>JANDEH010000034.1:1200000-1800000 GCA_024610705.1 Tetragnatha versicolor | reverse complement strand
CCATAGAGATGCATTGCTCTCGAGTGACCTAGTGTTATAGTCGCCGCGACAAAAGTATCTAGTGCGCGCTTAGCCTAAAGCAGAGTAAATGGGGATTTGGTTATTTTATATTCAGCTAATCCAGTTAGCATAAGTGTGTTACAAACAATATACTCTCGTCATCTCGAACTTTAATACCTCAAAAACTTTTACGTTCCGGAAAAAAGTTTTCCCTTGCAATATGAATCCTATTTATTATTTATGGTCTATACTAGCTTAGGTTTAACCTAGCTATCGTGAAAACCCGATACCTGGATATTTATTTTCGGGACCCTTCGATTTCGAGGTATCAAGGAGGCTATGCTGTATAGGATTACCTTTAAGTGTTAACTCACAACTCTCAAGCGTCACCTCCAGCCGTGTACCGGTTTCGTCCTTGTTAGGACTCATCAGCACAGCATAGAAAGGCAACGCAAGAGAGCGGAGGGCAAGTACTATAGTACAAGTTTATATTACTATAGTCTCTTGCGTTGCCTTCCTATGCTGTGTGATGAGTCCTAACAAGGACGAAACCGGTCCACGGCTGGAGGCGACGCTTGAGAGTTGTGAGTTAACTCTAATTGTCCGCTAACCAGCGATAATGGTGAAATACTCCTTTCATTTAGGATTACCTTTGTTTAATAATCGTCTTATCTGTGCATGTTTGAGGATTTAGCTTAAAACTTAAACAATTTAACTTCAGAATAACTTTTCCTGATAGATCTTTAAACTTTTCTTTTAAATACCTCCTAAGAATTCCCCTTTAAAAGTTTCACTCCACAAAATAAAAATACTGCAAATAACACCCCCTTATCTTCCCTCTCAATTCCCCCCCACAACCATGGAACAAGAAGGAGAGAAAGTTTTCGGATAGAACTAGAAACAGAAAGCCGATATATTTATTTGTCTGCATTAATTGCAAAATCCATTTGGAATTCATGACGAGCGGCTAAAATGAGTTGAGAAAGAAACTTCGCCGCTTAATTGCTTTCTGCTCTCCCCTTATACACGGGATCGGCCAGGAGATGAATACATTAAACGCAAGAATGAAGTGCTTATTTGAATAAATTGCATACCTAACGCTTCATTAGTTTTTAATTTTGTTTTGCGCAAAGTGTTTTCCAAACTTCCATGCCAGTATCTGTTCTAGCGTAAATGTTATAAAGCTTTTTTTACACAGTTTGTAATGCTTTCTGGGTATTATCGCTTAATCATTCTTTTATAGGTATAAAAAAATGTGTGTTTAACCTTAGGATATTTAGAAAAGTTTCGTATAAAAACTTATTGAAAGTTTGTCATCTACAATAGGTTGAAGCTTATTTACTTTTATTATGACCCAGTAAAAAAATCAGCAAAATTATTTTTTAAAAAGTGAAGGGAATTTGGACACTTTTTCTGTATTTTTTCTTATGAAATCTGCAGTTTTCATTAAAACTCTGCAGATTCTTATAAGACCACTGAAATGCCTTTATAATGTATTCAAAAATGGTGTAAAAAACTGCAGACTTACGTGCTGAAGTCCTATTGCTACAAAATTAACTACAGACTTCTTTGAGAAAACTGCACTTTTGACGCTTTTTTGAAGGAATTTTGGACATGCTTTTTTGCTGGGGAGTCATCCAAGCAGAACTCACGTATTTAATTCAGTAAAATTTTAGACTATAGAAAAGTTTTTCGACTTCATATTCAAAATATCCACATGAAAATAAACAATGCATGATGGAATTAGTTTCAATTTATCTGATTGATTTAATAAATATTTCTTTAAAATCATCGAATCTATAAGAATTATTACTCTATTTGAAAAATCTTGAATTTTAAGCGAAATAAAAATGCCTCGTTAAGTTATATGATAAAAGGCATGTATCCGTAGAAAATACAGAAAAGTATTTTAAGAAAGGTTGGAAATATCTACTCCTTTCAGCGATTGAATTCGCTCTTGGATAAAATTGTGTCTGAAAAGGGAAGAGGATGGTATTATTTTCAGAACAAAGTCTAAGAAAAATGTTCTGCATCCAGAGTCTCCAATCGAATCCCTTCTTTTCTGCAACACTTCCACGCGCCTGCAGTAAAATAACATTTACAGGGAATATCTTTTTCCCATTCTGAGCTCAAATCTCATCGAAGAGGCTCGTCTTTCTCTAAAAGCACGTTGCCAACCCTTTCAGTCAAATAATCGAAAAAAATTCCTTTATGGTGTGGTTAAGGAACGAGATTGTGGACTGGATTTACTATGCGCTCTAAAAGATGTAAGCAAAATTGAATGAGGAATTATCTGACTTTTTTTTCCTTAAACCTTACTAAACTTATTTTAAAATGAAATTAAATTCATAAGGGACTATCAAATATTTTTAGGAACCTTTGTACCATTTCAAGATAAATAAAGATCTTCAAATGTAAAAAAATATTCTTTTAAATTATAGTTTAGTTTGGTTAAACGGTTAAATTATAATTGAATTACTTAATTCTGAAACATGTCAAACTCCACTTTTTTCAAAAACGATTTATTGGTGTCATGAGATTCTGTGGGGGTAAAAGTACATTTTAGTAGAAGAATAATAAAAATAACGTGATTTTAAAATAGTTTTTCAGCATGCTAAATTTCAGTTTTAGTACAGAAACAAGACAAACGACGTCGCTTGACTAGTTTCTGTTTTTAAACTGTGGAGAATTTCATTCATGCAGTCTCATCTGCAGCTTGTTTGGGACTGCAGTTTTTATTTAATCATTCAAAACACTATATGTGATTGGTAAAGTCATTCTTTAGAGGTTAGGTCCATCAAGCCATATTAAAAACCATATTTGACGAATCTCAAGACTAAGAACGTTTTGATAGCTATATGCATTTAAAATTTCCAAGCTTGTGGCCATTTATTACATACATGTGATTGAGATTTTTTATCTTTGAATTACTTTATTAAAAGGGGATATCCAAATCTACCCCCAGATCATAATATTGAACTAATTAACTAATTTTGTAGGATTTACAACAAAATCGTTTTACTGTCCACAAAGTTACATCTAAATAACTATCTAATTGACTTCGAAGATTTTTATATTAACCTTTTGAATTGTCTGACCACACATTTTTTGAGTCTAGAGTTGAAATAATTTATGAAAATAAGTATTTATACATCTATTAACCGAATGAGGAAAAAAATAAGAACTCTATAATAATTTTATGGGTTAGTATTTAATAAAGAAATGTTATTTTCAATTAATATTCCCATTTTTAATACTAAATCTTTAAAAGAATTATAGTTTAGCTATGAAAATAGGCCTAAATACTCTGTTTATTGCAGAAACCTGTCAAATGCAAAAATTTCAATAAGTTTTAATCCAAATAATAAAAATATTAAAAAAACTCTTTTTGTGTGTAAAATATTCAAATGAAGCCTACTATGAGAAAAAAATTAGTAAACATCTTCATAAAAATGTAGTGAGCTTACAGTGTTTCTCGTTTATATCAAAGCAAGAAACGTGGCGTTTGACATGATTCTGAAATAAGTGATTCAATTAAGCTTCAAATACTTTAACCTGGTTTTAGCAATTTTCCTAATACTAGTTTCTAATAGTCACCATTCTGATTTCTTAAAAGAAACCAGATTGGTGACTTGAAATATAAAAGCAAAAGTGTGAAACTCAAAATAATTTAGAACCTTGAATTTTAAAATTGTATTACTTACTAATATATATGTTAGGGAGATATGGTGAACTTAAACACTATTTTTTCAGCTCCATTTACCTTACTACTTGCAGAAGAAAGCTTTTCTACCATACTGAACAAACAAGCAATAAAAAACCACCTTGTTTTCGAAAATCTACATTTTTACAAATTTTATTTAAGTTTTCTTAGGAAATCTGCTAAGCTCAAAAAATTCATCTTTAAACACTGAATGAAAAATCTTGTTTAAAAGATCAAAGGCACACTGAACTATCATCCTAGTTTCAAAAATATACCCCCCTTAAAGTTTCCAAGACCTGATTGCACTATCGGGAAATCTGGATTATCTTGAACTTTGTGTACCGAGCAATTCTCAACGGGACAATACACGCTTCACGCTTACTTTCCTTCAGACACCGAATCTTCCATCAAAAGTGCTATCAGCCAATCAATATCATCGATGTTACAGGGAAAAATCAATGGGGACTATTCTCAAGCGCGTTCATCATCAGTCACTAGTCATTCATTATTATCAGATCCCTTTTCCTACACCCCGACCTAATGATCCACCACCATTCTTCAAAGAGCATAGGAGGGTTTATTGAATTCTCTCGCTCTTCTTTAGGAGTATCGCAACCGGCATCAAATTGAAAGGTATTTTTCAGAAATCGCTCTCCACGCACCTTTGGAAGTTTATTTTTCTTTTCGGTTTTTAAAGTAAAAAGCGTGCGATTCTTTAGCTTTATTTGTAGTTCTGTTGGGTTTGAACTCAAGGATTGGAGGATTTGGTTTGTTGTCAGTCTTATCTTAATTGAAAGGGATTGAATATTGGACTTGATGGAGTGGTAGATATTCTAATTCTTCTGCCTGTCCAATATACAAGTTTTTTCTAATTTGGTACGAAAGTGTGTTTTTTGATGGAGTTCCTGAAGTCGATTTCGCAAAATTAGAATCCGTTAGCAGATTTTTTCATCAACTGAAACGATCATTGATTTTGAGGGAAAATTGCACTTGAATTTCATTAATAGAAACTTGATTGAATTCTGAAACATAAAACAATATAGATACATTTTTCCAGTGCGATAGAGGAACGAAACATATTTTTGACGGTCGTCCATTTTCCTAAAAGTAAAGTCATGTGCTATTTATGATCCAGTTTATTTCATAAGTTGTGCTTCTGCCATTTCAATCTTAAATACAAAGGTCCATATGAACCACGTATCCAGTGGCGGATCCAGGGGGGGGCAACAGGCCTTTTGCCCCCCCCTTGGGCTCAGGTACACTTTTTAAAAATTATGGTAAGAAAAGGAAAAAAACGCAAATCGGACATCCGAAATTAGGACAAGGTGTACAAAAACAAGTTTAAACCCTGTTTTATTGGGTCAAATTTCCGAAAATTTTCTGGGGTTGGACCCCCAGACCCCCTTTTATATTTGGAACTCAATTATTCACAACTTCTTTATATTCTGCACATCAAAATGAAAACTCTACACAAAAATGAATACCTGAAATTCGGGCTTTAGATACCAAAACTAGCTAAAAACCTGTTTTTAGAGTTAATTTTTCTAAAAAATCTTCTGGGGGGCCTCCAGTCCCCCTTTGGTACATCAAACTTAATAAATTACTCCCAACTTGTCTTATTCTGTACTTCTTTAAGACGCAAATAATACTTAAATGTGTTACAAAGTTTCATTAAGCCTAATCAAGTATGGGAGGAATAATTTTGGGTCCCTCCTGAAATAAATTTCTAAAGTATACGCCACTGAAGGGGAATGTCCTCGAGACCAGTTAATCACTTGTTAACCCTGCTCATTATTGTTTTTTGGTAAACATGATAATGACTAATTTTTTAGAGAATATATTTGGAGACTCTTTCTAAATAAAAATCTATTTACGCCTCCGGAGTGAGGAAGAAAGAGAGGGAAGATAATTGGTGACTTGTGGAGCAATCAGCCACATAAGGTCCGAGCCCAGCCGGATAATCGGGCTTTGGCCTTTGGGTGGTAAAACGAGTTAAAATCCTGATTTTTAGGGTCAAATTTCCAAAAAATTTCTCGGGGAAGACCCCCAGATCCCTGATATTCTAAATATACTTTTCTTTATTTTGTTTTAAATTTTATACTATAATTATACATCAAAATGCGAATCTTTCCTATAATTGCAATAAAAAAGTACATAAAACCTATGAAGGAAAACCTATGAGGAAGTTTAGTAATAATTTTAAGTCCTATCCCCTGTTGCAGAAATCTAGCTTTTCGCTGATAATGACTTATTTTCTGGAGGATATTTTGGTTCCTTCAGAAATAAATTTATATTTACGCCACTGCCATTTAGAGCAGTGATGACCGCTCATCTTAAGGGTCTCTCTGGAAGGAATGGACGTCAAAATACTATCCCCGATCCCGTCTTAAATGTTCAAAAGTGAGTCAAAAGACTACTTTTTAAGATAAAATTTCAAAAAATTTTCTGGGGGAGGACCCCCCAGACCCCCTTTTTCCCTGGAACGTCATCCAAGTGTATTCAATAATAAACTCAAATTTTCAAAAATTTTCTGGGGAAGAACCTCCAACCTTCTGAAAATGGGGTTGCCCCCCCCTTGGGTCCAGGCTGGATCCGCCACTGCACGTATCTGAAAGAATAAATCTTTTTTATTGTTTTAAATTAACAAGGTCTTTTCCACTACCCTTCCACTCAGATTTGGATGTGATGGTAATTCATAAAAGTCAAAAAAAAAGTTTTGAACCAAATCTGTGTGACTATCATTTAGATTTGAACTACGTTTTAAAGTTTTTTTTCCGGTCGAAGTTTTTTTCGTGGTGGTTGGGATGTGGTAGGCAGTGAAAAGCAAGTCGCTCACTCGGGAACCATGCTTTCACCAGGCCCTGGCTAATCAGTCAATCAACTAAAGAGCATGCGGTGCAGAGTAAAACTTTTTGGGATGGGTTTTTCGACCCAGTAGACGTAAACGTCTGTCTGATGGCCTACGTGGTTTTAGTGACATACTTCCCATTACAACGATCGATGGGTGTTGCCAGGTGCAGAAGTTGGTTTCGCCACGCTCCGTGTATTAATATCACGTGACCGAGAAAGCGATTTTCGGGAGTCATTAAATCTCCGGAACATGTGTCAAGGACGACGGAAGTTCCGACCGAACCACTCAACTCAGCTCATGGAAAATTCCTCAGAATGTGCACGTGGAATGCAGCAAACGAAATTATTCGCGAAATGAAAATCGAAAACTGCACATTCTCTTTCTCATTTCCGTTTTTGGCGGGAAATAATAACGGGCAATCTTCGCAATCGAATTCCTGGGATTAAACGCTTCTAATTTCATGTGGGGCTTTGTTGAACTTCTGACTTTTTTTGGAAATTGCTTTGCTCTAATGCGGATGATTGCGATTTGTAATATGAGGTCATTTGTGGGAATATCACATCCATAGAGGAGACCATTTCGTAGATTTAATTTAGTCTGTTGCTTTTTCCATTACAAATTCTGCGGAAATTAAAATTTTTAGTTTTACCAAGAAACTATCTGTAAGTTTCAATAGAAGCTGAAGCTAAGGTTACCTGCGTGTAATTGCACAATAACTTACAGTTCTAAAATGAAGACCAGAGTTTAATATACAGATGATTAAAACCTTTTAAAATGTACAGGGGGGTTATAAAATAACGTGCCTATTTTAAATTTCTCTACAAACGAACCTACTGGTAACAATCTGAAATGAAATTTTAAAGGGGGAATTTTGAAGGAATGATTTTTTAGGTGAAGGATTAATTAAATTTTTCATTCAATCAATTCATTTATTATTTTTTTGTTTAAAAAATTACCATCCCTCTAAAATGCCCCCTTTAAAATTTCAGATTTTTTACCAGTAGTTTGATCTGTAGATAAATTTAAAGTAGGTTCGCTATTTTATAACCACCCTGTATGAGAAACTGGCAGATTTTCAAGAGCTAAATGGTGAACTTTCGATAAATCTAAAAAAAAGAAAATATTAGTATTAATATTAATAAATATGTTATTACTGGGGCAGTATATTAACACTGCCTACTAATTATTTTATTCGTTCTCACGCTTTCTTTCTTTAACTTGGTATTTGATTGAAGACAACATTGTTCCACTTATTCCCCTATGAAATATTCCAAAAAGCAAATTAAGAAAAGCAACAGTCTCAACATACTTTCTCTTTCACAGTTCAAAAAAGCATCTTTCAAAAATTTTCCAAGAACTTTCATCCTTTACCCACAAGTTTTGCCATTCTTTCTTCCCAAGATATCAAAATCATACCTCATGTTTGAAAAAGGAGTTCAGATTTCTGAACGCAAGTTACATTAGCCACACGCACTCCCCACTTCACCCACAAAAAAGAGCTAGAAACGAAATCAGAGATATCAGTCATTGCTGGGTCCCCTCGTATGGCTCTGGGCCAAAAGAAAGGCCGTGTAGTCGGTACTAAATAGTACTAAAAATGAGCGCCCACTTTATTCGATTCTGTTTTTTTCCTAGAGCTACGCTTTTGTGTTTTGCTTCGTCGCCGTTGGTGCTGGGTTTGTGACCCGAACGGGTGGGGAGAATTGACTAGAACAAAATAAACTCGAATCGATAGTTTTTCTATGAATCAGCAGTTGTCTTCTTGTTGCGATTCAATATGCAAGATGAGATTTTTAAAAATGACACTTTCAATGTCTGCCACAGTTTTCTTTACTATGTTTTACTGTACATGAACTATAGCTTAAATTTATTAGATTTATAATTAAAAAAAGACATCTTCTAGCCAGTATTATATCCGCAAATTCTTGACATTTAAATGTTTCTTTTGAAACCCGTCTCTTTAGGTTTTCGGGATCATTCCTTTTTTAATGATAGCGTCTCCTAAATTGATGCAATTTCTGGTGCTATAATACAACCGGGTGCTACTCTTCTTGGTATTACTTTTGGCATCATGATTCATTGCATGGTATATCCGCCTGGTTGCTGGAAAGTGAATTATTGCCCTAGTTGGTGACGCTAAAAAACAAGTTGTAGTATAAAACCCAATTTCTCATTATTTAAGGGATAACTTGATAATTTCTTTACAATTATTCTTTACACAAAAATATTTTTTAAAGAAATGTATCATTTGATTCATTATTTATTATCCAGACAGCGGACCTGGAAAAATTTGTAACCATCCCCCGAACCAAACCGAAATTTACCCGAACCTTATAAGTATTGCACCTATGGAAGCTGGCAGTAACTTCCCCCGAACCAGGTTTGCAGGTTCGGGCACTTTTTCCAGGACCGCCAGACAGTAATGCCAAATTCATCATACAAAGCTCTGGAAGAAGTATATTAGACAATTTACATTCGTAAAACGAGTGTCTCAAAAATGAGTAAAAATTACTCAAATCTGAGTATGTCAAGCACTCAAACAGGCTCCGATCCAAATTTACTCAAATTTGAAAACATGCATGTACTCATTTTTGAAAATGTGCAGATACTCAAAAATAAACCATCGTGTACTCATTTTTTAATTCGTCCATGACATTCTTATAAAGAGGGTGCAATGTGTTACAGTTATGATGACCACATAGCCACGTTACTTATGACGTGGGAAGTAGACCAGTAAGTCGAGTGCGACGTCACAACGCTGTGTTACACGTTGTCACACCAACTTATGTTACTATCGATACATTGCAAATATTTCAGTTTTCAAATATAAACTAAAAATAAAATAAGTAAAAAAAAGATTTTTTTAAAAACGCTTTTATTGAAGTGTTCTAAAAGGTCAAAAATAATTTTTTCAGTTTGACAAATAATTTATTGGGAAGTAGAAAAAAACTTTTTGGTAAGTAAAAAAACTGATTTTCTAATCACTAAAAATAAAAGCGTGGGCGCTAGTAATTTTTTAAATTTAAATTTTTTTACAGGACAGTAACAGTAACATCCCTGACGAACGGGGATTCGAACCCCAGACGTACGGCTTTGCAGTTAGATGCTCTTACCACTAGGCCATTACGTCGGCATTTATGTATAACTTTATATAAATAAAAATACCTAATAGAGAATTTAAAGTGAATCCATCCCACTCAAAACTCATGAATGAGAAATTTGTAAATTTAACCTCATAGAACATAGTATAAAGAAGTTAGAATAAATAGGGAATTAAGAATTACTAGCGCCCACGCTTTTATTTTTAGTGATTAGAAAATCAGTTTTTTTTACTTACCAAAAAGTTATTTTCTACTTCCCAATAAATTATTTGTCAAACCGAAAAAATTATTTTTGACCTTTTAGAACACTTCAATAAAAGCGTTTTTAAAAAAATCTTTTTTTTACTTATTTTATTTTCTACTTTTTAGTCATGGTATTTTTTAACAAAAACTCACAAGAAAAAATGTATTTATTTCAACCATATTTAATGTTATGTTAGGATGGAATTTTAGTTTCATGTATAACAAAAATTTTTTACATATCTGACAAAGTAGAACAATCCTCTGACGACTCAGCAGGACAATCAACTCCAAAGTTAATTAAAATCTATTTAATTTTGCTGTGTACGTTATAATAACAGAGCTGAGCGGGAAAAATACCTCGCACAAAGAATATACCTCGCTTCCGCTCAATCGCCGATGAAATCCATCGATATCAAAAAGATTCACAATAAAAAGAAAGCATTCAATAAAATAAAAAGAACAATCGTAAAAAACTCAGAATTAGTGTGTGTGTGTGTGTGTGTGTGTGTGTATCAAAGAGCAAACAGTACCATCCAGTCTTTTCAGTAGTCCAATCTCTGTATAAATAAAAGGCTAACGGGCGATGTGTGTATGTGTGTATGTATGTCCGGGGTAATCTCTTGAAATAGGCCACGGACCGAAACCAAACTCGACGTATAGACGTATTCCGAGTCGGGGAGTAACTTGGGATAGTTTTCAAAGCTTTAAAATCGAATAATTACGAGTAATTAGCGAATTTATAGCCGAAAACGCTTATTTCTCCATTTCTCTACTAGAGCAGATCCGTTTGACTACCTATTGCGAACGAGATGAAAACTTTAAAAAATAAATATATTTCAATACGAAAAACTGGATATTTGCGCATTTAAAAAGGATATTAGTTGTGAAAACGCGAAAATAAACTCAAATAATTTATTTCCAAACGTTATTTTCTTCTACTTCAAGATATTTTCGTTTAAAATTTAAATATTTATGGAAAAGTGTAAATTTTCTTCATGGAAAACGACTTAAAAATAAAACATTGTTTCAAATGAAGCGGTTCACTAGACTTTTCAATTTTTATTAGATGTTTCAAATTTGTTATTTTTGTTCACTAGACTCATTAATTTACTAGGAAACATTGCCGAGAACACTGGGAAAAGGAAAATTACCGGGAACATCGGGATAGGAAAAAAAAGTACCGGGATTACCGGGACATAAAAATTACCTCGATCAGCGGGATAGGAAAATTATCGGGAACATCGGGATAGGAAAAATTACCGGGAACACCGAGATAGAAAAAAAGGCTTCTGGGGTACCGGGATGATTGGTAATTGCTGATTTAAAAATTATAAATATATTTTTAAAAAATTTAATTTAAAAAAATATATATACACTCCACCCGTGCAAGGCCGGGCATATAAGTTTGTTATATAGCTCAGTGTTTCAAATTTGTTATTTTTGTTCACTAGACTCATTAATTTACTAGGAAACATTGCCGAGAACACCGGGAAAAGGAAAATTACCGGGAACATCGGGATAGGAAAAAAAAGTACCGGGATTACCGGGACATAAAAATTACCTCGATCAGCGGGATAGGAAAATTATCGGGAACATCGGGATAGGAAAAATTACCGGGAACACCGGGATATGAAAAATTACCGGGAACACCGAGATAGAAAAAAAGGCTTCTGGGGTACCGGGATGATTGGTAATTGCTGATTTAAAAATTATAAATATATTTTTAAAAAATTTAATTTAAAAAAATATATACACTCCACCCGTGCAAGGCCGGGCATATCCGTTTGTTATATAGCTCAGTGTTTCAAATTTGTTATTTTTGTTCACTAGACTCATTAATTTACTAGGAAACATTGCCGAGAACACCGGGAAAAGGAAAATTACCGGGAACATCGGGATAGGAAAAAAAAGTACCGGGATTACCGGGACATAAAAATTACCTCGATCAGAGGGATAGGAAAATTATCGGGAACATCGGGATAGGAAAATTACCGAGAACACGGATAGGAAAAAGACGTCTGGGATACCGGGATGATTGGTAATTGCTGATTTAAAAATTATAAATATATTTTTAAAAAATTTAATTTAAAAAAATATATACACTCCACCCGTGCAAGGCCGGGCATATCAGCTAGTCTCTGTATAAATAAAAGGCTAACGGGCGATGTATGTGTGTATGTATGTATGTCCGGGGTAATCTCTTGAAATAGGCCACGGACCGAAACCAAACTCGACGTATAGACGTATTCCGAGTCGGGGAGTAACTTGGGATAGTTTTCCAAGCTCGAAAATCGAATAATTACGAGTAATTAGCGAATTTATAGCCGAAAACGCTTATTTCTCCATTTCTCTACTAGAGTAGACTGCTCGACTCACTATTGTTAACTAGATTAAAACCTTCAAATATCAAATATTTTAACAGGAAAAACTCGATAATTGTCCATTTTAAAACTATGTCAGTTGTAAAAACATCAAAATAAATTCAAATAATTAATTTTGAAACGTTAGTTTCCCCTATTTTAAGATATTTTCCTTTAAAATTTAAATATTTATGGAAAAGTGTAAATTTTCTTCATGGAAAACGACTTGAAAATAAAACATTGTTTCCAATGAAGCGGTTCACTAGACTTTTAAATTTTTATTATTGTTTCAAATTAGTTATTTTTGTTCACTAGACTCATTAATTTACTAGGAAACATTGCCGAGAACACCGGGAAAAGGAAAATTACCGGGAACATTGGGATAGGAAAAAAAAGTACCGGGATTACCGGGACATGAAAATTACCTTGATCAGCGGGATAGGAAAATTATCGGGAACATCGGGATAGGAAAAGTATAGGGAACACCGGGATATGAAAATTACCGGGAACACCGGGATATGAAAAATTACCGGGAACATCGGGATAGGAAAAGTACCGGGAATATCGGGATAGGAAAATTACCGGGAACACGGATAGGAAAAAGACGTCTGGGATACCGGGATGATTGGTAATTGCTGATTTAAAAATTATAAATATATTTTTAAAAAATTTAATTTAAAAAAAAATTATACACTCCACCCGTGCAAGGCCGGGCATATCCGCTAGTGTATAAATAAAAGGCTAACGGGCGATGTATGTGTGTATATATGTGTGTGTGTATGTGGGTATGTCCGGGATAATCTCTTGAAATAGGCCACGGACCGAAACCAAACTCGACGTATAGAGGTATTCCGAGTCGGGGAGTAACTTAAGATAGTTTTCAAATCTTTAAAATCGAATAATTACGAGTAATTAGCGAATTTATAGCCGAAAAAGCTTATTTCTCCATTTCTCTACCAGGCAGATCTGCTCGACTCACTATTGTAAACGAGATGAAAACCTCAAAAATTAAATATTTTAACAGGAAAAACTCGATAATTGTCCATTTAAAAAGGATATAAGTTGTAAAAACACCAAAATAAATTAAATAATTAATTTTGAAACGTTAGTTTCCCCTATTTTAAGATATTTTCCTTTAAAATTTAAATATTTATGGAAAAGTGTAAATTTTCTTCATGGAAAACGACTTGAAAATAAAACATTGTTTCAAATGAAGCGGTTCACTAGACTTTTCAATTTACTAGATCTTTTATTATTGTTTCAAATTTGTTATTTTTGTTCACTAGACTCATTAATTTACTAGGAAACATTGCCGAGAACACCGGGAAAAGGAAAATTACCGGGAACATCGGGATAGGAAAAAAAAGTACCGGGATTACCGGGACATAAAAATTACCTCGATCAGCGGGATAGGAAAATTATCGGGAACATCGGGATAGGAAATGTACCGGGAACATCGGGATAGGAAAAGTACCGGGAACATCGGGATAGGAAAAGTACCGGGAACATCGGGATAGGAAAAGTACCGGGAACATCGGGATAGGAAAAGTACCGGGAACATCGGGATAGGAAAATTACCGGGAACACGGATAGGAAAAAGACGTCTGGGATACCGGGATGATTGGTAATTGCTGATTTAAAAATTATAAATATATTTTTAAAAAATTTAATTTAAAAAAATATATATACACTCCACCCGTGCAAGGCCGGGCATATCCGCTAGTAAATTATAAAAGTACATATTTTTCTTCTATCGCCATTCCTCGGGATGGGACACCTATTTTCGGCGATTTCTCGCTCTTCTGGCGATTTCTTTCTCGCGGTTATTATCTTAAATCGCTAATTATCTTAATTGTTAATTGGAAGGTAAAAAATCACATTTTGAAGATTAAATATTGTAGTTATATACCTAGTTTATTATCTTACAGGTTTTGGGAGCCCTTGGCTTCACGGAAGTGTCTCAAATATGAATTAAAAGGATAACTAAAAACACTCGTTAATTATCTAAATTACGGAGGTTTTGACTAGTTGATGATTGAATATTGCATTGTCATTGAGTTTCCACCACGGTGCAAAGTTTCAGAACTTTATATCGTTTGGAAGTGCCTGAAATATTATGTACAAGAATCCGGAAAGAAAAAAAGTGATTAATCGTCTATAATTATCGTAATTACTGTGCAATTCTCGTTTTGACTTTTGAATATGATGAAGTTATGCCTTATAAACAATTGTGCACGGTTTAGGGAGAATAGCCCCTTGGGAAAGGTCTCAAGTTCTGGTTTTTCTGTTAATTAAAAATACTCGTTAATTAACTTAAATTCTTTGGTTGTTTGACTAGATAATGGTTGGATATTGGAGTGTCATGAGGGTTACACCGATGTGTAAAGTTTCGGGGCCCTGACATATCGGGAAGTGCCCGAAAATAGAGTTTTAAAATTCCACCCGTAAAACGCCGCCAAAAGCAAGTAGAATAAAAGCGTTTAATAAGCATAATTTGAGTGGTGACTATTAAATTGTTTGAAACTGAGTATGTCCGGTGTTTCAAAATTGAAAGCATTGGGTCGTCATATTTGAACCAAAAAGTTTCATACCAAAATGAGAACATCGATTTACTCAAATTTGAAACTGTCATTTCTCTCAGCGCATGGTCAGACTCTTTCTAGAAAACGAAACGGTTCTTAAAAAACAGTATCCGAAATTCCTAACAAGTACATTCAAAATATCCCATACGGCTCTGACAAGAAGAAAAGAAAAGAAACCTCTCTTAGAAAATCCCCCCCAATCTCACTACACCACCTCTCATAATTTATTTCTTTCCCTCCTCTCATGACAAACACAAAAACCCATTCCTTAACCACGGTGAACCATTTCTCATCCCCTCCAAATCCCCATACGTTAGGGGAAAAAACCTCCCCATTACAGCGCAAGAAATCCCGTCGCCAGGTAGCATCTTAAAGCCATGAGTAATTGTTCATCCCTCGCTCTGATAGCATGGGGAGAAACGGTAATTGTTCAGTCACGATATTCGGGCTCTCGTCGCCGTTTAGGACCGAGCACTTAACCCAATCCTGGATAAGAGAAACGAGATACCTGAGCGCGGGAAAATGTCTTTTCGGAGGTTTGAGGACTTTTCTCGAGAGGATGAGGAAAGAAGAGATTTAATCTGTATCGAGGGTGAAGGGGGTTTTCGGGGATGTTTTCGGGGACGAGAGAAAGTGGGTTAGATGTTTATCGTGGAAGGTTAGCTGTTGCTCATTTCCTCTTTGAATGGTTTTTAAAAATAAATCGGGAGAGATAAAAACATGGGGAAAGAAAAGTAGAGAATTAGCTTAGAATTTTTCTTTTTCTGTTTTCGGAAATTCGATTTGAAGGTAATAGTAATATGAATGCATTTTTCCGGTTGCCTGTGAACATATATAAAAATGGATTCATTTATGATTGGTTTTAATACTTGAAAGGTTCATTGATTAAAACTGATGGTTTACGGTTATGTTTACGGTTTGTGGTAAAGTTATACAGGAATACAGTAAGTACAGGAATACAGTCCCAGTAAGATTCAACAAAGAAGTACTATTTATCTATTAAGTAATTAAATTCTTATAGTTAATCTATTTGAAGTTTTGGAAAAGAAAAAAAACTGAAGTTTTAAATATGTTTTGTTTCATTTTAAACTCAATGAGCTAGAGGGCAATTTTAAAAATGAATAAATAAATTTTTTAATTTAAATTATGTTATTGCCATTGTAATAACAACGACAATATTTTATAAAAAAATATGTATGGTTTACAAATGAAGAGTGGTTAGGAAATTTCAATAAGGTCTCTTTAGAAAGTAATGTTAAAAAAAACTCTATTTATATCAATAAATAAAATAAAGCTATTATTACAACAATGAAAAGGGGGTTCAAGTTAGGTTTAACCTGAAATCATTGTTTATTTTTCTTCCTTTCCAATGTTAATTTATTTCCTTTGTTACCCTCGATGCCCGACACCGCTGAAGACCCATCGAGTATAAGCGGAGTACGTGCTCGTTAAAACTGTGGGTCCGAAAGTCCTGGGGTCGGTCGCAGCAGTTTACCATGGGTCCAGATCTTCTGGAGACTATTTCCATCCCCTTCAGAGACATGGCAAAATTATGGAGGTGGTGATAGATGGTGGCAGAATCTATCATCCATGCAAAAAAAATTAAAGAGAGACGAAGTGGCTCATCTTAGAGTAAGCAAATGTCTCCTAAACTTTCCAACTAAGAACTTTGTTACGCGTTATTTTACAATAATGCTTACCAATTTAGCTTTCGCTTTTGTGGAGTAAACGTCGTTTTCAAGTTTTAGCATTTAGCTTGACACAAGAAAGGGGGTGTTCCAAGCTAAATAACTAAAATGTATGCTGGCTCGCTTTTGAGTGAAGAGGGTTTTTTTATTGTCAAAAGTCCGGATGATCTATCCTCCGAAACCGTTGAGGGTGCGTCCTTGTCTCTTGAGGACATAGACGATATCCATGGAACAGTTTTACTCTTGACATGCTCGGTGTAAGTGACAGCATCACGGATAACGCTCTCGAATAAGATTTTGAGGATTTATCTCTGGTTTCTTCGTAGATTAAGCTAAAAATACATTTCATTCCTCCACCTGGAGCAAGACGCCTCAGATGGCTTGGTGTTATCACGAAGAACTTTGCGATGCCTTTCCCTAGACCCTTACCTCCCTTTCCACGTTCAGACATAACTTATGAGCGGCGTAGGTATTTTGTAAATGAAAAATAAAAAATAGATATTTCTTTTTACCCTTACACTGAGACACTGTAAAAAATAAGGCAATAAAAAACAAAAAGTGGTGGATAAAAATTGCCTCCATACATGGAGAGATGTTACACCACAATACGGAGGAGCCTCCCACCCAGACTCGGAGGAGGGTCCCATTCCGGGGAGGGAGGGAGTTCCCTCCGTATCGCGGAGTAAAGGCCCCCACAGACAATCAACTTTATCGTCAACCCGGTTGTCAATTTGCGATGTTTGCAAACAAGTTGGCCGTCTGTGGGGACCTTAACATCTCTCCATGTATGGAGGCAATTTCTATCCACCACTTTTTGTGTCAAGTGTCGCATTTTTTAGCAGTGGATAAATCACAGTTTCAAATCAGAGTAAATAGGCATTTTCATTTTGATATGAAACTTTTTGATTCAAATATGACGATCCAATGCTTTCAATTTTAACCCAATGATCGCCCCTAAAATTGTGCTTAAATTTATTTCATCGTGCTATCTATCTTATTGGGTGCATCTAGAGATCGTTTCCCCGTTGATTGTCAAAACGAAATATTTATGAGCAGGGGAGCATCTTTTGTCCGCTAATTGACCTAAGCTAACCACACAAAACGACCAGGCTCCTTCGGGCATTCGGGGGAGATTAGAAGCATTGATAATATCGCCTTCCTTTTGTGTCGTTAGCTGAGGTCAATTAGCGGAAAAAAGATGCTCCCCTGCTCATAAATCTTTCGTTTTGACAATGAACGGGGAAACGATCTCTAGATGCACCCATTACCTCTATTTATGGAGTGGTTGCGCGACTCCTCAGCACGCTGCGACATCACGCCTAATTTACAAATCGACTTTACAATCATCACTTTATATTGACGTTACATTACGATCACAGTCTTACACAGATCTATGTGAATGCCATGCATATTCACTTGAAAATATGCACATGATGAAACCTTTTTGAATACCTGCTATATTTTTAGAAATGAGTATATTCATGACCATGTGATTTATTTGACTATGAGGTACTCAGATTTGAGTTATTTTAACTCAGTTTTGAATATGTCACATTAAGAATGAGTGTGTTTAAGTTATTAATTTTATGTATTTTTCCCCAAGAATTCATTGCATATTTCGTTCATTTACTCGCATTACTAGCATATGAGTAAAAATGTCTTTTCCATCAAAGTACACACAGTGCCTTTAATATACAAAGGTTTGAATGCTTAAATTTTCCCCCTTGGGTATTAAGTTCAGCTAAAAAAATAACGTCACTACGAAACCATTTTCTTCTCATAAGAAGAACAGACCAACGAAATGCGATCAAACATCTCAACAACCCAAACTAAAGTTTTGAGCCCTAAACCACTTTCCTAAAATCCATTCCCAGCCGAAAAGTCATTTAAAGGGAAAGCAGTGGAGCATCTAGAAGTCATATATTCTTTTCCATTATTCAAGCTTTCCATATTTTACCCAAACACTGTCGTAAAACAGATGAAATTAGAAACATCTGTGGTGTGTTCATTGATTTCTCCCGAAAGTTATCCTGGCCAAATCAATTCATCTGTATACCCTCGGAGCTAAATTGTTTTCTATCGAGTGGTGATAAAGAAAGTATCTCCGAGAGCTACGCTGTTTCCCCACACACTTCTCTTTCAAACAGAAATTAGTTATTGTTTAAGAAGCTTTTACTTGTTTGATTTTAAACCTTAATCAGACAAAGATTTTAATGTGAACACGTTGGATTTGCGTGTTTTGTGAAGAATTAATGGATACCGGATTTGGGTGTTTAAACGATGCTTTTTAAAATCGAGTGGAAATTGGTTTCCGTTCTTTTATAAAATTTATTGGATTTTCTAAGGGTCTTTGTTCTTAAAAACCAATATGCTAATTAATGCACGGGAGCAAGGGAAAATACTCACATGGAAGAAAACTACGAAAAAGACCTTAAAATTATAACCTGAGTACACTGTATTCATTAAACCCCTAGTATAGTTCATTACTACTACAGGGTGTCCCAAAAAAGACTGAAACATTTTAAAAATCAGTAACTAATAACTTGAAAACTTAAAAATAAGCGGTTAGTTGCATCCTACTCCTGGGAGTCTTAGGTGTAGGATGCAACAAACCGCGTATTTTTATCTTTTTTAGTTTTCAAGTTATGAGCTATTGATTTTTAAAATGTGTCAGTCTTTTTTGGGACACCCTGTATGCACACTACTAAGTTTGAATTTTTTAAAATTAAAGTATCTTTGAGCAAATGATAATGTTTAAATTTTTCACAAAATAAATTAAAATCTGGGATTGTTTTTGTTTTACAGATTTCCAAGTAGTATAAGTTTTCTAAGTTTATCTATGCATTTAAAAGTTGACAGACTTCCATAATTAAACTGATACCAGACAATTAGAGTTTCTAATGTTCCAGACGCTATACTACGTGAGTTGGTGGAATTTTTGGTGGAATTAACTATCGTCTAATGTCTAATGTATGGATTTTGTTTTACAACGTCTTCGGCTGTGGCCGCCAAAAAAATTTTAACTAATAATAGAGCTAAAACAAAAGATAAGACCCAGAATTAGAGAATTTCATTAAATCAGATCAATAGTCAAATTTTGTATTTATCTAGATAATTTTAACCTATAAGTTTTTCCACTGAATACCACCACAACAGTCTTATGACCCGTAAACTATTTTATATTCTTGGGGACGTGATCTTTGTTATGATATTGATAAGAGGGAATTTGCAATAACACAGAATCCATTAGGAAAAGCTACGCATAGGGAAATAAATCTCAGTGGTTATGTGAAAGTAAATGGGAGGTGATGCCATCAGTTTTGGAGAAAAGCATTTATGAGGTCTGATGGAGGCACGCACCCTGAGGGTCGCTTAGATTTTGACACAAAGACGTCATACTCACTTATATAACTTCCTAATGTATTATTCGTCACGAATATGTAACACCAAATGGCTATTTCCCAAATAGTTACAGTGACAAAGCAGAATATGTCACAGTTCAGATTGCCTAAGGAAAGCTATATTGAGTAATTAAAAATGAAAAAGAATTATTTCGTTTTGGGGAAACATATTTTCAAAACTAAGACTACTTAAGAAACGAGAAAAACTACTTTAAGTACTAGAAACTCAAAATAGAATTGTGGCAAAGACAAACTAAAATATAAGGAAAATAAGCCAATTTTCAAATAACGTATGTAGCAATAAATGTTAATATCTATTCAGTAAACGAATATTTAATTACATTCAAGTTACTACATTCTGTTTTCCACTTAATCAATTTTAAAAGTTTATAAAATTTATTCAGGGTGTAAGTATTTTTACATTTTATAGTAATGGAAGAGAGAGATTTTAAATACGGACAAAAGGTTAACAAACTTAATTTTTTTCAGAATTTGAATAGAAATAATATTCAGGGAACATAAAAAAATCATAATTAATTCTAAATTAACTAGACTTTTTTATAGCGTTTTAATACTTTTTGTTTATTTCATTGCAGTTATTTGTAAATTAAATTCGTATCACAGTTTAAGTACATTTTTTCAACTAAAAGTTATGCATACTCAAATAAAAAATAGAGTTTACAAGTCCCCAAAATGTGATATATGGGATATTTCTTAAATCCCATACTAAACAAATACAACGTAACAATCTACAAAAAATTGGTAAAAAAGTATACTTACCTATCTAAAATCGATATTTTGTGAAAAGAATGAATCGCTTTAAAAAAATTATTACCTGAATACCATATGTTATAATTCGGAAAGCAAAAGAAATACAAATCCAACTTGTAGGGCAACTTGTAATAGTTTAGCTAATAGATGTTGAAACACCTTTGAGAAAAATTGCAAAATACGCCTGGTCATTGAATAAAAATAGAGGAAAATATAGTACATCATTGTTTGCCCTTGTTATTGCTACCATGAAATAGCTATTTGTTCAAAAGAAATTTCTTCTAAGAAGGAACAGATGGTTTTCAATTGAGAATTCGGAGGAAATAGAATGAAAAAGATGGCACAACCAATGGAAGGGAGAAATTCTCATTTAACGTTACCAAACCAGAACTTTTTTTGGTACTTCAAAGTTCTAAAAACTACCGAAAGGGAAAAGGATTTCGAAAGGTTTTCAAAAGGAAAAATTACACATTTGGTTTCTATGATAAAATAAATTTCATATACTTTTAAAGCTGCGCTTTTGTTTCAGTGAATTCGACATGAAAAAAACACGCAAGAGAGAGAAAATTGAGTATTGCACGTAACTGTACCAAGATACTATAAAATGCTCCTCTTAAAATTTTATTTTTTACCAGCTTGCAAAGATAGAATGAATCAAACAAAAGGTATTGCAGAAAAGACGATTCAACAACATGTAGAAAAACTTATGTATTTTTTTTGTCTCTTATCTTTTATAAACATGTGTTTATCCTTTGAAATATGTCTATTATTATTGAACGAGAATAAAATAAGTTTTTAAAAACATAAATAATTGGAAGATAAGATCATTACGGGTCACCAGCACATTTAACTTACAGGTACAATATTTAGGCGTACGAACTACTTATCGGAAGAACAAAAAAAGTCATATTGTAATAATAATATAACTTTTAATATAATCATCAAGTTAAGAATATGTACGTTTGAGAACAATAGAAGAAAAGTGAAAGAAGATCGTCAGTCTCAATAAAAGAAGTTACTTCTTTTATTTATAATCCGGAATCCTCTTTTCTCTGATTACGAAACGCAACTAAGACGTGAGAGGAATGCTGTTAAGTGAAATTGCCTCTGTAGGAACCAGTTTACTTAAAATACATCCGAAATTTCACATCCCACAATTTTTAAGGGGCTTTAAATTCTTACCGAAAACGGAAGAGGCAAAGGACTGCTGCCAGAAAATGTGTGGGCGTGCAGAGAAAGACGATTAAGTCGAACCTTTGAGGGAACTATCTCAATAAATTCTGCGTTGTCTTCGTCAAAAGGTTGTGAAGCTACGAACCATTCTTAAGCTGTTCCAGTTGTTCAGTAAATTTACTGATTAAAAAGTTTACTTCCACGTGTAGGTGTTGTTTTACTCCTTGGTCTGTGACATTTTTAAAACAGATACCAATAACCTTTGAATTATATCAGATGCCAATTAACTACTTTTATATTCTTGTAATTTGAATTTGTTGTAAAGAAATTGAAATTGTTGGAAATAGTTTTCCATTTGTTGTAATAAGATTTATTTTCATGTTTAATTGGTATTTCAATATTAGATTTAAAAAATAATATAAGCTCTTATTGGTAGATAGCATTTGTAAAATTTTAATACAAGTATTTAACAGAGTTAAAACAAACACACGCACAAGCGCGCACACACACGCACGCACACACACAGTGAATTTTTAAGAATGAATTCTCACCATTAAATTTCAATACGTAATCTTTTTATTGTCACTTTCAGGGATGATATTACTCATCAAGACGAACAAGAATCGGTATAGAAAGGGGGTCTCAAACCAAATCCCAGGGAGTTAAAAATGGAGCGACACCCCAAAAAATCATTGAAAAATTCAATTTGTAGAAGAACTACTATTGGTAAAAACTTACTTATGGTCTCAAAAATTGTAGTTTAATATGATCTTTAAAATTACCTCAAAAGTCATCACTTTAAAACTTGTTTTATTATGATAAAAGTTAAAAAACACAAAAAATGTGAAAACTCTGCCAAAACCTTATTTTGTATTTCGAAATCCTTTCTTTCGATTTGATAATCTGAAAGATCATAGTTGAAAACCCTTAAGTCCAAAGTTTCACGTAAATACAATCAATATTAAACGCTTGAGATTCTGTTTAAGTTTGTTTTTTGGGTGCGCAAGCTGTTTTCTAGAGCTGTTTCCAAAACAGCTGCTAGCGCACGCAAAAAACGAACTTTAACAGGATCTCAAGCATTTAATATTGATTGTATTTACGTGAAACTTTGGACTTAAGGGTTTTCAACTATGATCTTTCAGATTATCGAATCAAAAGAAAGGATTTCGAAGTATAAAATAAGGTTTTGGCAGATTTTTCACATTTTTTTGTGTTTTTTAACTTTTTTCATAATAAAACAAATTTTAAAGTGAAGACTTTTGAGGTAATTTTAAAGATCACATTAAACCACAATTTTTGAGACCATAATTAAGTTTTTACCAATAGTAGTTCTTCTACAAATTGAATTTTTCAATGATTTTTTTGGAGTATCGCTCCATTTTTAACTCCCTGGGATTTGGTCTGGGACCCTCTTTCTATACTGATTCTTGTTCGTCTTGATGAGTACTTTCATCCCTGAAAGTTTGTTGCACCATTTCAGATACACCCTGTATATTCATTCTACATTTATACCCCTTTAATTCAGTTTTTTGGTTAACAGGATAGTTTGTGTACACATATGTAAAGTAGATATTCTGTTGAACAAAATTTTAAAATTTTAAGTTATGTATTAAAAATTTTATATTAAAATTTTAGTTAAGAAATATATTTGAAAGCAATTCATTGACTGTTAGAAATGAAACGAAGCGAGAAAATCGTATCAAAATTTTTATGCAGTGTGCCATGTGCATAGAACATAAAAATCTAGCATTTCATTCCGGTTTTAACAGATTCTCTGTCAATAAAATCGCATTATTTTACCTCCAGGGCGTTTTTCCTTCACTATTTAGATCAGTCCCACTATGTGGGCTATTTAAATCGATAGTTAAGCTAAATTTGGAAATACCACAGAGGACATCTTATTGATTGTGTTGGGTGGCCTACAGCTTAATATGGTACTTTGTTCTCTTCATGATTTTTCCCCGTGAAAGATTGTCATCGATCGGTGACAGATCTTTAGCATTCGAGACGCCTTGGTTAATCTGTAGATGAAATCATGCCGCGCTTTATTGCACTTGGAGGCAGTCGTAAATAGGAATGAGGCATTTACTTTAATCTTGAATCTAGCTATGTACAATGAGGGAAGCTGAAATGCAGTGCTGTACATCGGTATGAAAGTCCACTTTGGAATTTGTCCAACCTGACATTATAATGCCTGGCTCTATTTTTTATTTCAATGTTGATAAAAGATTTTGATTGGTTCAAGTTAGACTTCGATGGTGTTCAAGAAAAGTTTAACTTGGTATCCACTTTATGTTGTGCAATTTTGAAACTAATAATGTAGATTTAAATATTTTAATATCTCTTTTAGATTTTCAAATTTTTAGATGGGGACAGATAAATAAACAAAGTATAGGGGAGAGGTGGAAAAAAATGGGAATTAAGCTTTTCTCCTTGATTACTGGTGATATTTGGATGAACCTTCTAGAATTACTTCCAGGTATGCGCCCCAAAAATGTCAAGTGAAAAGTAAGTATATTTACAAACCCTAAGAGGATCATTTTGAAATTTCACCGGAAAAACTTTTTATTTTAGCGTCTGCAACATTTCTCCACCAATCCTAAATACCTTTGGATTTAGTTTAGGTAACTACAGCGCATAGATACCTCATTATTTACTTGTTATTTTAAAGTTTTTGTTGGTGCCTTGGAGTTGTTTGATCAACGCTACAATAAAATTTCTTCAAAAGGGCGTGGTCGGACAAAACCAGGATGTGGGTTGTCGGATAAAACCTGGTTACCACTCAAAGTTTATTGAAAAATTTTAAGTAATTCGATCGGCAGTTTATATCAATTTTATGTTTTAATTTAAGTTATGGTGAGGAAATTAAAATAGCAAGTAGTTTTTTATATTTATTTTTCCGTGAAATTAATTAAAAACAATATTGAAACTCAGGGGGTGGGGAGGGGGTCTTCATAAACTTCCTGGGGTAGCGATGAGTTTATAAAGAGGGAGTGGAACCGATATTAAAAAACTATTATTTTTCGTGGGCATTATATTTTAGTGCATTATTTTTTCAAAGAAAGCTGTTAATGATGCAAAGATTCTGTAAAAAATCAGCTTCATAAACTTAAGGGGACTCAGTACCTACAAATCGGTCAAAATATCAAGTTAAGGATTTTGCTCTCAAATCGATGTTTATAGTTATACTCATAAATAGATTCAGCAATTTCATAGTGATGCGCGAATTCTAAGAATAACAAATTTCCAATGTTTATTGATCATAATATTTTTTACTCGTAAATATATTTTACATATTTTTTTAATAAATATTTCTCAAAACTACTTTTTTTACACTTAAAACCCTAAGGATTTTTTCTACTGAACCAAATGTTATGAAACTTGGTATTTATATTCAATAGGGTAATATTATTAAATGTATGTTCCAAAATTTAATGATTTTGGTCCAGAATTTTTTTATCATGCAAAATAGGGTAAAAATCATAGAATTTTCACGTTTCGCCGAAAAGTTTTTTTTCTCAAAAACTATTATGATTATCCAAAATCCCCCACATAGAATTATAATACAGAACATATTTAACACAAAAAGGAAAAAAGCTAGTAAAAAATGGAAAATGAAGGAGGAGTATCGTTTCGAAATTTAGTGAAATTTTTGTTATTTTTTTAATATTAAAAATAGTAAATTTTTTAAAAAACTTTTTGTGTTTAATATTCCATTACATGATGGTAACAGATAATTTGGCACCAAAAACTAATAAAAAAACTCAAAAATAAAAAATTAACTTTTTTTGGTACAGAGTCCCCTTAAAGGAGAATCCTATGGAATTTTGAATGGTTCGTATAACCCATTTGAATCTTATTACCCCTCTCTCCCCTAAGGGTGTAACTAAAATTATTATTTATTTGATGAAAATTTTATAGGGTTACTTGGGGTAAGTGGGTCACCCCCCTAAAACTATAATATTCACAGGAAATTTCACACTTACTCGCATTGATTATGTTACAGCTTGTCACACCGACGAGTTTTGCATATATTTGAGATTTGTTTAATTTATTTTTAAGATTATAGAACTAATTTAAAGATTCCCAGAATGGATTTTTTGGAGAGTTCAAGACGCATTTTTCAAAGAAGTATTTCCAGGTAAGTTTTCATTACATTTTAATGTTTATTGAACTGTTTTGCAGAGTTTGACCTAAAATACATACTACAATTTGAAATTTTTCAAAATTTTTTATTTTGAAGTGTTTAAGAGGGGTGTCCCACTTACCCCATAGTTTTAGCATGGTTGGGGTAAATGGGACCCCTCAGTGGGGGTAAGTGGGAGGGACCCCTCTTTATTTAGTAAGTGAGACCCCTTATTATGAAATAAGTGGTTCTAGAGGGTCCCTTATGATATAGGAACTATTACTGAAGACATGGGCGGATTTCAGGGGGGTTATAGGGACAATTTCCCCCAATATTTTCAGAAAATTTCGATTTACAGTAGCAAGACCTTTTACTCACCACTTCAAAATTCATTAAAATTTATAAATAATTTGATCGACATTTTATATCAAATTTGCGTTTTAATTTAACTTATGGTGAGTTCAGTGAAATATCTCATCAACAGTGTTCATTCTCATTTAGTGTGTCCGATTTCTTTTTTATCTTACAACTAGCGCTGACGCGCTAGACCCGGGCTTCGCCCGGGTTTCAGTTTTTTATAAATATCATCTGGTGCGTTACAGATGGGCTTCACCAGTCCATTTTTAAAGAATATTATTCTGGTGTGTTACAGATGGGCTTCGCCAGTACATTTAAAAAAAATTCTTCTGGTGTGCTACAGATGGGCTTCGCCAGTCCTAATGTGGAAATAGTTAAATAAAGGAGCCATTTTTATGTTTATGCTACAACAATGGATTTTAAACAGCAACAATAGATAATATGCCTACAACAATAAATGTTGCATCTACACTTGTTATATTTACAACAATGTGGTTTTGCCCTGAAGTTAGGCACGAAATATTGGTTTTTGAGCATAAAATTGACCAAAAAAGTTATCAGGACGCTTCGATTTTAAATTATTTTTATTCAGAAACCTTCCCTGGAGCGAGTTGATCAACGTGGTATAGTTTAAAAGTTAATGTGGGTTCGAAAAGTTTAAAACTATAAAGGACATACATACATACAAACAGACATTTATTTTTATACTAGCGCTAAAGCGCTAGACCCGGCTTTGCCCGGGTTTCCGTTTTTTAATAAATGTCATCAGGTGCGTTACAGATGGGCTTCGCCAGTCCATTTTTAAAGAAAATTATTCAGGTGTGTTACAGAGGGGCTTCGCCAGTCCATTAAAAAAACTATTCTGGTGTGTTACAGATGGGCTTCGCCAGTCCAAATGGGGAAATAGTTAAATAAAGGATCTATTTTAATGTTTATGTTACAACAATGGATTTTAAACTTCAACAATCGATTTCAATCTGCAACAATCGAGAATATGCCTGCAACAATTAAAGTTACATCTTCTTTACAACAATGTGGTTTTGCCCTGAAGTTAGGCATGAAAAATGGGTTTTTGAGCATAAAATTGACCAAAAAAGTTATTAGGATGCATCGATTTTAAATTATTATTCTTCAGAAACCTTCCTTGGAGGGAGTAGATCAACGTGGTATAGTTTAATAGTTAATATAGGTTCGAAAAGTTTAAAACTATAAAGGACATACATACATACATACATACATACAAACATACAGACAGACAGACATTCATTTTTATATATATAGATATATAGATGTGTATTTAAGTTCCAAAATAAATCTTAATCAATCTTATTTTGTTTTTTCAACACTATTTTATATGCTAAAGTAAAAAAAATTGGTAACATCCCTTTGGCCTTTCGAAACATTCTTTAAAATACTTATTTTGCTTTTCATTCTATTCTTACCTTGTCATATTGATTTTGATGTGAGTATATTTTTCACTCATGGATACAGTTACAATAAAATATTTTATATTGAAATTTACTGTACTTTATCAAGTAAGACCCACTTACTTCCATTTAAGTTTTGATTGCTTTAATATAAATAAAGAGGGGGTGACCCACTTACCCCATCTCTTGGGGTAAGTGGGTCACCCATCTCATTATTGATAAAAAGACCAGTTAAGAAAAATGTAAAGCTTTATTTTAGAAACTACTGATAAATTTTTGTTTATCGATAGACTCTTTAACTAAATTAGTCAACAAGTACAAAATAAACCCCTTTAAAGTTTTTTCTATAAAGCTCCAAAAATGTACTAGGGCAAAAAGGGGTCCCACTTACCCCAAGTGGCCCTATAGATTCAAATTCTATAAGGTTATTATTATTAAATATCAATTCTATAAGTCAATCAAATTCTATAAGGTTATTATTAACTTATATTAATAATTCTGTTCCATATCATTGGATAAAACAATGAAACCCGTACTTTCAGCACGTGGCCATGAATCTTTTAAATAAAGTAAATTATTTTGTCCTCTTGTAGAAAAACTCTTTATTAAAATTAAGATAATTTAAGATCAGTTATTAATATTTTCCTTGGAAGATGTTTACCTATTGTTATTTTAATACCATAAAAAGGTAAATATTGGGTTGGCCCATAAGTTCTGTTACTTTTTATGAAGTTCCGTCTTTGAAAATTTTTTATGAAAAACTGGTAAACGGATCCTTTAAATAACTCAGCTTTTATCTTCGACACGTTAGTAAGTTCAATGATATCTGGATCTACAAGCATATCTCTATTCTAAAAAAAAGTTTTTGGTGAACGGTTTCCAGAGAAAGGCTTTTTAATTACTTATCCGTATAACACATATTTGGTATCAAACTGTCCGGATTCTTTTGAGGATGTGCAAAGTGCCTTTAGAATTTCTAAAAAAAATCTCAATTTTAAAATATTTCCATTTTTTTAGATTTCGGATAAGGTCGCAGTTACAAAGCAAGAAGCTATGAATTTTAAAACAATTGAAAACATATTTCACTGGTTTTTTAATATTCAAATACATTAAATAATCATCTTTCTATTTATAACACGAATTTAAAAAATATATTTTGTGTTATTTTTAACAATATTTATATTTTTGTTGTTCAAAGGGTTTAATTGTTGTTCAAACAATTTTCATTATATTTTAAACTTATTTATAATTAATTTATTTTTTATTTTTTAAATAACAAATTAATATTTTTATATTTATCTCTGTAGTTGTGGCAACCTAATCATTACTATATTTACAATAAAATATACACTCGCTTTCGGAAATTTTGAATTTTGCATTTATTTTTTATATCCTTTTGCAAGTATGTTTTTAAGGTAGTAAAATGTAACTCTTTATTTCATAATGACAAAACGCAAACAACTAAATAACACGGGTGAATGTTTTAGAAATAAGGATGAAAATGTTGGAAGTCTTGACATTCGGTGTCGTTGCTATGAAAATGACACAACTTCGAAGTTTGTTTCTCATGAAGATAAAATTCTAAATTTTCGCGATGTTTAAGATAATTACTAAATTTTTAACAGTCAATCATTACAAATTTTAAGAAAGTTAAATTTATTCCTGATATATTTCAATGCTTCCCTTAATGTATCTGTGAAAAAACATTACCTTAGGGAAATGGGTAAAAGAATGTTTACATTGCTTTGTTGTTAATTTTCTTGGGGTTCAATTCCGTTATAGTTCCCACTAAATATCGCCAATCTCTTTCGAACGCTCAATATTCAAATGTAAACCAATTTTTCTAATTTTTAATGATAAACTGAATAGTTATAGATCTAATTAAACACTTTAATCTATGAATTTGAAACAATTTAGCAATATTTATACTTTATAGTGTCCAAAAGAGATAAAGTGATATTTAGCGGGAACTATACGGAATTCAACCCCAAGAAAATTAACAACAGAGCAATGTAAACATTTTTTTACCCATTTCCCTAAGGTAATGTGTTTTTCACAGATACATTAAGGGAAGCACTGAAACATTAAGGGAAGGTTCATATTTAGCGGGAACTATATATGAACCTTTCTTGGAATTATAAAGCGATCCGCCAATTCATGTTACCATAAAGGAAATGATAAAATTCCACCACTGAATAAATATTCGCCATTTTTGAAAGAATACCACGGAGAAGTACTACCCCTGTGTTAAGAATGTTTTATAAAGTGAGGAAGTGCAGTGAGCTGGGTTTTGTGGGGAATTGTGAAGCGGTCCAAAAGTTACTGCGTCAGCAGTTAACGGGGGTTGGCGAGCGATAGCGAGCAGGGGGCGGTAGCCCCCTAGTATACAGAAAAAAATCTTTAAATGGTTTTACATGGTTGCAGTGATAATGAGAAGTTAAAGTTGCGAATTTTGTTCCCAATTACCCCACCTAGCCCTAAATAAAACGGATATACGAAAAATCCGGTCAGTGCAAAAATTGGTCAGCAAAAACAGTTCAATAAAAAACAAATTTATTACGTCATGTGTAAAGCTATGAGTTTTTTTTACCGGTTTTTGCATCAACCGGAATTTTCACAACACCAATAAAACCATGGAAACAATGATCAATCACTCATGTGTTGTATTAATGTTCACAATTTTAACATTTATAAATAGAACAAAATATTATTTATGACGTTAAAGTTGGTAATTTCCTGTTAACAAATTAATTACTACTACGTAAAACTCATCAATAAAGAAAAAAAAATTCATGTTTACAATAATATTTATTATGACTATACAAATTTTCCTCAAAATTCCAGTATTTATCAAAAAGCTATACTTTAGGCAATGAAAAACGATTTGTATAAATTAGTTACCCTTTTTTCATATTTTCTTTTTAACAATTTAATTGTATAAAAGTACAGGAGTGAAAGAAAATTGATTATCATCCAAAAATGTTGGCCTATGCCATTTTTCTAGCATTTTTGATTGCATTTTAGTAACCAATGGTTACCGCTTCAAACTGTACATGGAAATGTAGCAACAAGATCTATTGAGTATTAAAATTTTTCCTCGGATAGTATTTCTAAGATAATGATATTTTCTTGTGTCTGTTTAAATGTTAAAATAATCCCAATCTATGTAATTTAAAAGGATTGTGAAAACTTTCTGTTAAATACACACCCACAAAAAATTCAAACAAAACTAATATCGATACTAATTAAAAAAAACTTAATTTCAGGAACATATATAATTTTATGAAACTTGGCCATTGGCATTCTCGATTTTTCTTTGTTGAAAAAATATTTAAAGCTTTGAAATATTGTATACATAATGAATATTCTATCATATACTCTGTTCGATAATGTAATTAAATTCTCTAAAATAGACGCATGTTTTATTAATGGTTATTCTTTTAGAGTTTTACGTAGTTTACGCGTTTTAAAAGGATCGCATGTAGATGAAAAGTTAAAATTTCTACTCCTCCCAATGACATAGATTAATCTTAAATCGATTGCCAAAAAACATCCGTATTGAAAACTTAACTTCTAAACATAAAGCACTTCTTTTTTTATGCATCAAACTGTCATATTTTGTTCATTATTTACAAATTAGAGCACTTGTGACACTTAGTTATTAATATTTAATTTGACAGTCTTGACAATCTATCAGATGTAATTTATTTTCAAATACTTTTAATTCGATATAAAGGAACTTGGCCTATTTCGTTCCAGGTATTGTAACGAACCAAAATAAAAATATATCTAAGTACAAAAAATAATTTTCGTGTTAAAACCTCTAATACGCTTAAAAAATTAATTAAAATATAGGTAAGTGTATATTTTCTTTGTGAAACAAAGTATCTGCTTATTTGAATTTATAGCAGTAAAACTTTTCTAAGGATTCCAATTTAAAGTAAAGTTATATTGTTATTTAATACTGAAATTTAGTTCACATTTTTATACTTTTGATCATTCAATAGTATAAATGTAAAAACTCTACAATGATAAAATATAAGATAATGATTTTTGTTATTATAAAAATAAATTAAGAAGTCTACGTATGAACATCGAGAAAAAACATTTTTAAAATATTTCCTTAATGAACCCTAATTTCGTTTTAGTACGGAGATTACATTAAGCTTTGAACTTATATTTTAAATAAACTTATTTTCTTTTACGAGAGTAAGATAATAAAAACTACAAAATTAGTTGGAGTTGTTAAATATCTGCAAATCTGTATCTTACGTTTGTAACTTATTATTCATTTGCCCTTTTTATGTATGAGAAATCTCTACAAAATTTAATGTTCATTTCTAAAGGTAAGCTTTAATAATTATATCTGTTTACTCAACAAGAGACCTGGTTTACGATGTCATTTTCGAATTGCATCTAATCACATTTTTAAGGCTATATTATTTGTAATTTCGGTTTATCATTTGTCGGAGTATAACCTTTTAACCTTGGCACGTTTCTCTATTCGAATAAATAATTGGAAGAATACGAACTACGATTATCTGAAGACACGGATACCATAACTTATTGCTTACTTGGTAAATGAAGGGATCACATATTTAACAGAAGTCTATCTTAATGAGCATGGTTGTGGTAGTTTCTTCCGACAAAAGTAGAGGCAGAAAAACGGATTCTCTAATTAATGCTCTATTGTTTCATTCATGATTGGACAAGATTTATGTGTTTGTTTCAGTTAATGGAAATTTAAGATGGTCTCATGTTCGTAACTTGAGTTTTTCGTTTCTTTAAATAACAACCAACCTTTTAGACTTAAAAAAATAAGCTTTTTATATACTTAATCCATAGGAAATTACTTTCTAAAATCTCTTTTTGAGTTGCATTATACCCCTTTAATTAAAATTAACCTTTTCTTAAAAAAAAGGGTGAAAATAAAACCATCCTTATAATAAGTTATTCCTTTAATTTTTTGTTTTGTTCAGTGGCGGATCCAGCCTGGACCTAAGGGGGGGGCAACTACATTTTAAAAAGGTTTGGGTTCTTCTCCCGAAGAATTTTGAAAATTTAAATCTATAATTGAAAAAACTTAGATGATACTCCAGGGAAAGAAGGGGGCCTGAGGGTTCTCCCCTAGCAAAATTTTTGGAAATTTTACCTTAAAAAGTAGTCTTTTGACTCATTTTTTAACATTTAAGATGAGATCGGGGAATTGGATTTTAATTAAGGTCCCATCCTCCAAGAGAGAGATCCAAAAGATGAGCGGCCCCTCTATTCTAGTTGGCAGTGGCGTAATTAAAAATTTATTTCGGCAGGAGCCTAAATATCCTGCAAATAATTAAGTCCTTATCAAGTCCAACGCTAGATATTTTTAACGAGGGAGAGGACCTAAAATTATTCCCATGCCCTAACACGTATATTTCATAGGTGTTATGTACTTTTTTAAGCATTTTTAGGTAAAATATCAGAGTACAAAAAGGGGGGTCTGGGGGTCCCCCCCAGAAAATTTTTGGAAATTTGGCCCTAAAAAACAGGGTTTTAACTCATTTTGGTACCATCAATGTCCGATTTTCAGGGTGGACCCGGGCCTAATGTGTCTGATTGCCCCACAGGTCTCCTCCCCCAGAAGATTTTAGAAAAATTAACTCTAAAAACAGGTTTTTAACTAGTTTTGGTACCTCTAGCCTGAATTTTGGCTATATATTTTCGGGGAGAATTTGCATTTTGATGAACTTAAAGTAAAGAAGTTGTGAATATAATTAAGTTCCAAATACAAAAGGGATCTGGGGATCCTCCCCCAAAGAATTTTTTTTGAAATTTGACACTAAAAAGTAGGATTTTAACTAATTTTTGCATACCTAGTCCAAAATTTGGTGGGGGGCAGAACCTCCTCGCCCGCCCTATACTTATGCCCAATTCAGGATTCTTTGCTCTTGAATTTGCCCCCCCTCCGTGGATTGCTCTCTTTCAAGCTAGAATTGAGACAGCCATAAATTTCAGTACATGACAAGAGATAAAACAAGGTGTGGAACGTGTGACCAATGGTTAACAGAGGTGTTAATTCTCGGACTGACCCTTTCAAGGTCAGACTGCCAGCCCTCCCATATTCACTAATATCTTTATGCTTCCTATATAGTGTTTGATATTTCAATCTCCTCTTTTCCTTTTCTTACTGTAGTTTTAAAAAAAGGTACCTGAGCCCAAGGGGGGCAAAAGGTCTGTTGCCCCCCTCTGGATCCGCCACTGGTTTTGTTAAAATACTTTTAAATGACTACATATGAGCTTGGGGGCTTATAGTGCTGTCCTTTAAAAAAACCCACTTTTTCATATTTCTTTCATTAAAAGCTTAAAAAATATGATAATTAAATCGAACAAAATTGTGTTGTAACGGCTCACCCTCCCCTACATTTTAGTGCTTAATATTTTTAATTCTAACTCTCCGTTACAAATTGGCAAACGATTAAGTGAGAATCCAAAAAAAACCCAATTTTCCTAAAAAAAACCCATGTACCCTAAAAAAAACCCACTCTTGAAAATACTCAAAAAATTAAGAAAAAATATGATTGAAAGGTTTATTTTGATAGAAAAGAGAATAGTTAAGATAATTAAAACCAAGTTTATTACAAATTATTTTTAAAATTGAAACTGTGATAAGTTTTTCTACCCAAGAATTTTGCTTACAAAACACAACGACAATAACGTTTTTATTGTTGTATTTTGATGAAAACGACCTATTTAATACAAATAATACATATAACTTTTATGAAAAAGCTTAAAAAACGGTAATTGGCACTGATATTTTATTTTAAACCCACAACTATTAACTCTCTAAACCCATTTTCGTGTAAAACTTGGTAAAATGCTGTATTTTCATGAAAAATGGTTGTTTTTGGTATCATTGAGTTTTTATCAAAAATACTGAAAAAAAAAGTCGAGAATTACTGGAACAACTATTCTGTTTGGATAATTAGTTGTATATCATGAATAATAATTAATATTTTGCATAATTATTTATTTATTTTATCATTTATTACAAAAGGAAAAGTGGGTTTTTTTAGGCACCCTATGAGTTTTTTTCACCCCTCATTTCAAAGACTACCGTAATGTCCCTAATTGGCGGACTGAGCTGAAATTTTAGTATTTTATTCTCATAATAACGGGATAACACAAAACCACGTAAAAAATACTGTAAAGTCTTCATAACATACATTTTTACAGCATCAAAATCTGCATAACTAAATCATATTTTTAGCCCAAAATCGACATTTTCTATTTATTCAAAAAACTAAGTAAATAAACGGTTCTTTGACTTGCTTTTAAGTACCTGCCACTCTTAATGGCATACAAAGACAGGGCACATGAGAATTTAAAATTATTTCAATTATTTTTTTAAAATATCTCGATGGGTTTTTTTAGGGTACAATTTGGAGTGGGTTTTTTTTAAAGGACAGCACTATATATAAGCATGAAAATTACTTTGAGGAAAGTTTTACTATGAGAATAGAACTATTCATCATTGTGGATACTTATCAGGATCACAATTTTGCGACGGCTGACATTCAAAGCATATTCTTAAATATTTTTAAAACGCGCTTACGAAATCTCACTACACATGAATACACCGTGTGTGTAATAATGAGCTTCATAAATGATATTTACATCAAAATTGCTATTTTGATACTTTTACTAACAAAAATAACTATTCAGCTAATATATTCAATTTAATTTTAAGAGTGTTTTGCAAACAGAGGGACCATTTAGAAAAACACAATAAAGAATCATAAAATACCGAATTTATTTTGCTGTAACTTAGAAAGTTGAAAAAAGTAACGCAAGGCATTTTTATAAGTGGTGGTTATAAGTACGGTATACAAAAAGTATACAAATATATAATGTAACTTTTTTGTACCACTTATAACAATAAATTATACTGCACAGAAAGAGGTACAAGCGGTAAGCAATATATATACAATACTGTAAAAGATACAATAATATAAAGGAGAAAAAGTTGAAAGAAACGATAATTTAAAAATAATTTTTTTTGTTTTACAGGCTAGAAATTACATTAATTGTAAGTTTTTATGGGATATTAATCTGTTACATATTTAGTATAACTTAAAAATTAACTTGGATCTAAATAAAAGTTCTTTTCTTAGTATCTGAATAAAATTAGAACTTGAAAATGTTTTACGTTAATTAATTCAATGTCAATAAAAGTCAATACTTAAAGATTATTTAGTTATAACCCTAATATATTTTATTTATATACAGTGCTATTACACATAGATATTTTAAAATATGTGAGTTTTATTAATAAACTTAATGTTTGACACATTTTTTTTCATTAGAACTTATAATCAAAAAGTAAAGAAGGACATAAAATATGTATTTAAATTATATCGTTTTTTCATATTTTATAGTGCAATAGCACATTTTTAGATTTATACTTCTCTTGTTATATTTACAACAATGTGGTTTTGCCTTGAAGTTAGGCATGACATATGGGTTTTCAAGCATAAAATGGGCCAAAAAAGTTGTTAGGATGCTTCGATTTTAAATTATTATTCTTCAGAAACCTTCCTTGGAGCGAGTACATCAACGTGGTATAGTTTAATAGTTAATGTAGGTTCGAAAAGTTTAAAACTTTAAAGGACATACATACATACATACATACATACATACATACATACATACATACATACATACATACATACATACATACATACATACATACATACATACATACATACATACATACATACATACATACATACATACATACATACATACATACATACAGACAGACAGACAGACAGACAGACAGACAGACAGACATTGATTTTTATATATATAGACTACCGCTGACGCGCTAGACCAGGGCTTCGCCCGGGTTTCAGTTTTTTTTATAAATATCATCTGGTGTGTTACAGATGGGCTTCGCCAGTCCATTTTTAAAGATTATTCTGGTGTGTTACAGATGGGCTTCGCCAGTCCAAATGTGGAAATAGTTAAATAGAAGAGACACTTTTATGGTTATGCTACAACAATGGATTTTAAACTGCAACAATCGAGAATATGCCTACAACAGATAAAGTTACATCTTCTCTTGTTATATTTACAACAATGTGGTTTTTCCCTGAAGTTAGGCATGAAATTTGGGTTTTTAAGCATAAAATTGACCAAAAAAGTTGTTTGGATGCATCGATTTTAAATTTTTTTTATTCAGAAACCTTCCCTGGAGCAAGTAGATCAACGTGGTATAGTTTAATAGTTAATGTAGGTTCGAAAAGTTTAAAACTATAAAGGACATACATACATACATACAGACATACATTCATTTTTATATATATAGACTATCGCTGCCGCGCTAGACCCGGGCTTCACCCGGGTTTCAGTTTTTTTTAATAAATATCATCTGGTGCGTTACAAATGGGCTTCGCCAGTCCAAATGTGGAAATAGTTAAAAAGGAGCCACTTTTATGTTTATGCCACAACAATGGATTTTAAACTGCAACTATATTTTAATCCAGATGTGTATGCATGTTGTATGGCTCATGTCATGGTGCATGATGTAAATAGTTTTCAAATTAAAAAAATATATAGAATAAGCCTACAACAATTAATGTTACATCTTCTCTTGTTATATTTACAACAATGGGGGGTTTTCCATGAAGTTAGGCATGAAATATTGGTTTTTAAGCATAAAATTGACCAAAAAAGTTGTAGGGACGCTTCGATTTTTAATTATTTTTATTCAGAAACCTTCTCTGGAGGGAGTAGATCAACGTGGTATAGTTTAATAGTTAATGTAGGTTCTAAAAGTTTAAAACTATAAAGGACATACATACATACATACAAACAGACATTGATTTTTATATACAGGGTGTCCCATAAATAATGGGTCACACTTCTAGGGTGGATAGTAGACACCTAGACGAGTCAGAATCACATAGGATTTGGGGTCCCAGACCAAATCCCAGGGAGTTAAAAATGGAGCGACACCCCAAAACTATTATTGAAAAATTCAATTTGTAGAAGAAGTACTATTGGTAAAAATTTAATCATGGTCTCAAATTTTGTGGTTTAATACGATCTTTATAATTCTGCTGAAAGTTTTCCCTATAAAATTTTTTATTACGAAAAAAAGTCAAAAAAACACAAAAAAATGTGAAAAATCAGCCAAAACTTTATTTTGTATTTGGAAATCCTTTCTTTTGATTTGATAATCTGAAAGATCATATTTTAAAACCCTTAAGTCCAAAGTTTCAAGTAAATACCATCAATATTAAACGCTTGAGATCCTGTTAAAGTTTGTTTTTTGAGTGCGAAAACAGCTCCAGAAAACGAACGTTCAGGGAGAATCTACGAGTTACGGATAGATAACACTGTTCTACACTGAAAAAATTTCCTTGATGAAAATAGTCATTTCTTATAGATTTTGGGTCGCTGAATACGAAAATCACCATTAAAATTCTCAATTGACTCAGGATTTTCGGGGAACAGCCCCTCCCCCTTTGCACGTTTTTTAACGACTTTATAACTTTGAACTCGATTTTCAGGGTCAAAAAGCATTGCTTTAATCTTCAAATTGCCCCCCAGGGAACAAGAAATGTTCAAATTAATAAAATATGATAAATTTATAACAAATGGATAGGTTTAAGGGGTAGTTAACCCCCTAAGAATGCAAAAAATTAGCTAAAATTTATAGAGGTTTTTATACGCTATTTTTTCCTCCTATTTTTTACGCAATTCCCGTTTGAAGGGTCCTAACCCTTCCCCAAGGACCCAAATTTGATGGCAATATGCAGCAATGATTTTTGCTAAAAGCGGTTGAGGTGAGAGCGCCCCCAGAGCACCCACGGAAGGGTTCAATGCCGCACTTAGAGTTTAACTGTGCTGTACAAAAAAAATTTTGAAGCCACTTACTGAATTTCAGCTGATTCTTGTGTAAAATGATCTGCTGAATTCAAATATGACACCCATTTTCCTCCATCACCCTCAGTTTTTAAGGGGATGCCCCCTAATTGTTATCCACAGCCGTGCATCTGTTAACATCTTGAAACACGGAATCCTCACTCCCGAAAACCGGTCAGTTTTTAAAGAACTGAAGAGTTTCTACTTAGGATACACCCAAAATATAAGAAAAACATCATTTGTAATCTTTTCAAAATCATCGATATTAATTCCTGAACTCGCGAGCGCCTTCTCGATTCTGGAAGTCTTCCGAACTCTTCCGCGGGGACTTCTGGGAGGCTAACACCTCAACCGCTTTTAGTAAAAATTATTGCTGCATATATTGTCATCAAATTTGGGTCCTTGGGGAAGGGTTAGGACCCTTCAAACGGGATTTGCGTAAAAATAAGAGGAAAAAATAGCGTATAGAAACCTCTATAATTTTTAGCTATTTTTTTGTATTTTTAGGGGGGTAATTACCCCTTAACCCTATCCATTTGTTATAAATTTATCATATTTTATTAATTTGAACATTTCTTGTTAACTGGGGAGCAATTTGAAGACTAAAATAATGCTTTTTGGCCCTGAAAATCGAGTTTAAAGTTATAAGGTCATCGAAAAACGTAAAAAGGGGGAGGGGCTGTTCCCCGAAAATCCTGAGTCAATTGAGAATTTTAATGGTGATTTTCGTATTCAGCGACCCAAAATCTATAAGAATTGACTATTTTCATCAAGGAAAAAATTTTGAAGGTCAAATTTGTAGAACAGTGTAATCACTAACTTTCTTTTCTCTCAAAGTTTGGCGAAACATACCAAGCTCCTACAGATTGCCAAGACGGCTTGGGCGATCTGTTGTTGGCCAAAGTTGGCGAGGAATCTGGTATCTCAAATATTGGCGAGAAATTTAGCGAGCATCAATCCGTAATTCGTAGATATTCCCTCAACGTTTGTTTTCTGGATCTGTTTTCGCAAGCAAAAATCAAACTTTAATTGGATCTCAAGCGTTTAATATTGATGGTATTTTCGTGAAACTTTGGACTTAAGGGTTTTCAACTATGATCTTTCAGATTATCAAATCAAAAGAAAGGATTTCTAAATACAAAATAAAGTTTTGGCAGATTTTTTACATTTTTTTGTGGTTTTTTGACTTTTTTTCGTAGTAAAAATTTTTTTAAATGAAAACTTTTGAAATGATTTTAAAGATCATGTAAAACCACAAAATTTGAGATCATGTTTAAGTTTTTACCAATAGTAGTTCTTCTTCAGATTGAATTTTTCAATAATTGTTTTGTGGTGTCGCTCCATTTTTAGCTCCCTGGGATTTCGTCTGGGACCCCCAAACCCTATGTAATTCTGACTCGTCTAGGTGTCTACTATCCACCCTAGAAGTGTGACCCAACATTTATGGGACACCCTGTATATAGACTAGCGCTAAGGGGCCATTCATTAATTACGTAAGGATGATTTTGGCAATTTTTGACCCCCCCTCCCCCCATGTAAGGGTGCGTAAGATATTTCAAACCCCTCCCCCCCTATTCTTACGTAAGATTCCATTATGTTTCTCAAAACAATAAAATGTTAGAAAATTCTCCGTTTGACGTAAATCAAAGATTTTTATTTTTCAACAGATAAGTAATATTCTTGCTGTCAACTACATATTACTATTATATTATTATCTCTTGATTAGAATAATTGGAATTTGTTTTTATTAACTAGGAAAATCTTACGTAAGAATTGGTTTGACCCCCCACCCCCCAAGTAAGGGTATGTAGAGATTTTTCCAACCCCCCCTCCCCCTCGGGACCCTTACGTAATTAATGAATGGCCCCTAACGCGCTAGACCCGGGCTTCACCCGGGTTTCAGTTTTTTGAATAAATTTCATCTGGTGCGTTCCAGATGGGTTTCCCCAGTCCATTTTTAAAGAAATTTATTCTGGTGTGTTACAGATGGGCTTCGCCAGTTCATTTAAAAAAATAATTCTGGTGTGTTTACTGATGGGCTTCGCCAGTAGAAATGGGGAAAAAGTTAAACAAAGGATCCATTTTTATGTTTATGCTACAACAATGGATTTTAAACTACAACAATCGATTTCAATCTACAACAATCGATAATATGACTACAACAATTAAAGTTACATCTTCTCTTATTATATTTACAACAATGTGGTTTTGCCCTTAAGTTAGGCATAAAATATGGGTTTTCAAGCGTAAAATTGACCAAAAAAGTTATTGGGATGCATGGATTTTAAATATAGGTGGGAAAACTTAATGTAGGTGGGAAAACTTTAAAACTATAAAGGACACACAAACATACACACAGACATTCATTTTTATATACATATATAGATAGAATATAAGCTTAGTTTGAATTATATAAGAATAAAAAAACTAATAAAAACTTAAAGATATTGAAACTTTAATTCATAATTAAAGGAAATTTATTTTAAATTGATTGAAATGATTGGTTTTATCCTTTTATGACATAGTATATCTTTATTAAAAAACTGATGTTTATTTTTAAAAATATTTAAGAACGTTTTTACCTTTAAAATAGTATACTCTTAATAGTATAACTTTTTAATTTTATTTTTACGATATACGTACAAGTTTCTTTATAGTTTTAATCTGTTTCATTTTACAAACTAAAAATTACATTTGCTAAAGGCTTTTATTTGATAATATATTGAAATGTAATTAAGTAAAACCATTTTTTATATTTAACTTTAATTAGAAAAATATTATAAAAGTTTCATTCCAAACACTGGATAAATTCATAATTTTAAAACTTTTATGCAAATTCAAATAATTCAATGAATTTTAAAATTTTAAATCTTTTTGTGGGTACCATATAGTCAAATTATTGTTTTAAATCGTAAAATTAGTTCTATAGTATTAAAATACATGGGTTGATAATAATTTATTTGTTAATTCAAAATGATAAACTTTCTTATTAAAAATAATAACTGAATGGGAAGTGTGACATAAAATATACATTTATTGCTTCTTCCATATTTTGTCTTACAAATTAACATATTTTAGATATCTATAAGCTTTTAGTTTGACTAATATAAAAAACTAATCAATTTTTAAAAAACCTATTACAAAATAATTAAATTCACAGTCAATTAAAAACCTTTTACCTTATCTTACATGGATGCAAGTAATTTAGAATAAATTTTAATTTTAACTTCTTTAGAATGAATAATTTTATACTTTTATAAAAAATATTAAAAAAATGGGTTGTTGAACGTTTAAGGAATTTAATTTTGATGGTAAAATCTTTGCTAGTTTTTTGTAAGAAAGGCAAGCTTCATTAGGCAAATTTCCATATTGCTAAAATCTACATTTTTGAGAATATCCTTCTTGTTGTAATTCAAGATGATGGCATTAAGTAAAACAATTGCCTTGAATTTTTCACAAACTAAGTACAAGTTTGAAAAAAAATATTTAAACTTTTAAACATTAACTTTAGTTTGAATAGGTATACATCTAAAGCTAAACCGGAAATAATTTTATTTCAAGTATGTATTTAAGCAGTAAATCTTCCCAAAAGTTCATTCATCAGCACGAAGAAACACGAAAAACCTCTTTCCCCCGAAAAAATATGAAAGAACTATTTTTCTTGCAAAATAAGCTCTTTTTCCTCTGTCCATTAGGCAGGGTGATAAAAACAACCATTATGCGTGTTTTTTCTATTTTTCTAAGTGCCCTAAAATAGCACTGTTTACATGGAAAAGCCACCTAACATGTTTTTTCTGTTTCGAAATTAATAGTACCTCTGCATCCGTTTCATTATTTTATGTTCGTTTAACTGGCCCTTTAAAGAAGCTTAACTCAAATGCGCAATGATTTTTCGAAAATCCACAAAGAGGTTGTTTTCTCTTCCGCTGCATCTAATAGTAATATCTAATCTAATGAAATATCTGTTCAAATAAACATAAAATCTCTCTATTAAAAATGTTATTTTAATTTACTTCACTAAAATCAAAAGTTAGTTAAACTTTTTTTTTCGTTTTAAGTTATAAGCTATAGTATATATTTTTCTTATAATCTTCTTTTACTTTAAAAAAATTTAGATAAAATTAAAAATGTATCATTAAAAGTATATAAATATTATTGAAATAGTATATTAATTTCACAAATAAATGCAATCTATTTAAAAATCTTGTTAAAACAAACATTATTAATTTTTCAATTATAAAATATTTAAACTTTTTCCTTTAAGGCATAGACAGAATAACTCAGAATATTTTGTTCATAATACTTATTCATTGACTGTGTATTAGGATATATAAATTACATGGAAAATAACCCAAATATTTCATAATACATGAAAAGATAAAAATTAATCATTACTTATTTTTATTAAATAATATTATTTTATAATCTTATCTTATTATTATTTAAATTATTATTAAATTAATTTATTTACTTATTTACCTGTTTGTACTTAAATATTTTATAACAGCTTTAGGTTTTCGGATATTGTGATCCAAGGCATATGTTTACATGTAAAGTTCAGTTCATAAGATACGTTCATACAGGTTCATCTAATTCATACGATTCATTCGTCTATGTGTAATTCATTCAAATTAATTGAATATTCTTGCATATATTTTAGGGATTTAAACAAAATTTAAAGATTTCAGAGAGAATATTAATGAATAATGCGTAATATTAAGGTGAACGTTCATTTTTTTTGTCTATAATATCAGTAAACAATTAATTTTACTAGTCACATATCGAAAGCTTAAGAAAATAACTTGAAGTCAAACCTTAACTGCACATTTTTAGGTTTAGTCTTAAATAAAAAGTTTACCCTGGGAAAAGTATCCCAAACCTTTCATTAACTGTCCAAAGAATGAACTTCCTTATGCTACAACTCAGAAAAAGAAGAATCAAATTGGAACCAAAGGAACAGTTCAAAACACAACGACCTATCTCGCCTTTCTTTGCTACGGAAAGTCACATGTTCTGTCGACCCGTTGACCCCAGCTCGTGCGAGAGTCTCGCTGAGCCCCTCACCCCTTCGGGGCGAAATCTGCAGACGACCGAAGCCATCTCACTCCCTTTCACTCCCCAAAAAAACAAAAACGACCCCTCAACCCGACAACATTTAAAATATTTCAAAGCACACCCCTATCCCACGATATATCCCACTTCAATGTCAAAAGGTGAACTTTTAGGAACCGCAACAACAAAAATTTAAACTGTCCCGGGAAAAAACCCACAAGATTCGGGAGCGAAAGATGATTTCCTCGTCGGAAAAGGGGGTGCGAGGAAACGAGGGATGGAAATGGGTTGGAGCTTACCTACCTTCAAGAATCGGCCTGCTTGAGAATGCTGTCCCGTCCCGGTCCAAGAGCTGAGGCAAAAGATGCGTTCTGGAACCCTTTCGGTCTCCGGGCTGACCGTTTCGTTTCGGCAAATGCGAGCGGCGCGCCCTTGCGCATGCGTCGCCCCGCATCCGAGCGTTGCCATGGGAACCGTGTCAATACGCGGTGGACGCTCCTCTCCAAAGGTTGAGTGATAGTGGTCAGTGGTGCTAAACGTGCGATTATTCGCCGCTGAGGGGTGGCAACGGTGGGACCAGGTGGCGGTTTAAATGGGCTGTTTAAAGGCCTCCCCCGTGTGTTTTTGACGGGCAGGGGATATTTCAAAAGAATCGCTCTTCTGTTGAAAGAATAGGTCGCACGTCGCAGGAAAGGTGTTAGTCTGAATGCCAGAGCATAAGGAAGGGAAAGTTATTTAGTAGGAAACACCTAAAAGTGTGGCTCCAAAGTACACTGTTAATCCGAGGTATTCAGATTTAAATCAAAATGATTCATTTTTGAATACATCATGTGAGCGAAATGGCTCCGAATCAAAACTACTTAGATTTGAAAATTCGATGTGCTTATATTTGAACTAGAGCATGTTCTTGTTTTCAAGACCCTTATGTGTTCAAAATCGATTATGCGCCTGCTCAAATTTAAGATCTTTATTTGTTTAAATTCAACACTCCATGTACTCATTTTTAAAACCATCCTCTGTTTAGAAACGACTCATCACATGCTCATTTTTAAAACCATCCTCTATTTAGAAACGACTCATCACATGCTCATTTTTAAAACCATCCTCTATTTAGAAACGACTCATCACATGCTCATTTCTAAAACCATCCTCTACTTAGAAACGACTCATCACATGCTCATTTTTAAAACCATCCTCTATTTAGAAACGACTCATCACATGCTCATTTTTGAGACTTCAATCTTCTTAAAATCGACTAAAATGTGTTTATTTCTAAAACTCCCTATTGTTTAGAAAAGACTTTAGGGCTCATTTTTTTAGACCTTTTTTACTCAATACAAAGCTTTTTGAAATATAAACATCTTTTTTAATTAACTGCAAATATTAATGCTTTCTTTCTTAGAAGAATATTAAAAGACCTCTCATTAAAGTCGAGAGCATTTTTTTAACAATCTAACAATATTGAGACCCGAGTTCTTATAATATTTGAGAAGCTATAATTTGAAATAAATGTGAAATGAACAGTTTGATCAGTTATTCATAAAACAGATACTTATAAAATTTATTTAAAACACAATAAAATGACACTTCACTTGAAATTATTTTATTAAAATAAAATAAACAGAAAAATATTACATACATGAGAATTATTCTGGAAATAAGTTTTTAACCACAGAGAAAAAATACAAAGTTTATAAGGAATGTAGGACCAAAAATTTTGTAAATCAGCTGAAAATTCAGCTAATAGATAGGTTTAGGTAGAATGAGAGAATAGCTCCAAAAGAATAAGTTGATATCAAGACATACATAGGTAAAGAAACAATTTCAAAATTTTTTACTTGAAAGGATTAATAAAACACACATTTATGGGCCATAGAATATTAAATCCTAATGTTAAATTATGCAAAAACTTTACTGATACATCAATCATGATTTTTCAAGGGGGTTAAGTCTTGGGCATTTAATATTTAAAATAAACTTATTTTGCAAGATCAAAGGCACACAACCCTCAAATAAATCACATATATCAACAGTTAGTTGTCAGACAATAACCCCAAATTGTTCAAAGGGCATGAACTCGATGAAACTGACAAGGAGACAGCATGACCTCGGAAGCTGATACTGGGTCCAAACTTCGTAGGATACGACGCACTAGCCATAAACTCCAAAGAAAATGCCCCCTAAAATTTTATACAACTTGAAGTATTTAAATTTTTTATATTTGTCAACAAAGTAGCACACTGTCATCTGAACGACCTGCAAATTTATATTTTTAACTTCTACCGTAACAGCAACAAATATGGAGCTATTTCACCTGGTGGGACACTCAAAAACTCTTAATTTTATTAAGATTTATTAAGATATTAAGATGTCCCCTCCTACCCCATTCTCCCCTACCAAAAACACAAATGCAACTAAAATGCAAGGAATATAACAAATAAAGAGGGTACTTTTCTGTTAGCCAGGCACAAATGTGGCCAATCAGAATAAAAGTCGAAAATGTTTAACTATAAATAAATATTAACTAATAGTAAGCAAAACAAGTTCAACTATAAACAAATATTAACTAATAGTGAGCAAAACAAGTTCAACTATATATTAACTAATAGTAAGCAAAACAAGTTCAACTATAAACAAATATTAATGAATAATTTTGTGATTTTTAATGGCGATTTTTTGCTTGCACCCAGCTAACAGAAAAGAGTCGCAATATAAATAAAGATAACAAACCTAAATCAATCAGGAACTTTAAAGTAAACAAGTTAGATAAAAGAAAACTACAAGCTGTATCCAGCTTAGTAAATTCAATATAAACAATTTTTCTAAACACGAAGCATATATATCAACAGTTAAATTGTACCATAACTTCACTGGGTACAACAAAGTTTGTTTTAAAGTAACTTACCTATATATTTGAATCCAACTTATGACTTTCTCATATGAAGTCTCATATCAGTACAAATATTTGATATCTTTATACACAATCAACTAAATTTTTATTTTTTATTATAAACTGTGCACATGTTCAATTGTTCATCGAATTCACTTGATTCAAACACGTTATATATGTAGTATGCATTTTCATCGTGTATGCTATGAAGACGGCATAGTTGGATTACTGTGGATTTTTCAACCTGTCCCCCAGCAAGTTCCTGCGGTCAACAGCGCAAGCGTTCCTGTGGTGCTCTTCCCCAGGAGAGCGAGAACTTGGGAGCGGAGTGCTGTGGGGGGGGCTCAGTAGAATCCATCACCTGGTCATCGTGTCCCGACACCAAGAGGAAGAAGCGATGCTGTTGGTTCTGAGGTTTCGGCTGAGGACCTGCCGCCTGACTGCCTGTATGGAGTACAAGCCGGTGAATCTGGTGAACCGGTACGACGCAATTCCAGTTGGCGTCAGTGTACTACCGATATCCCAATGGAGGTGGTTTTTGGAGCCGGCAGGCAGATTTGAAGAAACAATGGTTCCGGATTTCAAGCTGCATCTAAAATACAAATTTAGAATACTAATTACTCTAAGAATATTCTCATGATAAATTATTCTCTGTAAACTAAATTTTTAAAAATGCTTTTAAATAATTTCTCAACAGATAATTCTCAGGTTTTTAACATTAATAATACCTGACCAATTCATATTATCAAACATATTTACATTTATTTCCATTTATCCGGCGAAAAATAGAATATCCTCAAAAATTCCTCCGAGAACTTTCTCGTTTTACAACTCTAAGAAGCATGTTCACAAACATATATTCATAGGATGTCAAAGTTATTTCTCAGAAGGGCACCATGAGGGTTGGGGTGTTAGAACATTTGTTCCCATCAAAATTAATTTGCAAATTTTTGGACGAGTTATAAGACACTCAATATTTTAACACATTAGAGACAGTATTATTTTTCTCTTCAAAATTATAACTCCATTCTAAATTACATTCATAGATATTAAAAGAGGAGAAATAAACTTATTTTTAATAATTCACATATATTTTTTAATAAATTTTTCATGTGACCATTGGTCTGGAACCAGGGATATCAAACCAGGGAACCTCGGGAACCAGGGCTGAAGTAGCCTGCCCCTTCCCCGAAATTTGAACTTAATGTACCAATCAAGTTAAAAACCTGTTAATAAGGCCAAATTTCCAAATCTTTTCTGGGGAGGACCCAGGGGCGGTTCCAGACCAAATTTTCGGGGGGGGCCATTTGGAAAAATACGATACTTCTCTATAAAAACATTAATTTGTATGCAAAATGAATATTTTTAATTATATCATTAGAAGAATTATATTTTTGAGGTGAAAAACAGTTAAAATATGAAATCCAATTTATCCCGTACAAGAAAAAACAATTTCAAAAAGCTTTTGAAAATTAATGGAGGAAGGAAATTTGTTATTCGAAAGCATGGACTTAAGATTTATTAATTTTAAAGTCATTTACGACTCAATTTTGCATACAATAGTTAATTTGTATAACTGTTAATTACAGGGCCGTAGCTAGACTTTTTTTTTCGGAGGGGGGGTTTGGCCAAAAATTTCTTGAACTTTAGTTCGATTTTGGTGTTGACCAAGGTAAGTGACAGCAGTGGATCCAGTATTTGTTTTTTTGGAGGGGGAAAAGAATTTTCACTATTAAAATCGTCTTCTAATATGCTAAAGGGGGTTTGGGGGTTCTCCCCCATAAAATTTTTGGAAATATGTCTAAAAAGCAGATTTTCAAATCGTTTTGGTACACCTAATCTGGATTTCGGACATACATTTTCAAGAATTTATTTCCAATTCGGTTGGATGTTTGCATTTCGACTAACTTTTTACAAAAACGTTGTAAATGATAGAGTTCCATGTTCCAAAATCGGGTCTGACCGACTTTGGAACATGACCCTAAAAGCAGGATTTTAACTCGTTTTGGAGTCCCTCTTCCCTTTTTTCCCTCACCGAGTTCCCACTCTTTCTCTTGTAAGTCCCAAAATTTTCAAGGAACGACTGTAATCTGTAATAATAGTTGGGGGTTCTCCCCAAAAAAATTTTTGAATTTTGAGCCTTAAAAGTAGGGGTTTTATGCATTTTAAGACTAATTTTTAAGTAAAAACAGTAAAAAATTTACATTGAAATTTCGGGGGGGGGCCTTTGATAACGCCCCGATTAATTACTAAATCAAATTACCATTACTGAAGATTGTGTTTTAAATAAATTTTATAAGTATCTGTTTTATGAATAACTGATTAAACTGTTCATTTCACATTTATTTCAAATAATAGCTTCTCAAATATTATAAGAACTCAGGTCTCAATATTGTTAGATTGTTAAAAAAATGCTCTCGACTTTAATGAGAGGTCTTTTAATATTCTTCTAAGAAAGAAAGCATTAATATTTGCAGTTAATTAAAAAAGATGTTTATATTTCAAAAAGCTTTGTATTGAGTAAAAAAGGTCTAAAAAATGAGCCCTAAAGTCTTTTCTAAACAATAGGGAGTTTTAGAAATAAACACATTTTAGTCGATTTTAAGAAGATTGAAGTCTCAAAAATGAGCATGTGATGAGTCGTTTCTAAATAGAGGATGGTTTTAAAAATGAGCATGTGATGAGTCGTTTCTAAATAGAGGATGGTTTTAAAAATGAGCATGTGATGAGTCGTTTCTAAATAGAGGATGGTTTTAAAAATGAGCATGTGATGAGTCGTTTCTAAACAGAGGATGGTTTTAAAAATGAGTACCTGGAGTGTTGAATTTAAACAAATAAAGATCTTAAATTTGAGCAGGCGCATAATCGATTTTGAACACATAAGGGTCTTGAAAACAAGAACATGCTCTAGTTCAAATATAAGCACATCGAATTTTCAAATCTAAGTAGTTTTGATTCGGAGCCATTTCGCTCACATGATGTATTCAAAAATGAATAATTTTGATTTAAATCTGAATACCTCGGATTAACAGTGTAAAGATGTTTTTAAGATCAAAAATATACAATACTTTCAAATAAAACCATTCTTATACACAATTTGAATTGAAAATAAACGTTACTTACTTTCAAAATTCGACTTATTATATTCCATCCAGCTATCAGTGTTCCAGCGAAAGCGAAAAATTGTTCGTTCGAAAAAATGGCGACGCCGAGGAACCAGGAACCAAAACTTTGTGTTCATCCGCAGTAGAGCTTGCTTTGATTTCGCCGCGATAGTAAATAGTTCGTTCGTTTCGATGTAAATACAAATTCCTTTTCTTTTCTTATCGTAAAATAACTTATGTTTATTATGATAAAGAGGTTTTTTTTACAAATGTTCAATTCATTGCACTCAAAATGATAAAATATTCGCCCTTTCTGTAATTGTGGGATTTTAAGCGTGTTAACGTACTCAAAACTGAGAACGCCGCTTACTCATTTTTAATTCAAATATACTTGAAAAATCTAAGTACATAAAAGTACTCATTTTTAAGCACATGCATTTTAACAGTGTATTAAGGAGTTATTTTTTGTTATTTTAATCTTTTATTAACTATATATTTTCTCCCGATACACCTGCAACCCCTTCTTCTTTCTCTATCAGATAGTGAGATACATTTAGAAAAGGTTACTTATAATGCTTGCTTTAGATCATGTGGAAGGAAAAAGTTACACTGTAAAAAAATCGCCTTTTGCTGCACTAAATTTTCCATTGCACTTAAAATAAAAAAATTTCCATGTGTCTATAAAGCGTGGTTTTTCCGTGAATTCTTCCAGATTTCATAAAATAACCATTAAAAGAATAGATTTTAACAAAAACAAGTGTGTACTAGTTAGATCATTAAAAGGAAGTCAATCTTCTTTTAGCTAGGTGGGTAATATGTTTGTCGGTCACAATATCATTCGGGTCTATAAAGTTGGTTATATTTGTATTGATTGTTTATATGACCGCCTTATATAACTAACCTTAAAGAACTTTGATGTTAATTCCAATAACGGAAACTTTCTCTCATTTGACAGAAAAAGAAAGAAATGGATATTTCCTCGAAGTGCAGAAATTATATAAGCGACAACATTGCTTTTGGTTAATTTCCGTTACTTAAAGAAATGATTTTTTCAGCCTACTTATTGGAAACCCAGTCACGCTCTTAAAGTATTAGGGGGTTACATTTCATTCATTTTCTCTTATTTTCTACACACACCACCATTTCCTCCTCTCTATCAGATGGAGAAATATCATCCCTGCCTTTAACCTTTTAACACTTATTTTTATTTCCTTATCTTTGTAATTATACAAAACAATTTTACATAATCACTAGAGAATGAGCATTTGGATTTGTTTGTTTCAATCCAAAATTAGCTCACACTTAAAACTTAAACCAAAATGAACGTCTATTTCTATTTATTTCATAGTTTTCCCTGCACATCCAAACCTCTCAATGCTTTAGAAACCGCCAAGGTAATGAATACAACTTGATTCCATGTATCAAAAGTATTAAAAATGAAATGACGATAGTATTACAAAATAAATGACTGGAAGAATAGGAAATGAAGCTCTTTCAGCCAGAGTACTTTCGCTTTTCCATTTCAAATATTTATCAAATCGTAATCAGTATTCAGAGCTGAAATTATATTTATGAAAACCTCTAGTAAAATGAGAACGCAGAATGATAAATGAGCTGTTTACAGTGAAGGAAATTTATTCATTCAAACTCACGGTAATTCAAAGAAAGGAAAAATACAAGTTCATTTTGTGAAATGTCATTTTTAGATTTTGACTTTATGTTCCTTTGTTGTTCATATTTGGGTAAATCGCAATCGATGTCGAATTTAGTTTTTGTTCAAACCACTATTTATGTAAGGTTTAGGAAAGTTATGAGGAAAATTGAAACATTGACATCCAAAATTCATCTCCAAGTTTTGAAACCTAAATAAAGTAAAACTTTTCTCAAAGTTACTGTCACCGCCGCCGCCGCTGCCGCTGTTTCAGAAAATTTAATTTTTCAACTCTTTGACAGGCCCGTGCTGGGTACCTTCAGAGGGCGGTGGACAAAGGGTGTAAGGGCGCAACCACATAAATTATTATTAAATCTAAAAAGTTTTTTTTAAAGAATAACGGCATTTTAAAAATTACAAAGCAATACTGCTACTTTTGTTTTTTATTGTTGTTATTTCAACATTTGATTTTTGTTTAAAAAAGAGTATTTTAGCTCATTTTGAGCCCCTCCCATGTGGATGATTTCACCAAAAACTCTTGTACCACTCCTTTTAAGTCAAAATACTCAAGAGAAACAGTACATAAATAAATAAGAAATTTAAAAGGGGATCCTGGGGGTCCTCCCCCAGAAAAATTTTAGAATTTTTACTCTTAAAAGTAGTGCTTAGACTCATTTTGAGACCTTTTGAGTTACATCCGAAGGAAAAAAAATGGAAAGAAAATACAGCTTAAAAATATGTCAGAATTTCATGGATTTCTAAAAAAATCTCCCGGAATTTACATTTTCAAGGTAATTATTATTTTGACTAAGGGCAGGCCTTGGTCAAGAAGCCCTAGGTGCGTGGGCAGTCGTCAAAATTTGGGCGAAGCTTTTAAAATAGCTTGCTTGCATAAAAAAGGGCGCCTTGCAAACACCCCCTGTCTTCCCCTAATTTTTTTTCAATTAGGGTGCCCTAATGGAAAACTAATTCTTTTTGAAGTAAGAGGGTCTCCATTTGACAGTTTAAATGAAAGCGCCCAGCGCCCTAGCAATTTCAACGTGTTTAACTAACGGATTCGGTGCCTTGAATATAATCAACTTTACCTTGTTATTTCAGAGTTAATCTTCAAACAAAAGCGCCCTAAAAATAAAAATTGATACCGAAATTTGATGGTAAGGTAAAAATGGGGAGGATTAAAAAACTTTTAGATGTCTTCGTGCTTCAGACTTGATGAACCAAGAATGAATTGTAAAACCACTATTGGTTAAGTTTGGTAAAAAAGGAACCCATAAAAACATTGAGAAGTTTACGAGTAAATTACTGTAGAAAAGTCTCTTTAAAAGGGCGCCTGAGCAAAGGGCGCAGGGGGACACGTCCCCCTGTCCCCCCTGGCCAGCACGGGCCTGCTCTTTGAACTCTCATATCGCAAAAACTAATTGATAGAAATTTATGAAATTTGAAATGTTTGTAGAGGAATATTTGGGGCACATTCTCGAACAAAAAACTAACTGATGTGATAATTATTACTGGGGTATTTTTAAGGTCAAAGTTGAAGTTTTTCTTTTTTAGCCGCGTAATCCAGTTCAGCGAAATCTATTAGTAGCAGAACTATGTTTTTTTGCAGCCTAATACTCTGAAGTATGAAGATGTGCACTACGTCGCCCTTTTTTCGAATTTCGAATTAGGTTTAGAGTAATTAATTTTTTAATTTTCGAAATTTTTGACACTTTTTCGTTTTTTTCTATCTAAAATGAAAACTAATCACGGTATCAATATGATTTTTTAAACACTTATATTCTTATTTTTTAGAAAGAGATTGGCGTTTAATTATTTAAAAAATTCTAATTAGTTTTGGAATTATTAAGCATCAAAGTTTCATTTTTTTCATAGTTTTAGTAGGTCTTTATCAGACGTGTTTAATGTTTTTAAATTTTATATTTGCCTGTTCACTAGATTGTCGCGAGCATGGATATTTAAATTTAAAAGTTTTGAGGTGCACATTTTGCTCTAAGTTTGCTAGCGATATAGTATAGACTTGGTTAATAATTATAATCTTTTAAAGATACTACGCGATATTTTTTGAACTACTAGAGAAATAAATAATTTAGCTTTTTTGAGTGTTATTTGTGCCGATGGAAGGAAGAGGATTTTCGGGAAGTTTGTTTTGCTCTGCTAAAGATCGATTGCAGATATTACAGATCGCGAAGCGATCTGTAAAGAGCTGCATAGCAGTTACGGGGGTTGGTGAGCGTAAGCTAGCTGGGGGCGGTAGCCCCCTATCCATTAAATTATTGATAAATTAAAAAGGAATATTTCAGTAATAGTTTTATTTTGATATTTTCCAGGTAATGATCCGAATTAAATTATTGAAAAGTTTGAGAGATAAAAAGTTTCGATATTAAATGATCATTAACTATACTCTGTTCATTTAGAATTAGCACCTGAGACGTAATGTATTAGAAGAAATTATTCTAATTATCTTCGAAAAAATTTTCATCTGCAATGACAAGGCAGCCTAAGCAGAAGTAGTTAAAATACTGTAAAAAATCGATCACTGGAGTTGTCTGATGAGCGTTATTAAGCATTATTGAGCGTTTTTGATCCTGTTTCAGGCGTCTATTCTAAATGAACAGACTATAAGCAGACAAGTTCCAGGTAGTACTGGATGGTTGAGATGAAACAAGCGAGCTCTTCTCGCTATGATCGCGAAGCGATCTTCAAAGAACTGCGAAGCAGTTCCGGGGGTTGGTGAGCGATAGCGAGCAGGGGGCAGAGCCCCCTAGTCTTTTTAAAAAAATGTTTGAATTATCAAATTTGTTTCCAGTTTGTAAAGCTAAGGATATTTTGTGGTTTATAAAGGAATATCTACTCTATATTACCTCAACTTATATTTTGAAAAAAGGTTTCCTTTATTCACTAAAACAATTAGTTCAGTAACTTGGTGTCAAAAAAGGGGGTGTTTCAGGAAAAAATACAGTAGTTTTTTTCGCAACGGTTTTATATGTTTTCGAGGGCTGAATCCGAATCTGAACTTTGCATACAAAATTTCGAAGTTCATTTTAAGAAAATTCGAAAAAACCCTAAAATGTCATCTCATTTTTTTGTTTTTTGTTTGTAGAACGGAAATTATGGGTTTCTCATGAAAATGTCAAAACAAAAAATAAAGAAGATATAACAAGCTATAAAGTTGTCAATTACAACTTTTTTGTCAGACTAATAGTTTTGCCGCTAGATTGCGCTGAAATACAGTGTTTTTTTGGCTTTGTTAATTTTTTAAAATTCATTTATTAAATTATGAGAGTGTTTTAATAAACTAATTTATATGTTTTTTGCATCGCTGAATCCGAATTTCAAGTTTATTTTCATTTTGAAAGCCATCTTCTCATCACAGACTGCAAAAAATCTAAAATTTGTGCTCTTTTGTTCCGTTTTTTACCGATTTTCTTAAAAAATATTAATTTGTCGAAAAATAGAACTACTCCAAATTAAAGTACGTAAAATTTCCTATAAGATGCAGTGGTCATTTTTCGAGAAATTAATATTTTTTAAGAAAATTGGTAAAAAACGGTTTTTTCGAATTTTCTTAAAATGCACTTCGAAATTTTGTATGCAAAGTTCAGATTCGGATTCAGCACCCTCGAAAACATATAAAACCGTTTCGAAAAAAAACTACTGTATTTTTTTCCTAAAAAAACTACCAAGTTACTGGACTAAATGTTTAATTTAAATAAAAAGTTTAACTTTCTTGAATTTAACATTTTAACTACCACCTTAAGCTTAATTTTTCATTTGATAAAAATCCTTTATTGGATTAAAATTAATGTATCAAAACAAATATAAATTTTAAACTGTGTCTTATCATTGTATTTCTTGATTTGAACATTTTAACTATACCGCCTTAATTTTTCATTTGATAAAAATCCTTTATTGGATTAAAATTAATGTATTAAAACATATATAAATTTAATTAAACTGTGTCTTATCTTTGTATTTCTTGATTTGAACATTTTAACTACAGCCTTAATTTTTCATTTGATAAAAATCCTTTGTTGGATTAAAATTAATATGTATAAAAAATATAAATTTAATTTTAAAATAACTTTTTAAAATAAATTTAACTTTTAAAAATAGGTTTAACACCGTAGTAATGTCTTTTTTATAGAAAATACTGCATTAATATAATACGCATAGTTGCGTATTACGCAACTATATTTGGTTATAATTTATGCGCAAAAATTTTCGTTTTTAAGTATTAAGTATAGCAGATAAATAACTTTAATGATCAATTTAATTTTGATAAAAAATTTGGGTAAATTCTGAGCAAAAATATGCAGGGTGTTTCAAAATTGCGTTGCACGGCTTTTATTCGGAACCAGCCACTCCTAGTGTCATGGAAGTAAGGTCTACCCCTAGGTAAGTGACCCTGGAGAATCCATTGAGAGGACTTACAGCGCCCTTAGCGGCAAAATTAAAAAGTTAAAAAAATTAATTTAAAAACTGAAGGAGATAGAGCAAAAACCTCAATGAGGGTATTGTTGCCATTGTGAAGAAGAACTCATTGAAAAAAATTTGATCAAAATATCTTGAATATTCGCGGAGATATTAGCATGTGAAAATATCACTTTTTCAGGGGTCAAAAAGTAAAACGTTCGCATATTTGCAAATTTTTCAGTGAAATTGTGTAGTTTTGTGTTTTTTTAGTTGAAAAAACACAAAATTTAATCAAAAAATTAAAAAAAGTTGCAAATATGCAAACTTTTTACTTTTTGACCCCTGAAAAAGTGCTATTTTCACATGCTAATATCTCCGCGAATATTCAAGATATTTTGATCAAATTTTTTTCAATGAGTTCTTCTTCACAATGGCAACAATACCCTCATTGAGGTTTTTGCTCTATCTCCTTCAGTTTTTAAATTAATTTTTTTAACTTTTTAATTTTGCCGCTAGGGGCGCTGTAAGTCCTCTCAATGGATTCTCCAGGGTCACTTACCTAGGGGTAGACCTTACTTCCATGACCCTAGGAGGGGCTGGTTCCGAATAAAAGCCGTGCAACGCAATTTTGAAACACCCTGTATATTAGTTTCTGGATCTTTCTTAGGTGCGTAGTTCTTTACTATCATATCACCTAAATAACTAATAACTAAAATAACTGCAATTTTGACAAATCCACTGTCTTTCATTCCGAAACCATTTAAGGTATCCGCCTACCTACCTTTGAGACCATTTTTTTGAAATACTTGATTTACAAAATTTGTTTTTTAATTTTTAGTTTAAATGTACATCAAAACATTGATTAATGCTGAAAAAACAAAAATAATTATATTATTTTCTAAAATATGGGGTAATTAGTGTAAAACTTAAGTGAGTTTTTATAAAACCCCTCTCACTCTTGCCCAAAAACTATTACCCCTATATAAATTTCCTTTGGACACAAGTATCGTATAACACTTATCTCTATTGTCTAAGACATATTTTGAAATGTAATTGTTTTACAACATAAAATGCAAAGGTAAGTGAAAATTTTCAAAATTTCTACAACCATTTAACAAAAAAACATCAATAAAAACAAAAATAATAAACTTGCATAAAAATCTGTAGTCCATCTGGTTAATAAGAGTATGATTAATATACTGTTAAAATTTGGAGTGAATATCTTGGATAGTTTTTGAGTAATCATGTAAGTAGTGGAGGGTTTTCATGCAAAATTTAGTTCTGAGAAAATTAGCTTCAAAGTTTATTTTTGTATACGATCGCACACGACTATCTGTTTTTAAAAAAATGCTGTAATTTCTTTTCTAATTCACCTACAAGTAAAATGAAAAAAGTTTTGGAAAGATAAAAATCTAAACTACTTGAAAATGTAAGAAACAAATTTTCGAGGAAAAGTCGAAAATCGTCATTTTAGGGGTAGGCGGATACCTAAGAAAGACTACAAATTATTTTGTTTCAATCATTCTTATAATAAAAGGAGAGTTGACTTGTATTTGCTTAAGAAAAGCAAAATATTTGTTTTAAAATGAGGATTTAAGTTCCCTTCAAGAAAACAAAATTCTAATCCCGCTAAAATTGCCTAAAAGTTTCAGAATGCTGAGAGATGGCAAAGTGCTTTTATAATTAAGAAATATTTTTAAAATTTTGTATAAAACTTAGTCGATTGAAATATTTTTAAAACTGATACAAAGGGCCGTATTCTACTTTTTCGTGAACTCACCACACTAGCGAACTCCCCTCGCCTCGGTGAATTCGCTGGTGATTTAATTTCTTGTATTCTAACGTGGCAGGTGAAATGGGCGGAGATTTTAAATCTCCGCTTTATTAGCTGTTCTGGCTGACGTCAAGACTCTGCGTAACAATGCTTTTAAGCCAATCAGAACAAACCGGAAATCTAGACCCACGTGCTACTACCATCAACAATCAACAGCAATAATCCCGATCAGCGCGGTTTTTTAAAACGAAAGTAAGATAAATTATTGTAATTGCGTAATTAAGCAATGTTTTGGGAAAATGAGACAGATTTTCTCATAGATTTCTTGGAGAGCAACCCGGACCTCGTTTGCATGGGCGTAGCCAGGGGGGTAGGGAGGGGCAGCTGCCCCCCCCCCTTAAGTCCTAAGTAATTTACTTTTACTTTGCTTTTAGTTAAGTTAAAAGCCAGTTTTTTAGGGTCAAATTTTCAACATTTTTCTGGAGGAGGGCCCCCAGACCCCCTTTAGTATTTACACCTTTATAATTAACACTTTTTCTATAAAAAGTTCATTAAAATAGAAATTCTAACAAAAATGTATGTCTAAATTTGGGTTTACATGTACCAAAATACAGTTTGAAACCCTGTTCTTAGCATCAAATTTTGCAAATATTTTCTGGGGGAGGGAAGCCATGGTCACCTTTTGTATTTAAACCCTTATTATTCACGTTTTTTTATAATAAGTTCATTAAATCAAATTTATACCTAAAAGTGTTTGTTCAAATTTAGGTTTACTTGTCCTAAAAAACTGTTTAAAACAGGGATGGCAAAAACCCGGTTTTTTTTTAAAAAACCCAAGTGGGTTGGGTTTTTTCAATAAAACCCTGAAAAAACCCACATAAAACTGGGTTTTTTCAAAATTAAGTGGTTTTCTCCTACATAGTAAGTGGGTTTTTTCAAATTTTAGTGAGTTCTTTTTGTTAAATGTGTTCTATCAAAATAATGTCAGTTTTTCCATAGTTAAGTGGGTTTTTTCAAAGTTAAAACTTTTAATACTTTGAAAAAAACCACTGAAATTGTAAAAACACCCCTTATTTATTAAAACCTGGTTTAAATTTTGAAAAAACCCACTAAAATTTAAAAAATATCCCAAACTTTGAAAAACCCCATTCAATATTGAAAGAAATTAGTATTTAACTTTGAAAAAACCACTGAAATTTAAAAAATCCTCCTTAATTTTTTATATCTAGTTTGAACTTTAAACGTTGTAAATTTTGAAAAAAAAACACTAATTAATGAAAGAACCTATTTAACTTTTAAAAAACATCCTGAAGTTGAAAAAAACACCATTTAATTTTTTAAACCTAGTTTAAATTTTGAAAAACCCATTAAAATATAAAAAATATCCTTAGACTTTGAAAAAAAACTTTAATCTAAAAAATCATCTTTAATTTATTTATAACTAGTTTGAACTTTAAACCTCTTAAATTTTGAAAAACCCATTTAATAATAAAAATCCCCCCAAACTTAAAAAAACAACTTAAATTTTAACAATATCCTAAGCTTTGAAAAAACCCATTCCAATTATATTGAAAAAATCTATTTAACTTTGAAAAAACACTGAAATTAAAAAAAATCCTCCTTAACTTTTATATAGTTTAAACTTTGAACTTTAAAGTTCCTAAATTTTAAAAAAACCCATCAATAATGAAAAAAAACCCTTATTGAAACCCGATTAAAATTTTGAAAAACCCACTCAACTGCAGTTTTTGGTATGTTATTTCGTCATATGTTTTCCTTCAATATCTTGGCAAAACTGCCAAAATCTTGATTTTTCTTTAAAAAACCCAAATATGGGTCCAAAAAGTGGGTTTTTTCACATGTTTTTTTTTGAAAAAACCCATTGGGTCCAATCCAGCCAACCCTGGTTTAAAACCCTGTTCTTTGAGTCAAATTTCCAAAAAATTTTCTGGGGGAGGACCCCCAAACTCCCCTTCGAAACTTGGACCTTTTTTACTAAAAAAATTTTTTTAAATAAATTATTCTTACACGCAAATTCTACCCAAAAAGTGTGGAAAAACTACATTAAACCTATTGATATATTATAGATGAAAGGGGCTGAATAACATTTTTAGGCGCCTCACGAAATAAATTTCCTTATTTACCAGCACTGATTCAAAATTAAAAGTTAGAGCTCCCACCCGTGGCCATACCCATGGGAAGGTAAGGAGTTGACCCCCATTCCAAAATTATTATGTCTATTATGTTGCTTTTTTACTTGAAAATTATGAAGATATACAAAGAATAATCCACCTCGATTGCATCCTAAATGGCCCCCTATGTCCAAAAAAGTCACAAACTACTTTTTAGTGACAGATTACAAAAATGTTCACCTAAAAATAACCATCATTGTTTCCACGCTACCCGAAAAAATTTTACATTAATTTCATTAAGGTCATAAACCCCTCTCGAAACAATACTGTGGCTACGGCCCTCTCTCACGGGGCTTTAAAATTGTTCTCCAGAAACATAAAAGTCGACCCTGCTTGCCCCCCCTAAGTGGAACCCTGGCTACCCCCATGCTCGTGAGTGGGGCTTTTTCAAATAAGTTTCCTGACCAGACTGCTCAGCGCACAAAAAGGCCTGGGATAAAATTGCCCTCCAAATAAATTATCTGGGCCTTTCGAAATACACACGATTAGGCAAAGACATACGTAGAAAATGGACTTATCTTAGAAGGAGAGTTAGGAAGAAATATGCCATAATAAACCACAAGAGGAATGCTACTGGGGAGGAGAGGGGTCAAAAGACGTTTTTTTTAAAGTTTTTTTTTAATTTCAAATATATGCACCAGTGAATCCTTGAAAATAAGTTTAAAATAGTAACAACAGAAAATTGTTTTTTAACATATCTAGGATCATAGTGGCGTATATAGAAATTTATTTTGGGAGAGGCCCAAATATCCTTTAAGAAAATAAAATCACTATCAGGCCCCAAGTTAAATTTTTGCACAGGGGGGGAAGAAACTCGAAATTCCCTCTAAACCCCTTTTACGCATGTTTACAGGTTTAATGCTATTTTTTAGTAAGATTCTCCATTTTATGAACTTGATCTGAAAATAAATGTGATTAGTTGAGTTCTAAATACCAAAAGGGGGGTTTGGGGGTCGTCCCCCAAAAAATTAAAACATGGTTTTAATTCATTTTAAGACTTTTTTTCGTACATATAGAAAGGTTTTCACGGGCTTGAAGGGTTTCGCGGGCTGCAGTTATAGGAGACCCCTGAAATAAAATATTAAAATTTTTTAATATTAAAATATAAAAAAATTAGAAGCCACTTTGACAAGAGCAAATAAATAAAAATTATTTTTAATTTTACATGATTACAATTCAGTTGTAGACATAAGTTTACATGATAATGTAAAACCTCTTTTGCATTGGTTTTCATGGGCCAGGACACATTGTGAAAATTGTGTCAAAAGTTCTGATGTACATAGCAGATTTGACTGATTTTAAATGCAAATTAAAATTTAATCTTTATCTACTTATTTGGTAATTGCTAGAAGTTTCCTTTAACAAAAAGTTTTGATGTTAATTTCAATGAAACTGACTTGACGCGAACAGAAAAAAATTGGCGCGGCGAGATTGTAAACAGAACAACAAACCAGAACAACCTCTCAGCCAATCAGAGACTACTTCACTCGAAACTCCGCCGAACTCCCCGAGCCAAGAGGTGGTGAACTCACTGCCGGTGAATTCACCCGAAAGAGGCGAGAAGAAGGTGTAGTAAAATCGAGTAGAATACACTTTTAGCGTTTTCACCCGGTGAGTTCACCAAAGTGGACGAGTAGAATACAGCCCAAAGTGGCTAAAATGGAATAAATAAAAGAAAATAAAAAACATATATAAGATTTGGTGTCACGTAAAATTGTTTGTATAACAAAAAGTGATATGAATGAACCTGCTGTGAATTTAACAAGAGGACAAGACGTTATACCTCATTGTCCATGAAACTTTATGAGGACTGGACATTTGTATAAACGTAATCCTCTCAACTTCTATGTAGATTCAAAGAGTGAAGAGAGTGCTGGGTATAATATAATACCCAGTGTTATTCTTAGGATTTTTTGGAGGGGTAAAAATACTATTTGACTTTTTTAGGAGGCGTGAAATTCATTTATGAGGAGTGAAATATGGAAATAGCATAAAATGCATATAGACAATTTTTTATAAAACCTCTTTCTGAGAGGTAGTGGTAAAATACTCCCTTTTCATACCTGTGTCCTTTCGGGAATTAAATCTGTTCTATGGAATGCGCAGTTCATTCCGGCAGATAGTGGAGGTCTAGTCAATAGTCACCACTTTTTCCGTTATAGTCGGCTAGACTAAAAGCTCTCCCTCCGCTCTCTTGCGTTACCTTCCTATACCGTGCTGATGAGCCCTAACAAGGGCGAAACCGGTCCACGGTTGGAGGTGACGCTTGAGAGCTGGAGTTTTCTCACATATTCCTCTAACAGGTAGTGGTAAAATACTCCCTTTTCATACCTGTGTCCTTTCGGGAATTAAATCTGTTCTATGGAATGCGCAGTTCATTCCGGCAGATAGTGGAGGACTAGTCAATAGTCACCACTTTTTCCGTTATAGTCGGCTAGACTAAAAGCTCTCCCTCCGCTCTCTTGCGTTACCTTCCTATACCGTGCTGATGAGCCCTAACAAGGGTGAAACCGGTCCACGGTTGGAGGTGACGCTTGAGAGCTGGAGTTTTCTCACATATTCCTCTAACCAGAGGTAGTGGTAAAATACTCCCTTTTCAAACCTCTTTCTATTTTAATGGACAAAAATGAAATAGACAAAAAATGATGTTTTGGTTTTTAATAATTATAGCATATATTAAGTATTAGTAGAAAATATTAAACATTAAAAATAAAGTTTATTTTTCATTAAACATTTTAAATGAAATATTTATTTAATATTACAAATTTGATAAGAAAAAATATTATTTTTTATTTCTGTGGGGCACCATCGATTTTTTAAGCAAAATCTTTGTTAAAAATTCAAAGCGTGAAAATACGCCTTGCTAGTTTTTAAAAGCGTATTTCCGATTTTCAATGCGTGAAATACGCTCTGAGAGGCGTTAAAAATATCTCTGAATACCTCCTTTAGATGACAAGACATTTGATTAAATATGATCCTCTGAGGGTCAAAGATAGTTTAAGAGGACACATTTAAATAAATGCAATCCTTTGAACCTCCATGAACTCAAGAAACGTTCTGAGATAGTATATTATCATACCTCTTGTAGAGAATCGATCATTGGATAGACGCTATCCTCTCAACGTTTCTGAGAATTCCAGAGAATCTGCTTTATAAACCAAAAGGAGTTTACAGATAAATCTCACATTAAATCTGAGATAGACCCGAGTTATATAAATAAACCCAATAATATAAATACTCAATAGATATAAAACACAAAATAAATCCACATACCCCCAAAGTCAACGCTGCCGAGCCACTTGGTTCTTCTATATCTATACAACTCCCGCATCTTATAGAGCTGGATTGCATTTGAACCCAGAAAACTCTAGAATCAACTTATGTATTATTTTGCCAGACCACCTATCCAAAGAGTTTTATTTAAATTAGTGTTAAAAGGCCCCTAAAAACTTTTCGAAATTGCAACAATGAACTCATTTGAATTGAAACAATTAGGGTCTCATTGTTGATTCCTTATTATTTTTGCGCTTGGATAATCCTAAAGTACCGAATATTAAAAAATATTAATATTACCCAATATCTATATAATATAAAAAAAATGAAATGTCATGCTGGAAATATCTCTTTAATAACACCTAGCTAAATTAAAATTTTCATCGAAATCTTCATTACTTTTCCCCAAAGCGTCATCATCTAAAACTGCACTGCGCATTTTTCAAAGTTAAGTCGAGTGTACGTACTAATAATTGCACTCGCCTGAAAAGTTTATTAACGAGACAGCCAACAAATATTCCAATCTCGCGCTGTCTCGTGGTGCGCGGGAGACAAAAGAACTCGTACATTCCGTTTCGCAACAATGTGCTACTTCGACGCCCAATGAGAGTTATTCTTGTGTTTCGAATTTACTGCCATCCGCTCAATCAACGTTGTTTTCCGCCTGTCTTCGCCCAATCATAAGTCTTCGTTAGCTCGACCAAAAGGTCCCTTCTAATTAATGTGGGAACTCTCGGACAGTTTGGAATAGGGGTTGGGAGATAGTGATTGAAGATCGTTTGCAAGGCCTCAGCGAATAGCTTAAAGAGAGGGAGGAAGATTAAAAAAACCCAGAACGGATGACAGTATTTTCATTATCCTATTTTGAAACTTTGCCATTTACTAAATAATTAAGTAGATATTTTATTTTTTTTACTTTTAACAATCAAATCAAAGTAAACTAAATCAAAGTAATTGGGTAATATTTTCAGCTGCCGCATCACACTTAAAGTTTCAAAAAATGGATGACTTTTTTACAAAACAACTAAAAAACCAAAGATTAAACTTTCAAATATTGTTCATGATTTTTTATGAGGGACTAATATAGTTATAGACCTAATGTTTCAGGTTCCATTCCTCTATCACCCTTGTTTCGTTACATATAATTTTTAATGTTTAAAGAAATTTTGTAAAGTTGTTTTTTCTGCATTTTTAAACAGCTAATAACTCTAGAACTATACAACTTAAAAACCTGAAATTATTCCCATTTTGTTTGTAAATTTTTTGTCTTTGGTTTGATGTGCATCATGACCATTATTTTCAAAAAGTGTTTTTCAAAATTAAAAAAGGTAAAAAAAATTTAATTTTTTTAATTAAAAAATATATACTATATAAAGCCTTTCAACTCTTAAAATGAACATGACTATCAAATTTCAAGCTGAAAATAAAATCATGTATAAAAAATTATAATATTCGAAATTTAGGTAAGTCCCTAAACTATCCCTAAATAATGCAGCAAAAGCGATTCACTCATGGAAAACTCATTAACTTGCTTGAGGGTGTTCAATGTTCATATTACTTAAAACATGAAAAAAAATGTCTCATAAAGTGTAAACTCACATAAACTCACAACTCCGCTTAACCAGCAATAATTGGTGAAATACTCCTTTCATGTCTCATAAATTTCAGAAAATACGACAATTAACAGATTCGGTAGTACAAAATCTTGCAGTGCTATTTCCAACTTTAAGTTAATTCAATTTGCATGCATTTCTCCTAAAAATTCCTAAAATTTATGTTTATATCTAATTGTTTTTTACTTTTAACAAGTCAAGTCAAAGTAAATTAATAGTTTTAGAACATGAAAAATTGGATATAAACACATTTCTAGGGAATTTTCAGGAGAAATGCATGCAAATTGAATTAACTTAAATTTGGGAACTAGCAATGTAAGATTTTGTACCGAATCAGTTGTTTGTCGTATTTTCTGAAATTTATTTGAGTGAAATTTTTTTCATGTTTTTAGTCATATGAACACCCTCAAGCAGGGTTAATGAATTTTCCATGAGTGAATCGCTCTTGCTGTATAATTTTAAGGATAGTTTAGGGACTTACCTAAATTTCGAATATTTCAATTTTTTATACATGATTAAATTTTATTTTCAACTTGAAATTTGGTAGTAATGTTCATTTTAAGAGTTAAAAGGCTTTAAATATTTCTTTAAAAAAATTTTCAGAATAATTATTAAATTTGTTTTTCACTTTTTTAAATTTTGAAAAAAAAAAAACTTTTTGAAAATGATGGTCATGATGCACATCAAATCAAAGACCAAAAATATACCAGCAAAATGGGACTAAATTCCGGTTTTTAAGTTGTTCTAGAGCAGGGGTCGGCAACCTTATGAAACGGAAGATCCAAAAGTTACAATTTACAAAATTTCCCAGTTTTTAAAGAGCCACTAAAAATTTTTTGTTTCAATGTTATACTATATACGCTTATTATATTTGATTTTAGATTGGGAGGGTGATTTATAAATTTGTGATTTGTTGGGGAGAGGTATACCCAACATTTTTTCTGAGTTACCTCCTTTCGGGTGTTTTTTACATCAAGTTTTAGATGACTAACATACACATTGGAAATTAATTTTAGTAAACTTAATTTCGAAACTTGGTAAACACTGGGAACTTCCAGAAAATTTTTTGGAAATTTCCCCTTCAAAATAGCGTTTTAGATCAGTTTTAGGCCTTTCGGGATTGCACCCTAAGAGCACCGCTCAATATTTAAGTGGCAGACTTTTCTAGGAAAAATAGTACCTAAAGTTATAATAAACACCAAAATTTCAAGGGGGGTAGGGATCCTACTTCAGAAAAATTTTGGAAATTTGCCCCTTAAAGTAGTGTTTAATTTATTTTTAAGAACTTCTATATTAGACCAAATGAGGATCACACTCATCATAAATAACAGAATTTTAAAGGAAAAACAGCACATATTATGTTTCAAAATTTTGAGGGGAGTTTGGGGGTTCTCTCCCATAAATTGTTTTGTCCTTAACAGTAGTGTTATGACTCATCTTGAGAACTTTGGGTTCCACCGCTCCTTGTGAGTCACATTGATTTGATTAGGTACTTAAAATATATTTTCTGTTTTTTTTAAGGGTTTCAATAATAAATAATTTTTTCGAATGGAACTGGAGAGCCGCAACGTTATATCAAAAGAGTCGCAGGTTGCCTACCCCTGTTCTAGAGTTATAAGCTGTTTAACAATGCAGAAAAACTTTACAAAATTTCTTTAAACATTAAAAAATTATATCTAATTCTATCTAATATAGAAGAATGGAACCTGAAACATTATGTCTATAACTATATTAGTTCCTCACAAAAAATCATGAACGTTATTTGATAGTTTGATCTTTGGTTTTTTAGTTGTTTTGTAAAAAAGTCATTCATTTTTTCAAACTTATTTTCGAAAACATCTTGTAACTTACGAAAATAAATTTATTTGAACAGTACAATTTAAAAATTTATTATTAAATTATTAAGAAATTAGGGATATTTTTTCCTTCAAGCTAAGTTAGTTTTAATTGATATTTTTGGAACAAATATTTAAAAATACGCATATAAAAAATAATAGTTTGTCGCTTTATCCAAAAGGAGAGTTAAAGTTAGGTGACCTCTAACCAGACGTCCCACTTTTAGGTGTGACGTCTCGAAAAATGCTCCTTCTTGAGCGCACCTTGGAATGTAATAATTAATAATTTATCGGATACGACGCCATATTTTCTGAAAGATTTAAGTCGTCGAAGATGTATCGGATGCATCGGAAGTTTATTAAGGGATTAAATGTAATAAGTATTCAAAAATTTATTACTTTTACCGAATTTGCTGGGGATTATGCATAATCCCCGGATTTATCACATTTACCGTAACATACATTACGTTAGGGTGGTCCTTATTTTTAAAGTTTGAGTAATTTTTATATACGACGTCCCCTTCCCATCAATTTGTTCCATCATACAAAAAATTATTTTTTAAAAATTTAAGCTCAATCAAAAAAATTTAACCCGTGCCGCAAAAGCCTTAAAGTTTCAAAAAAGTGCTAATTTTTTTTTACAAAACCAAAGATTAAGCCATCACATTTTGTTCTCGACTTTTTATGAGGAACTAATATTGTTATAGATATAATGTTCCAAGTTTCATTTTTCTATGACCCCACTTTTGGTGGTAATAATTTTTAATGTCAAAAGAACTTTTGTAAAGTTTTTCCCCTTATCTTTAAATAGCTATAATAACTCTAGATCTATACTACTTTAAAACCTTAAATAATTCCTTTATTTTATAATCTTTGATTTTATGTGCATTGGGCATCATAACCACCTGTTTCAAACTTTTTTTTTTCAAAATTTAAAAAATGAAAAAAAAAATTATGAAATTTTTTTTATTTTAAAACTAATATCTACTTTTCTTTTCAGGAACTATTGAAACTATTTGGCTACAAGGATCCTATAATTGTCCACAAATTATGCTTTTATTTAAGGGGAGATAAAATATTTTCCAAGAATTTTGAATTGCAAATCAAAGCGGCGCAAGTTCAGACTTGCGTATGCGCCAAGTTTTTAGCGTTAAAGATGACTAATATGGTAACCCTAACTCATGTTAAAAGAATCATTTGGCTTCTAAATGTGCCGCTAAACAGCCAAAATTCGCCAAGCATACGCAACTCTGAACTTGTGCCAACAAAGCTGTGTGTAAGAAAAGTATAGAAATTAGCAAATTATTCTTTTGAAAAATGAGGAAATAAGATATTTTCTCTAAACATTTTTATAAACTCAACTAACAAAAGTAGGATTTTTTTAATAAGTTCTGATTCTGAGTTTTGAAATTTTATTGAATACACTTTAATTAGGACATTTAAGAAAGAAATTTGGATTTTTAAAAAAATACAGGTTTGGAACTAAGAATATGAAATTTCACGAGACCCACAAATTAGACACCAATGTTATATTAATATTAGAATAGATTATCTCAATTTTGTAAACTTTTACAGATTGTACTTATCAAAGGTATTTTATACCCAGGTAGTGTCCCTTCAATGAAAATGACCAGCAATTTCCCAGTTTGATGACAGTAAATATGTTTCAGTTCCAGCCAAATCAGGTAAGATAGACATTTTTACATATTACATCATACCATATAAACATATTAGTAGTTGGCATGCATGACAACTTAAATTACTACATGACATTTTTGGGCTAAATTAAGTATTCTGGACTATAGGTTGAAATAATTTTAAATAGCAATTTGCATTTTTTTTTACCAAAATAAAAAAAATTATTAACTAAACTAGTTTAAAGCTAAAGAAAAATTATAGCATCAACCAACAGAATAATAACATTTATAAATCTCATCTAGGAGATATTTTAAAACTATTTAAAATAACCTAAAAAGTAGCAAATCTCATGTACAATAAAGATTAAATTAATATTTTTGAAGTGAATTGTTTACAGGAAAAAAATATAAAATGATTTTTAAAATCTAGAAATTAAATTTTCCACAGGATATTGTATTCTAATCCATGATTCTGTTTTGCATAAAAGTGGAATGAGTGCCTCTCGTATTGTTTATACTTTCCATGTGGCTAAAAAATAAAATAAGTGGAGTCCATTAAATTGGTAGGTTTTAATCATTTTCCCTGCAAGTGTAATCGAGTATACAAAAAAGACCAATGATAGCATTTACTAAAATATTTGCCTTTAATATTTATAAATTCTTTCAATTTACAATATATACAGTAGGTTAAAGTGTTGAATAGCATAAGTTTTTTTTAAACACTGCCTGATACCAAGAATTTCATTTTTCCATTCAGATACATTAGGTAAAGCAATGATAGCTGGCTTTCTTACAGACATAAAAACATTTTTATTATAAATAAGCTTAATCACAGTAATATCACTAAAAGTAAATAAAACTGCAATGAACTAATTCCAACTATTTAATCATATTTTATAAATAAGAAGGAACTTGTTTTATTTGTAAGACTTCATTTGGCTCCTAACAAATCTAATGCATACTACATTGAAGTTCATTTTTATTTTATAAGCTGTGGTACAAGTTTCTAAAAATGCAAGGTAACATCAATTGAAAAAAAAATTTAAAAAATAATCTTAGATAACTTTACAGGTTGCAAAAACAAAAAGCTGTCATTTCCATCAATTTATCATAACTAACAAGAAAAACCAATACATTTGTAATTCACAAGTCCATCAAAAGGTAAAATAAATCCATTGTATTGTAGGAGTTCACATTTAAATTGTGAAATACAAGGTAAGAAATAAATAATTTCATTGAATTAGCAAAGTTGTCTAGTCTAACGAGAACAACATTGAAACTTGAAGATTCTTGATAAAACAATCATCTAAAAGTGAATAAATAACATGTTTCCTCATTTAACAACTATGTAATAAAGCAATTAAAAACATTGATCGCTTTGAGTTTTGGAACTGATAAAAAAGAATGTAATGCATTTGGTTACATTAAGATAAAAATTCCATGTAACATAAAAAAGGCTAAAAATCAACTTTATTAACAGTGAATTTTTTTTAAATGCTATGATTTTTTTCATTTTTAAGCTGAGAAACAATTTTTAAGCTAAAAATTAGCAATAATTATTCCCTCAAACAGTAACCATATTCTTAACAACTTTCAATATCCATATACTCTATGCCTTTATTAAATCTTTCCATGCAAGAGTGTTCCAAAATTAAAGGAAATTAAAAAGTTTTTTACTCTTTAAAATCACAAGAAAATTAAATAACTATTTGGTTAAAAACATTTAAAGTAATATATCTATCCAGAATATACCATGAAACCAAACAATATTAAATTAAATAGACTTATTATAAAATGTATTAAGATAGTTTTTATAAAATTCAGTCAGGCAAAAGTAGTTTTCGAAAGCCTTTTTTCAATTCAAGAAAATTCAATCATCCAGGTAAAGAGATAATAAATCAGTCATAAAATTTCAATACAAGACTAGAGCATGCAAAGAGATATAACTCTGAGTAATTTTCAAAATAAATAACTAAACATCCAAGTCAGAGTTAAAAAAATTCAGGCAGAATAACACATTTTAACTAAACATTTAAAATTAATTTTTTAGTTACCAAAGTAAATAAAATTTTTTTATTATTATTTTCTAGTCTTAAATATATTGAAACCAAATAAGATATCACAGCAAATATATTAAGAAAATGTCTTAAAATGATTTTAAAAATATTTTTATGAATACACATAAAAAACTAAAACCTATCTTTGATAAAAATAATAATAATAATAATAAAAGCTTATCCCACGTACGGGGAGTAGAGCTGGGAAAGATTAAAAGTCTCAGTATTCTGACAAGTTCCCCCATGAATTTCCTGTGCGGATTTTTACAGGGAGATCAACTAAGAGCTTAGTTGTTTTCTCCATTGCATTTTTAACAATTTGCACAACAATATTCAAATCCTTGAGGCAAACTTCATAGATCAACTCATCATGCATTTGAAGGACAAGAAAACCTCCCCTGCAAACCTTGGGAATCGACTGTCTACTTTGTGTACCTGTATATAAAAAAAATTTGACATATTATAGAACCATAAATTGTATTAATGAAATACTGATAACCAAGTGTTTAAATTCATGCGAAAATAGAAATTAGATCTATTGTTTAGGAAGTAATTAATTATTAAAATTTCTATAGGATAAGTTCTAATATCACATAACAAGATTTTTTAAAATAATAGAAATAGGTATTGAGATAAACCAATCATTTATGTAAACACCCTTAAAGATTATATTTATAAACAAACCTAAAAGATACTTAATCATTTTACTGTTAAAATGGTTAGTTTAATTCTTGGTAAGTTCCATGCAAGAGAATAAAAGTTTAATAACTTATGTGTAAAGAAGCTCTCAATATTATAGGTAGTACATTAATCTTTTTTTTTCTCTAAATAAAACAATTGTTTACACTTCCAAAGCAGTTTATTTCCCATCAACTTAAACAGTCTCATTGAAACTTTGGTACAAGCCATAGATCTTTGAAACTTTTTAATAATAAAAATCAAACCAAGAAACTGCACTTTTCAAATTAAAATGAATAAAACTCTGTATAAAAATGATAATTTTCCTACCCAAGTTTTGAATGGAATATGGAGTAGATGTATCTGGGAATATTCTGCTCAGCTCTATTTCAACGTTAATCATTGCTGCCTTCAGCAAATCTGCAGCTGATCCTTGAATTGTGGTGTTGATGGCCTGTCTCTCAGCTTGCAGCTGCTCAGCCTTTTTCTGGCTTTTTATCAAAGGCAAATACCTCCTCCTATTCATGAGTGTAGTGACATACCCTTTTTCTGAACAGCTTTGTGTAACTGAGTGGAAGTATTTGGTGAGGCCTGTAACATATTTGGTTTGAATACTTTTTCTCACTTAAAAACTTGTTACTGCCCTATGGGGTATAAGTTCACTTACCTGGATAGGATTTTTTGAATGTTTCCATAAAACTCGATGCCTCTTCTTTGGTAGAGTTAAGTTGACTTGCTAACGTATTGGCACTTATGCCATAAATCATGCCATAGCAAATCTAAACAAGAATAGAAATTTGGCTTGTTAAGAGGGAAAAGCCATTTTAAATAAAAATATTTAAAAAATTTTAAACTATATTGAATATAACAAAGATTCCAGTACAAAACTTGCGGTACCAGATTTTGTACTCGAGAATTTCTGGTATGATTCCACCATATTGTTCATTACAAGTGAAATTTAATTTTAGGTATAATCACATAATTATTTTGACAAATAATCAGGTACTTAACTAAACTGCCCATCAACCAACACTTTTAAATTGTTAAACTTCTTATTTAAGATTTTTATTTCAATATTTATTTTTGTTTAACTTTTTGAGATAATACAATATCATTTAATGTAACAATCATTATTGAATGGTTTAGCTTATTAAACAGAAATACTTTTGTCTTCTATTTCTTGCCCAATGTAAATGTGTAATCTAATGATTTGAAACAATAGTAATTGAAATTTTAACTACTGTTTTCATACCTTTTTAGCTTGTTGTCTATGTTCATCTGTAACTGAACTTATGGGTATTTCTTTCCATGTAGAGGCTATTTTCTTAAATACATCATCACCTGAATTCAGAGAAATGAGGAGATTTTTCTCTTTTGACAGATGTGCCAAAATTCGAAGCTCTAACTGAGAGTAATCAGCTGCCAATATCACATTACCTGCAATAAATTACAGTTTCTAATTTTAGATAATTTCTAATTTCAATAATTACAGTAAATTTTAGATCTTATTAGATCATCAAGACTTAAGATGGATGAAATAATACAAAATTACTTCAAACAATAAAGGACTAAACTAGTGTTACATTTAAATAGATTCCCGATGAATTTACACTCAAATTTTTCTTGAGGGACATAGCTTTAGTTTGCATTTATATCTTTTCTTTTATTAAAATTGTATAATGTAGATTTAAATTACATAACATTTGGTAAGAAATAGATTTCAAAAATTGCTAAAGGAAAAGTAAGAAGTAACAAAAGGTTACATTTTTGATAAAACATAAAAGCATAAATTTTTTAGCTTTAAAAATCAGAAAACGTTGAATGACAAGATAGAAGATATCTCTGTAAACAAGATTAAGGTTTATTTTCAGTACATATTACTGCTGAGTATATAATAAAAATATTTTTTTAAATCTATAGTAGAAGAAAAACAAAGTTGAAGTTGTAGTTGAAGAAAAACAAATTTCCTTCACATACATGCTTAAACTGGCTTATACATGAGATTGAGGTAGCACAAATTTCTACTTGGAGAAGGGACACTTATGATAAACTCAACGGAGACACTGACCTCATATATAGTTTATATTTTAAGTCATCAGTTAAACTGTTTATTTCTTATTAGTTTAAAAAATTAAATATTTTATTCAGAATGATTAACACTCTTACCTTTAAAAGGGATAAAGAGATTTCTTAAACTAACACCATACTGCAAGATTTCATCTTCAGAAGAATGATATTCTTCTTCCTCGCTAGATTCTTGGCAGTGCTCACTTTCATTGCCCGTACTATTTACATTAAAATTCCTTGGTACAAATTGCAAGTTTGGACTGTGAACATTAACTCTTCCTGTCAGTGTATATAAATAACATGTGCTGTACAAACGGTTCATGCAAAAGAAGTTATCATACTTGTTATTTCTTAACAATGGCATCAAAACCTGGAGAAAAAAATTAGATAAAATTATCCTTAAAAGAGCAATTAAGAGAAAACTGACAAAGAAAAAACATAAAACATAAATGTATACTAAATATGTTCTTTTGCTTTTAATTAGCACACAAATACATCCAAAAATATTACTCACATTACTCAAACATAAATTGTTCATTTTCAAATATTTATATTATAAATTAGTGAATTTCTTAAATTAAGGGGAGTTAAAAAAACATAAGTAAAGCTACACGTACAAAGTATTATATACTTCTTAATAAATTATAATAGTTGTAACGATGTGAAAATATCCATTAAGTACTTACTTTGGTAGTAGCAAAAGATAGCCTCCTCCAGTCCAAAATAGCTTTGGGCAGAGGATGAAGATGAATAATCTTTTCAAGGCATTCTTTGTTGGTTTTCAACTCAGGAGGGAGTCTTTTGCTTCGAACTGAAGTTCCCACACTCAAATACTTGCGAGTTAGTGGACTGTCAGGTGCTATTGCAGGGCTAAGTTTAAGCTCTTTGAACAAAATCTGAAAGTTGAAATGTTTTTTTTACTCACAAACAAATTAATCTAGAAGTTCACAATTAAAAAGGAGATTTTTTATATTAAATACTATTATTTTTAATTTCTCCATTTATTCTTTTAATTAATCACGAAAGCCAAATTGAAAAATTTAGAAAACCAGCTCACTATAAATTACAGTGAGAAAAATTTAAGACACAGTTGTATTACTACTGTAAAAGACAGAATTTTTAAAACTCTGTTCCTCAGAGGCTGTTGAAAGGGAAACGGAAATGCCCACTAATTTAAATAAAAACCAAGGTAAACTGATGTAAAAATTTTTCCAAAAATTACATTTTTCTAAACTTAGCTATTGGTTTGATTATTGTTTTATGGCGCATGAAAAACTTAGCTATTCAGAGGGATTCAATTTACATGTCTACACAATCTTACACCAATGTTTTATAATTACACCATACATTATAGCAATACTTAAATAGACCCCAGACATTTCAACTTTGTTTAACATAAATTAAACCAGAAATAGTTTTAATAGTAATAGGATAAAAATTAAAATAGAGCATGTATTTATTTACCCTAGAAACTTCTCTTGAAGATAAAATGTTGAAACGTCGCCCAGCCATTTTATAAGAATTTTCTAGAATTTCTTGCTGCTTCTTTTCTAGTTTTTTCTGATAGTTAACAGCTAAAGTAGCATTAAAACCCAGTCCATTTTGTTCCATTTTTGCAAGGGCCAATATTGAAGGCATTTCAGTATCTAAAGCCAAATAAAGACAATCTGTCATTATAGTTTTCAAGCTAAACAATTCATAAAATTGTAATCATTATAGATTTTTTACAATATCAAAGAGGCTTTAAGCCAGTGTTTCCCAACCTTTTTCGGTCCATGCCCCACCAAAGCTGTGGCAGTCACCAATGTGGCGGAAAGCCATCACTCCAAGTTGTTGTGAACGCAGAAGATCAAATCAAAAGCCGGGCATTGATTAACAAAAACTTAACGTTTATTAAAAACTCAACACAACATTTTAAAAAGGTTAGTAAAATACAAAGTAAAGGTGCGTGTGTGCGGTCGTGCTGGTATACAATATCTGCTGCTATTTATAATAATGATAATTCTAACGATTAAGATTAAAATATACAAGTTAAAATCTGCATGTAATAAAGGTTTAAAAGTCCTATTGTAAAAAAGGTAAAAGGTTCGATTAAAGGTAAAGAGTTCTTTTCACAAGGTAGAGAGTTCGATGCCCACAAAGCCTTTCTAAATTTTCCATACCCCCCGGTCTCAGTGGCATATATAGAAATATATTTTGAGAGGGAGTTGTGGGAGCCAAAATTATTTCTTAGCACCTCCCTCCCTATGTGTATTTCATTAATGAAGCTTTTCAGAACATTTTTAGGTAGAATTTGCGTGCTAAAGAACTGAATCAAGTTATGAGTAATTAAGTTCTAAGTACGAAGGGGGGTCTGGGGGGTCCTCCCCCAGCAAATTTTCGGAAATTTGACTCTAGGAAGCAGGTTTTTAACTAGTTTGGTACCCTTAGTTTGGAAATTTTGGATATAAATTTTTAGGTAAGATTTGCATTTTGATGAACCTCATGTAAAAAAAGTTTCAAATATAAGCGTTCTAAAAACAAAGAGATCTTGGTTCATCCAAAAAGGTTTGGAAATTAGACTTTAAAACAGTGTTTCAACTTGGTTTTGATACATACTGGTCCAGATTTCAGACATACATTCTCAGATAGGATAATAGGATCAGATTTTGATAAACTTCTTTTAAAAAGTTTTTTTTTAATTTTCCCCCTGAATTGGCCCTGGGGGGCAATTTGTTTGAAAATTTTCAAATTGCCCCCCTAGAAATTGATATTGCCCCCCGGTGGGGCGTGCGCCCCACGTTGGGAAACACTGCTTTAAGCAATGAATTTAAAAATTCTAATACCAGTAAAAGCATTATAGAGTTGTTGTTCCTTCAAAACACCACTTAATTTATCCATCAAATGGTATGAAATATACACTTCAGTCGATGATCTTAGTTTCCCTGTGGTTGAGTAGTAGTGATGCAAACCCAAACTACCTCTACTGTAACCTAAATATAACAAAGAAGACAAAATTGTTATTTTAACTCTTTTAAACTCCAAGATAAGAAAATTATTGTACTAGAAAAACATTAAGAGATTGTGTTGTAAATCAACTTTGGAGGTAATAAAATATAATTAAATTGTTTAAGACAGAAATATTTTCTAATTTGGAGTTTTACATATAATACTTGCCTTTTTCCTTTAAGTATTAGGAAGACCCCTAATATTTATAAAATAAGTTTAGTCTGCAAAGCACCTTATGTTAGAAAAGGTTTGAAAGAAGTACATAAATAAATGAAATTTTGCAAACTTTTAACTCCTTAGTTTAACTAATTTTATAAATATAAAGAAAAACAAAAAATTTCCTTTACAAAATTATTGCAAATTATAAAACAATAGTATAAATGTTTTAGATAAAAATAAAGCAAAAAATTTTACAACTTGTGAAATGGAAAACTTCAAGTACAAATGAAATGTTTCCAGTTAAACTAATTTTTATATTGAATTGACAGAATTACCATCCAAGAGAGGTGAAGCTGATGGTAAGTATTGGTTTACCAACACTTTCAATGACTGCTCTCCTAGAGCAGGATCAAGCAACCACGAAGCTACCGATGGATCCATGCAGTTTTGCTTCAAAGAAATACCACAGCCCTGCCACAAGACCTTGTATTGGCTCTTCATGTCATGAATTGTTATGCTAGCAGTCTGAGAATGAGAGTGGAAAAACTGCTTGAGCAATGACATCTTTTTGGAAAAGTCTATGGTTGGTATATGGACTGGTGAACCTAAATCAGTAAGTAAAATAAGTACAAAATGTCGTTAAAAAAGTTAGGATGAAGTATAATCCAAAAGAAGAACTTACCTTCAGACACTTTGTCAGCAATATCAGTGAAGAAAGATGCTTTCCCGCAGCAAAAAGCAAATCCTGTCACAGCAATATCTGGTTCAATAATGCATTTATGCTTTTTAGGGGATACATTTTTCCTACCTAGAAGTAATGAATGTAAGATTGAGAGAAGTCAATAAGCGTTGGAATAACATAATTGGGTATAAATTTGGATTCTTACGTATTATACCATCAACCGTGCCACTGAATCTGAAAAGGTTATCAAATCCCATTGACTAATCCATAGCTCTACCACTGAATTAAACAGCTGCTGAACGGTTGACGGTATAATACATAAGTACCTAAATTTGTATGCAATTTATTTGTTTATGCAAAACGTAAAAATACCAAATGCACTTAATGAATAATTATATTTTTATTCTTATTGACTATATTATTGGCAAATATGACTTATTAATTAGACTTATTGGCAAATATGAATGACATATTTGCCATTGCATATTATGTATAAAACCATCTTGTAAAAAATAACATTCTTAAATTAAACCCCGTTTTTATAGAAAAACTATTTAATAAGTTACGTTTCTTACTTTTAGGAGGACCAATTGCTTTCACTTTTTCTTTCACCTTCTCACATGAAACACAGAATGAAAATTTGTCTACTTCCTTTAGGCATTTGAGAAAATTCTCTAGTTCAGTATCAGGTATGTCAATGATTTTGATACAGTATTCACTACCAACTTCATCAGAGCACACAGGTGTACTTGGTGAAACAGGCAAGTTTTCATAATATTCCATAGACAAATTACACGTTTTCTTGGATTTTATTACTGGTATGGGACTGTCAGCTCCTCTTAAAGGTGTTTTAATTTTCTCTAGTATTTGACTTTTTCCTATTTTCTTCTGTGGTGTAGGGGACAAGCAATCAGAATCAAAACTTTTGAAAAGACTATTATCAGCAGAATTGAGGATTAGTGAATCAGATTTATTGATATCTCTATTTTTCTTTTCATTGTGTTCAGTTTTAGCATCCTCACATTTTGATACAGACAAGTTAATTTCAGATGATTCCCATGATTTCCAGAAATCAGAGAGGTTATGAGGACTTAAACTTTTCTTAACCAAGTCTTTAGGTTTAATACTAACATTTTTACTATTTCTTTCAGAACCTAGTTCGTTCTGAGAAGGCTCTTTCATTTTACTTTTTGGAGTAGCCAGAATTTTGGAGTTTTTACTGATGGCATTTGATATACTCGGATCAATTTCAAAACAATTATCTAAAGTGGAGCATTTTCTTTTACAAGGAGTCTTAAAAATTTCTTTTTCAGACTTTGATTGAATTAAATTACAATTATCATCAGTAATAAGTTTCACATCATCGTCAAAGCTAACATCTTCAAATAGTTCATTGCTATTTTCTGCTATTATCATTTCATCTTTAGAATTTTTTTGGCCTGCATTAAAAGGACTATTTTCATTCAACTGTTTTTCTTCAAGGCTTTCTTCACTATCAAATAGTTCTCCACTGGTTTCTTTATTAATTTTGTCTTCAGTATCAACAAATATGCCTTCTTTTTTCTCAAGTGTATCCATGTCTACATTAAGATTTATTTTTTCATTTAAAGGTCTGGAAGCAAAACTATTGGCAATTGACCTTAAAGGTGTACTATGATCGTGAAAAGTTCTGATTAGATTTATCTTAGTGTTATTTTTTATTAGTGGGTATATAAAATTGTTTTCCTTGTTATAGTCCTTTTTGTTTGTACTAGAAATGTTTGTTGCATTAATATTTTTTTCAAACGTTTGTGAGTTGCGAGAAATATTTTCATGTAGTTGAGTAGATTCTAATTCAGAAAAAATGCTGTCCAAACACAAATTTATCTTTGTGCTATTCATATTTGGTAACTCAAATGAAAAATCTGACTCTTTCATGGGACAGGCTTGGTTTGAAAAGTTTAGATCCTCAGAACTTATTTTTCTTTTTGTAATGTTTTTATTTAAATCTGTATCGAGATTATTAGAATTTTGTGAGGCACATAAAGATTCAGCAAAGTATACGTTATCCCCATTTGCTGTCTGAGATAACAAAAGTTCACTAAAGCATAAATCATCCTTCATATCTTCTAATCCTTCATTTTCATCTTCTTTCTTTAATTCTGTTTCCTTTGCTGATGTTTCAAGAAAAGAAAACTTATCGCCCAAGTCAAAGTAAAAGGTTTTGTTTTTACTTTGATTGGGAGTTTCATTTTTCAAATTCATCTCATTTAAGCGAGGAACCAATGCCTGCTTCACTGAAGAAGATATATCCAACTTAATATCTTCCGAAGCAATATGACAAGTATTATCATCGTGCAATGAACTGTTTAAAGGTAATGATTTGTTATTTTGAATGGTTAGAGATTTCTCACAAGAGTCAAGCTTTTCGTTGATCTGAATTGATTCATTCACTATTAAACTTTTATTTCTATCTTCTTTGGAAGGAAAAGCTTCACTGGAATTAGCATCTCTTTCACCTGATGCAGATGGCTTTGATGAATTGTTCCAAGAAATTTTGTTCAGCCCCAGCTCTTGCTTGATAAAGTATTGAGCTTCTTGAACAATGAGAACAGCTGCTTCCTTTTCATTCACACCCTGTTTTCCAATGATTCTAATACGTTTTGCTTCTGAACGTTGGACAGCTTCTTGAGCCAGATCACCATCTAATTGCTTTGCACTAAAAAAAGTAAACAAAATTACTTCATAAAAACTTTAGATGAAAATCTTAGTCTGGGTGGTAACTGAGCTGAACATAAAAAAAACTGGATTTGCATGCCCTTGAATAAATAGATAAAAAGATTAAAATATTTTATTTTTAAAAACTATGCCCACCTTTCAAATGACCCCATGTTACAAAAAAGCAAAGCCAACTCCTGTGGATCAGCACTTGCAAGAGAAGCCACTGTTTCGAACCCAGCATTATACAAAGCTCTTGCCCTCTGAGCGTTGAGAGTGGAAAGCTGGACCAAATCACAGAGCTCTTGCTGAACACCAAAGTGTACCCTTCGCTGAAAGGAAGAGAACAGCAGCTCCAGATTGTGCCACCCTAATCGGTTGCAGAAGATGGTCAACATACCTAAAACACACCATTTACAAGATATTAAAATATAACAATTACATAGTGTCAGTAGCGGATTTCTAAATAGGCTAGATAGGCTATAGCCTACGGCGGCAAATTTTAGTAGGCGGCAAATTTTTGACGTCAGACTTTTTTGCTGAATAAAAAAGGAGAAGAGAAAGGAAACACTAAACATAAGCTCTGGAAAGACGGAGAACGTCTTTTCAGAAAAGCAATTCAGTGGTTTACAAGGAACTGTTCTCTTTGTTACCCAAAGGGTCTCAAAATAAGCTAAAACACTACTTTAATGGGCAAATTTCAAAAAAAGTTCTGGGGGAGAACCCCCAAACCCCCTCTCAAATTTTGGTACCTGTTATACAGTGCTGTTCCCTTGAAAATTATGCAGCCTACAAGAAGCTTTTCCCTTTTGGTGCTCTCTCCATAGAGTTTGAAAGTAGATAAACACTAGTTTGGGGGGGGGGTATTTCCAAAAACATTATCTAGGGATCTAGGGGAGGACCTCCGTTTGAAATTTTTTTATAAATTTTCCCCCTAGAAAATTCTGTGGTTTTCAAGGAATGGTAAGGGTCTCAAAATGAGCTGAAACACTGCTTTAAGAGGCAAGTTTTCAGAAATTTTCTGGGGGTGTCCCCCAGACCCCCCCCCCATTTTTACTTCGAGCTCATATTGTAAAATTGAAACATTTTCTGTAAAATATCATTTTTTTAAGTGATCTAACACTTCACATATAAATACATTTGGGACCTTAAGACATTCAGTCAGAACGCCCCTCACTAGCGGATCCAGGGGGGCTAGGGGGCTTAAGCCCCTCCCCAAATGAAAAATCTAATTTTTATATGATATGACATTTTATGCACCCAAATGAGTTAAAACCCTGTTATTTTAAGGTCAAATTTTCAAACTTGTAACTCTATTATTACAACTTTATTTTATACAGTCGAATCCGCTTAATGTGATAACGGTTAATGTTATCAATCGGATAATGTTATCGAAATCAACAGGTCCCGATCATTTCTATTTATTTTAATGTAAAATTCATCGTTTAATGTGATCAACTATGGATCAACACGCCGCTTAATGTTATCAAAATTTGTCCATATCCCCTAAAAACTTCCACTTTCGAGCTTCCTTTTGAAGGTCAAATTTTTATAAGTAAACATCTGCCCCACCCTAAGGCATCTGACGCTTCTTTTTTCTAAAAATCAGACAGTTGCACTCTGATAAGAGATTTTGCTTTTCTCTTGTTTACTGGAATTCAGATTAATTTAGGTGATTTTTAAAATGAAAGGATATAATGAAGCGCAAAAGGAGAAATTCTTCTACTTTAATAAAGATACAAAGTAAGCGATTATTTATTTTAATTGATTGGACTACTCTTATATTTTCCCTTCTATGTATAGTGTGAGATTGTTTCAAATCCATTATTTACGATTACATAACTTTGATTTTAAAGCAAATAATCTAGTTACACTATTTACTGTTTTTTTATATGAAATTGCTTATTATTATCAATCGGATAATGTTATCAGTTTCATCTTGGACAAATGCGATCACATTAAGCGGACTCGACTGTATTAAGTTCGTCGAAACGCAAAAATTCTTCCCTAAAATCTATATCCGAAATTTGGATTAGGCGTTCCAAAACGAGTTGAAAAAGTGTTTTTTTACTTAAATTTCCAAAGAAATTTCTGGGGGAGGACCCCCAGACCCCCCTTTTAGTGGTCTTTTCCATATTAAGATCATCAAGATGATTAAATTGGATTATGAAAATTCTTAGCCCCTCCAAAACCAAATCCTGGATTCGCCCTTTCTACCTCCCCAAAAAATAAGAGAAAGTCAAGGCACGGCGTGTACAAAACCCACTTAAATTCTTTGCCCCCCAACCAAAAACTGAAACGACTCCTCTGTTTAGTTTTGTAAGATATTATATCATATAGGCGGCAAATTTTGTTTCAGCCTATAGGCGGCACATTTGTAAATCCTCCCCTGCATAGTGTTTGCTATGTAATTAATACTAAAAGGAATATCATATATTTCCGTTTATAAGCCAAGAATTTTTGGGAAAATGTCCGATTCTAAAGTGGGAGATCAGCTGATATGCAGATCTAAAGAGTTTGGGAATATTATTAACATAATTAAATTTCGTGAAAGTCCTATGTGATAATATTAAAATAACAAATCGCCAAGTGTGCTTACACTAATAGTACATAAAAAAGAAACAAATGGGAAGAAAACACAACTTTATCCACAATAAGTTTTACTATGAGTATAAAAAGAGTATGAATCTCGGTGTTGCAATTTGAATCCTACTGGGATTAAATGCAAGTTTTGTGGGTGCAGCCATTTTTATTATACCTGGCTCCAATTACAGTGAAGCATGGGAGCAAAAGTGGTATATTTCATTTCAGCTTATAGACGAAAATATACTGCATGTTTTGTAGAACAGTCTTTTAGGATAAGAAACATTAAGTCATTCATAGCAATGAATTACTTTTCTTGAAGCCATTTTAATTGCAATTAATCCCAAGAAAGTGAAAAAAGTTAGTAAGAAATCCTGCTCTCTACCTGCAAACGTCGATGTTGTTTGTTGAAGAGATTGCAAAATCCCTCGGGAGCATCCATACTTAGAAGATACCACAGGCAATGGCATCTCTTGGATCAGATCATTCAGAGCTAGAGTTGCATAGAACCGTTGGTGAACAGCAAGCTTGTGGCTGGTTTTATGAGCATTCTTGTTGATTCTACCTTGAACTCCCAACCCAATGAAGCTTTCTTGAACTCCAACTAACTCACCAACCCTCTTATACTCTTCAGGAAGTTGCTCCCACAAAGATAGAAAGTGCATCCAGTTGAGAGCTCCCATTTGATCACTCAGGTAAGGAGGGGTTACCTGCAAAGTGTTATGTTATAAGCTATTATGAAAGGGAACAGTTTTTTGGTCCAATTTGATTCCTCTGCACCAACCTCTTGGACAATACAACAATATAAACAGTTTCCAAGAAAAATTTTCCTTTTTTAAATTGAATTTAAATGTTTGCTTTAATAAAATCATGAGATGTTAAACACATGAGTAGAGCTTATCGACTTAAGAGAATAAGAAATGCAACAAATATAATGAGGGACTTCTCATAAAATTAAATCATTTTGAAAGTTATAAGTTTACTTAAGTTACTAAGTTCCACAAAAAGTAGTTCAGAGGGGGCATAAGTATTATAGTCATACTGCCAAGAGAAAAACTTTTGACGTCTTACAATATTGTTGCAATTGTTATGAAAACAGATTTTTACACTCAGTTTCTTGGTAACAGTTATTTATAAAACTCTGAAGAAAAAAAAGTTTCATGCAATTTGAATGGCTATCATTTGGCTTTGTACTTAGACTTCTTTTCAGTGTTTTGGTTTTTCTATCAAAGTTTTTCACCTGGCAATATGACTACACAAACACAACTGGAGATTATTTCACAAAACATGCATACACATTAGGATATCCTTAACACATAAATAGAAATTAAAGACACATAAATAGTTGGCCTAAGGAAGTATTTGGAAAAAAGTACTTCATATAGTAAATGAAGATCATTTTCCAAGACAAAGCACCGCCGAGCCAATTGAAGTTCTTTAAGTACTCGAAGAGCATCTTCAGGGGAAAATCCAGAAGCTAAGATAGCTAACCCAAGTCTACTAGGTTTGTATGTAACCTCAGTCTCATCTAAAGATAAACAAAAAGATCATAAAATATGGTAGTTCAACTTTGAAATGAAACATGACACGACAGTCTCTACTTACTTCTCTCCAGTCAGTAAATTAAAGAGAGAATGGAAAACATTTTTACATTTTAAGTCTTGGTTATGTCCATGTAAAACCCACACGCTTAAGCAGGTAAAGAATTATTATATTATTTTTATTATTTAATGTTGAAAAGAGTCTGGGAAAAAGTATAGCCATGAGTTATAATATGATGTTATTTTTAATTTTATGGTTAAACTTTTTTCTTCTTTAATTTAAGAAATAGAGATTACGTGGTAGGCAAGAAGATGCTTTGCTTACATTTTCAAGTTCTCCTAAAATTTCTAAATTTTTGCATCAAAACAATTTTAACTTCTTCACGTTTGAAGATAATATCATTATCAATAAAACATGATAAAGTTCGTTGAAATTTCTAAACATTTGCAACATACCATTTTTTATATCTTCATGTTTGAAAATAATATCATTTTCAATAAGATACGAAATGCAATCATCAATAGAACTTTCCATAGCACAGTTAGACGATTGCTCTTGATGCTCTGATGCCAAAGTAGCAAACAACAAAGTGCATGAAACATATTGAAGCACTTCTTTTGGTGAACTGGCGACTCCACTGGCTATAACCTATAAGGTATACAGATGAAATTTCATGGTGAAAACCACACAAAAAATACTCATTTTTTCCTATGCAAAATATTAGTAAATAGATAATAACCTCTATAAGAGCCCTTTTTAAGCTTGAATGCAGACTTGTACTCCCAGCTTTAATGAGACAAGACTTAACTGGCTTAAGCTCGGAGCCTACAAGAGTCAAAGCAACATTTTTCTCCACTTCTTTGCACAGTAAAATGCTTTCACCTGGAAAAGTATTCTCAAATTCATTTCAGGAATTTAAATGTTTTAGTTAACGCTTGAAATAAATTCAATGCATGATTTAGGAAAATTTTTCATGAACTATTTCAAACCTATATCGTATAAATTGGATTAAACCGATTTAGGTTTTATAAAAAAAATCAGATCATATTAAACTTATTTTTATTATGGAAATAACTTATTTTTAATTGTCTGCCACTCATTTTTTTAGTTTCAATTGCCTAACACTTACCTTCTTCATCTATTCCTTTACGACCCGCTCTTCCCACCATTTGTTTATAGCTCAGCACATCTATGGCTGCTCCACAAAAGAGAGGGGAGCGAATGATTACTCGTCGGGCAGGTAGATTGACTCCAGATGACAAGGTGGTGGTTGCAACCAAAACTTTAAGGATGCCTTGTCTAAAAGCACCTTCCACAATGTCTCGCTCATCAAAGGTTAACCCTGCAATGGAAAAAAAATTTCAAATTCCTGTTTCACAGAAACACTGACATTGGAAGTTATTAGATGTGTGGGACACCTGAGAATAAACTCCAATGCTAATAATTAACAACAGGTTTATTAAACATAACACAAAAAAATCATCAACAAGAATAAAAGGAAAAACATTACAGAAAGTGGGCCGCAGCTCCCACAACATAAAAATACAGGTGTAATCATAACAAGCTACAAGCTTGTCTTTATATGATGGTAGTTCACCTGCCTTTACAGTTACAGCTAGAACGTAAATAAACCAAAGTCACATAGTCACAGAGTGCGACACCACAGATGGAACCATTGACCAAAGCTGACAGTTTATTTTAAAGTGCGATTTGGCTTATGTGATAAGTAATTTGCATTTTTTATCCAAAACCCTAGTAAATAAAACTTTTTGAGCTTCAGTAGTGTGTAGGTATAGTTAGAGAGTAGGGGTGGCCAACCCAAATGATGTTGAGGGCCACTTTGGAAAACCACAATACTCTCGCGGGCCGAATATAAAATTTTAGGATATTAGGTGCACAGAATGACAATGAAGTAAATTGAATAAACTAGGTATATAAATTCATTTAAATTTACCTTTAGGAGCAACCCCAAGAATACCTTCTGTAGTATATTCATAGGAACTAAACAGGTGCGTTAAAAATCACTTGGAATCACTTGAAACTAAGGAACCTGTGGCACTTATAGAAATTTATTTCGGGAGGACCCAAATTTTCTCAAAAAATTTCAGCTAGATTTTTTCACCGGGAAAGCATGCCCCCATGCATATTTAATAGGTTCAATGCATAAATTAAATTATATTTTTAGGTAAGATTTGCACATGGCTGAACTTAATATCCTAAAAAAGTTGTGAACAATAGAGTTCCTAGTACTAAAGGGGGTTCTGGGGGTCAACCCCCAAAAAATTTTTTGGAAATGTGACTCTAATTAACAGGTTTTAACGCTTTTTGGTACACTTTGTTCGAATTTCGGGGCCTTTACTTACCCTAAAACTTTAACTTTCGACTAAAAAAATTCTCGCGGGCAGCAAAATTTTTTCAAGTGGGCCGCATGCGGCCCGCGGGTTGACCATGCCTGTTATATTGTCTTTTTTGTAGGTTTTTCCCAATTCTGTTTCTCACTCATTAAGCAAAATATTGCTCACTAAGCAAGTCACTCATTTTGAGAAATACAGATTTCACAATTTAAAATAAATAAAAATTTTCAAATTACTAACCTGCATGATGAAAAGCAACACCAAATGGAATGGTACGGCCTAAAACAGAATCCAGTCCAGCTGGAGAGTTCTTCAATTGCAAAATAATGTCACTCAATTTAGAACCATCTAAATGCAACCTCAATTTTTCACCTATATCTTTCATAGCAGTTTGATCTGAAATTTTTTAAAAAATAAATGAGTGAGACAATAACAACTTTATAAAAAAGGGGTTAGTAGCTGATATGAAAAAAATTATTTTCCTTACATGCAAAAAGAGTTAATGATGAAGAAGTTTTTCAGAGCAATGTTAAAGGCTTAGCCAGAAGTAATATAAAGAATTTGTTATGGACTAAATTAACCTGAAATGTTAGTCTATTTTCTTAAAACTTGAAAATTTTAAATGAGTAAGAAACCTTAATTATTTTAAACCCCACAATGCATCTATTCAGAAGGAGAAAACAAGGCAATAAGACGCTTTCATTTTCATGATTTTCAACTAAATTTGGAAGTAAAATAAAAATTAATTGGTTTCATGAATTATTGAAAAAAATGTTGTTATAAAATGGATTAAAACAAAAAACAAATCTATCACAAAAATAATTAAATACATTAATTAGAACCAAAACTAAACTCACTGCTTGTGTTATTTGGATTCCCTATCGTGTAAATGGCCTTTGCAATGGTGGTAGCTAGATTTTCACACCAGTTTTTAGAAGGACAGAAAATCAATACCCCATGGCCATCAGCCACAGTTTCTATACTTAAATGTACTGAGTGATCTGAATCTTCTGGGAAAGATAAATCACACTTTGATAAGTCCCGAGATGGTAACTTGGTTTGAGCACTATAAACAATATTGCCCACTTTAAACATTTCACTCAGAGGAACTGGTCTGAAATCAGTGCAGTAGAGTTCCGATTCAAGCCAAAATGAAATAACATTCAGGTTGGGTAAAGTAGCACTCATTCCAACAATTTGTACTCCAATATTGCTCCTGTAATAACAAAATGTATTAGAATTTCACATACCTTCAACTATTAAAATGAATAATCAACTTTATAGCTCATTTAAAAATATTTTTAAAGATACCACTTAAGAGTTATTGACAATTAAAAGGAACTTAATTTAACAATACTTTACCTTTTACAGTTATAGAGCAACTTAGTCAGTAAGAGTTCCAACAAATAACCTCGGCCATAATCTCCTATCATGTGAAGTTCATCAACAACTAATATCCCTATAAATATAGCATAAATCATGAGTATGAGCAAGCAAGAGATAATATAAAAATAGATTGCGTAGCCATGGGGTGTGTAGATAAAAAGAGCATGGGAAAGATTTCAGTTCTGAAAGACATACAGGCAATTATGTTCCATTTTTTATTTAGATGAAAATCTGTTTGCTACACATACAGTAACATTTTATTGTGATAGGTCTTTATAAATTGAATAAAAAGTTTGCAGCATGTACTGTATAGTACTATGCCTTTTTTCTATGTATTTCCCCGGAAGGTATCTATCACTATAAAATCTGTCTAGATTAACTTTAGTTTCAGTCTAAAATGTTTGAACTTTTTAGTTACTAATTTTTAAGTGAGATACCTAGTTCCTCCAACCGTTTTTCTTCCATCAGTCTGTTTATCAGATTGTTTGCTTTTTCTATGGTGCATATTGCAATGTCTACAGATTTAAAGCCACCAGGGGGATTGTGGGCACCCATGTAGCCATCTACAACGATTCCAGCACTTTGAAACATTTCCTGGAAGTAAAATACGTAGGTTCAAACAAATGAAAGAAATAATTGTTTAATTCAATAGACAGTCTGATGACATTTTTTAAATTAAATTAAATAATATCACCTACTTAAATGAAAATATATACAAAAACCTCTCTTGTCAAAATGCAAAAAATAACCAGAATTATCACTCATCATAAATGTGACTAAGATAACAAAAAGAAAATTGTTCTAGCTTTTTAAATTTGTGAACAATAAGTGAAGACCCTAAGTGCCATAGGGTAGAGATTCTCAAACTGTGTGCCGCGAGGGTGTGCCAGGAGTGCCACACCAATAATCAAGAAAAGTCGTAAAATAGCTAGGAGACCCCGTCCCCTCCCGAAATTCAGACAGTGTACCAAAAATTTTAAAAACCTGTTTTTTAGCATCATATTTTCATAAATCATGGGGGAGGACCCCCAACCCCCCCATTTATACTTTAAACTGTATTTTTCAAAACTTTTTAGTAAGTTCATCAAAATTAAAATCCTACCTTAAAATAAATACCTAAAATTGGGACTAGGTGTAAGGTGTATATGTTACAGGCAATGTGATAAATCGGACATTATTAATAATGCCTGAAGTGGAAGAGAGCAATGACATAAATTCAATATCATTTATCAATAAAATTTATCACTTTGCCACTCTGGGCATTATTAATAATGCCCAATTAGGATGGCCTACAGATTCCCTTTTGTACTTGGATCTTATTGTTCACAACTTTTTTAAAAACTATATGAAGTTCATCAAAATGCAAATCCTAACTGAAAATGTAAAATTTTGTGTGTACCAAAACTAGTTAAAAACCTGTCTTTTATAGTCAACTTTCAAAAAATTTTATGGGGGAGGACCCCTTTTGGGTTCTTTGAGCATTCATACTCACAACTTCTTTTATATAAAGTTCTTAAGATGCAAATTGTACTTAAAAAAGAATTAACTACAATGAACCTAATTTAACATATGTGGGAGAGGCTAAAGGCTAATCTAGGCCCCCTCTCAAAATCAATTTCAAAATACGACTCTGGCGACCTCTTATGGACATCTTTTTTATAACTAAAATCTTAACTTCTTTTTGGGGGTGCCTTGAATTTTTTTTAGCCTGCTAAGGGTGCCACGGCCGAGAAAGTTTGAGAACCCCTGCCATAGGGTTATTACACTTGATGCAAATCCAAAATTTAATAATTTAGAAAATACTTTAAATGCACGGTCACATTTCCTACAGCATCATTAAGCAAACTTAAATGCACAAAATATCCTAATTGAATGTTTTTAATTACCTGAAAGTAATGAACTTTTTCTCTCACAACAGACACAAAAGGCAGAATCATTATTGCTTTTTTCTTAGCCTCAGTAACTTTTTTCAGCATCAGAATTTCAGCTACAAGAGTTTTTCCAGCACTAGTGGGAGCAGAAAAGACAAGATTCCCACCCTCAAGAACATTTTTCAGTGACAAGCATTCATACTGCCACTGGAACATAGTGTGGATGTTCCTGGACTTGTAAGCGAGTAAGACAGAAGGGGGCAGTCCCCATTCCGATAGGTCATGGTAGGTATCTAGAAAAAAGTTAAACTGTTTAGGAACTTTTCTGTTATCCATACCAGTAATAGTATTTTGCTTGCATGCCAAAGATTCAAGTACAGTAGAATCTCTTTAAAACAACCGATATATTGACTGGAATAACTAGAATTATTTAATTATTTTTAAATTGTTACAGTGACCCCAAACACATGAGTTTTTGTTAAAGTGATCACCAATTTCCCGAACAAAAGAAAAAAGGTAGAGAGCCACTTTCTGAAAACCAAAGTATACTCTGACTGATTGCTTTCTGAATGTTGCCTTATATTTTGCACCTGGCAAGAATATGTTATTCCTACTAATGTTTTATTTCTTTATTGTTTTGATGACTTTTATATTTCTATAAAGTTTTTATTACACCCTGTTTTATTGGTCATTGGGGGGTTATTGGGGTTGCTATACTGGGGTGGGGAGTATTATGCATTGTAATTAGTGTAACTGTTGTGACTGCTATGACCAATATCTGTAATCTTTGGGCATCCAAAATTAATTGTGAGGATTTTTAATGGTTATAATGTACTAAAAGAAACCAAAATTTTGGAAATTTAAGGTAACTGACTGGGTTGAAATCGTCATTTTCGCCAAAAATATCAAATTTCGTTTTATTGTTTTATTTTATAGCCTGTTTAATAAGCTTTCCAAAACTACCTTACTTTAAACTCTGAGTAATCTAGAACATAAGTTACAGCTGTTTTAGTACCGGATAATACGATGATTAACATGCAATTTTAAACTTTAAAGCCTTTTTCTGAAGAATGACATTTTTGTATACTTTGGATCACGGTAACAGTGATTACTCTTAAACTACTTAAAATATTCTGATGCTTTTTGTTTTATTTCACTCTTTATAATATAACGCATGTTATCTTCTACAATCTAAGAAAAATATTTGAATTAAGGTATTTTTTAAAGTGTGTAAACCTGGTTTAAACGTTTTTTTTTCATGAATTTTTACTTTTTTCGATTTCAAGTTCCTGTATTTCTTTTCTATTTTAAAAATTTCAGATTTTTTGTAGATAGTGACACAGATAAGTGTCTTAGGCTCAAAATCCTGCAAAAATTTTATTTGCACCTATAAAAGAACATTCTCAGGAGTTGTTGGCGCAAGTTGAAATTTTAGCCTTAATTTCATTGAAATTTTTCAATATTTTAAAAAATAATTTTTTAAAAATTCTTTTTTGAATGATTTTCATTGTTTTAGAACATTAGCTCTCAGAAAATAGCAATTAAATAATTATTTAGTTAATATTTTTAAAAAAGGACTCCCAACCCAGTCAGTTACCTTAAGGTGCATATATCAATAAAATAATTAAATATACCTTCACTTAATGACCCTTCTTTTTTACTCTCATTGATTGATTTGTTTCTTTCTTTTTTATTCTTTATTTCTTGAACTTGTAATAAAGAAGTTTGACTTTCCTTTAAAAGAGTAAAACATAAGTTAAATATTTAAGTACCAAAAATGACTAGGATAAAATAAAATGTTTTAGTAAAAGTAATCAGTTTTAAATTTATTGCTTTGAATTACCTGAGGTTCAACCTTTTGCAATTGATTTCTACTTGATCCTTGCTGTATTCTGAAATATTTTACAGTTAGTTGAAAACCATTGTACTTATTTATGAAACTAAACTTAGAAGCATGTGATGTCAATACACATACATAACTTTATGAGAAATATGTGTTACACCCAAGTTTAGCTTTGAAAAACAAAAAAATCACAGAAAAGGCTAGACTAAGTTGAATTCCTTTGGGAAACACTTGAATTTACGATTATGTCAATAAATAACAGTGTAAAAATTTATAATTATTTTTGTACCTTCAGATAGTAGTCAATATATACTTGAAAACAAATATTACATGAATTTATGCAGCACAGTCCCGAATGGATAGAAATCCTTTTGCAAGAAATTTTGGTTCTAACGTATTATCCCGTCTACCGTACCGCTGATTCTGAAAACGGTAAACAACCCATTGCTGAATTTGACAGTCATGGAACGGTCGATGGGATAATATGTATGTACCGAAAATTTTTAGTTTTTAATAGTACCTATTTAATTCAGGCATGTGATTGCTCAAGAAAGCAATTATCTGAAATTTTTTAGAAGCGTCTAGATAAGTTACAGTCTTGTAGAAATTGATTTCGGGAGGGGCCCAAATTCAAATCTATATCCCATACAATAGGTTCAATTTGGCTTTTTAATACTTTTTAGATTGGATTCTTATCTTACTAAACTCAATCTAAGAAAATTTTTGAATTTTGACTCTAAAATAACAGGGTTTACACTTTATGTTCGTTCAGGAAACAAAATATTCCGATTTTTTCCAGCTTTGAAATATTAATTCCACACACAATTGAGCGGAATTCCGATTCTCAACACCTCTAAAATTAGCGGATTTCCGCTAATTAGCAGAAAAATCACATGCCTGTTAATTTCAGCATTAAATATGTTGGAAAATACATGCCTTTCAGATCTACGAAGTTTAAGGTTGCTGGAATTTCCTGATGTGTTTTCACCAGAAGCCTTTTTAGAATTTTTGGAGACATTGCTTTGGTTGTTATTTCTTGTTTTAGTTATCTTCATATGACTCCTAACTTTTTCATCAGGGCTTGAAAGTTGAAAATCAATCAATTCTTTAAAACTAACATGAGCTGATTTCCTTTTTCTGATCTTCCAGTCTTCAGTAAGTTTCCTACTTTTGTCTGAAAATTGAAAATTTTAAAATGGCCAGTAATGTTTAAAAATAAAGAAAATATGCATGAATTATCTAATAGGAATATTTAACAATATAAACTTAACTGAGAATCAAATATAGCATACCCATGAAATAGAATTCTTATTGAATAGTTAAATAACGATGCGTGTTGTAATTTAATCAGTTTTTAACGATATAACATTTCTCTATTTTTGAAATATGTATTATTAATATTAACTCAGGTTTCTCGATTCATTTTTTTAATAAATCAGTCTCATCACCACCAAAATTCCAGAAATTGAAATCTGTACATTATTTACTAACAAAGTTAAATTTCCCGAAATTTTTGTTGATGCCACTAACCTATTTCCAAAAGTTTTTCTACCCTTTGATTAGCTCTCGCAAACACTCAGCTCTCGCAACGTCACATCCTTGATTATCTGTAATTGGTTAAAAGATGTTGTGAAATATATCACGTGATTATATAAACCAATCGCAGTAGCGGAGTCTCTTTTAATTAAATTCTTGTTCACAGGGATCTATTTATTTACTTTTTGTTTTTATCACATTGAGGTTGAGAAATGAACTGATTATTATGGATGGAATGAAAAGGGTGTTTTCTAGTAGAACTTTTACAATCAACCAGATCTAATTTTAAATTTTATCATCCAGGGTCTAGAAAGGATGTCATTTTTGTTTGAACCATAATTTGCTCCTTAATTATTAAAAATACAGGAATTGCAATTAAGACCAATCATGCTTTCTAATAGTTTTGTATTAGTATTGCCTTTTTTATGCTTGTGTTCTCCAATATTATCGAGTGGATCAAAGCATCCAAACATAATAATTATGCTGATGGATGATGTGAGAATTTTTTTTTCTTTTCTTAACTCTTTAAAATATTAAGTTATCATGTTATTAAATATTTAGATGTTAACATTGAAAACCTTGTCAATCACTTTTTTATGTATCTTACTTTCTATCTCTGTAATTGTAAGAATTCTTTGTCTCTTACATTACATTCAATTTTACAAACTCTCAAATTTTTACAAGTGATAAGTCTCACAGAAATAATAATAACACCAACACCTGCATACAAACTAAAATTTTTAAAAATAATTTTTTTTCAAACTCATTTATACATGTCTCACCCAGCTTAGTGGACACTTAACCGTGCTAAAAAGCTAAAATTGTTATTGAAAATCCTGCAAGAAATTTCAGAAAGAAATGCTCGATGGGTAGAAAGGTTCTAGTTAGCTAGGTGAATACAGACAAATGTCAATTTTAACAAAAACTATTAAATAGGGAAAGAAAGCTTTGGTGAGGATACTTAATTTAATCTGGGCTACTTAATCTGTTAAATCACATGAGTCGATCATTATTCCGCATAATGTCAGTATAACCTTACAAAAGCTTTTTAAGGAAGAAATTTGATAAAAATACTCAAGAACTTATTTTTTTCGGCATTTTCCCCTAATTTTATGAAATCAGTTTTACAAACTGTTTGAGTTTATGAAAACAAGTGTTAATTGTATTATGATCATCCAAGTTTAACTCCTGAGCTAGATTTTGGAAGTTTCTATTTTCAATAAATCTGGATAATTATTTAAAAATATTGAAGGATACTATATATTTGCAGCCATAGAATACATTTTACAGAATCAAGGCCATATTTTTGGGAAGTCAATTTTTTGTACTGTCCTTTTTGGGCAGTGGTTCTGAAAGTGGGTGCCACAAATAGCAGTCAGGAGTTCCATGTTAAGTTCTGAATAAGGTCATTGTTTAATTGGGTACTAATGTACTATGCTGTCGACTGGGCTTGCTATATTTGAAAACATCCCCAAAGCCTATTTAATCCACCTCTGATCTAAAAACCTCGCCAAAAAGAACACTAGACATCGACAACATTGGAATACCAAATTTACTTTATTGATCAAACAATCAAATTCGAAGTTGAACTTAACAAAGCCACAGAAATGCTATAATAAAAAATTATAATAAATAATAACGTAATCAAATATTAAAATTATGTGGGTGGATTAAACTCTTTTATGTCATTAAAATTGAATAAAAAGATTATATCATTAGCATATCTTATTTTCTATTTATCCCATACCTAGTTTTGTATTTAGTTATTTTAACCCCACAATGCATGATTTTTTAAATTCACTTGAAAATCATTTATTTGACTTCTATAATGGTGTAAATTAGTAAAAAAATACCAAAAAAATTTAATTTAATTTTTTTCTACTTTTAATTGACAAAAAACTTTGTCCTTGTGAAATTAATTTGTGTCCCTTGTGAAATTAATTGTGAAGTGAAATAAAACTAAATGCTCTAAAAATATAAAAAAACAACTTATCTTTTCAAAAAAAAAAATTTTAAGCTGAATTTTTTTTATTTTAATTTATATGGTCCTTTTATTTTGGCATTTTCTGTGTCTTGAGTTTCGTCTACTAGCTACTAACAAATGTCTCAAAATAGTACCCCTGCTGCCATCAACTGGCAGTCTAAAGTGCTAATACATACAATGAAATGTTATATTTATTGTACTTATTGCATGGTGTTGCCGTTTGGAAATGGAAGTTCGAGTAGGAAATGGGGAAAAATGTTGTGTAGCCAAATGGCTACAGTATGCACTGTAGGGTTAAATAAAAGAAAAGAATATCACTTATTTGGTTGCCTTGTTTTTCGGAAACCCGATCTGGCAATAACTTTAAGTCTTCATTGACTTACGACGTCACTGACCTCTAATATTGTTGTTAAATCCACTGTTTGGTGACTTCAGTGATGATTCTAGATTCAGCGAAACTGGTCTACGTCGTAGTACGTAAGAACCTTTAAATGTTATTAGGGCTGAGTAGAATGCAGAATGCAGGCTTCTGCAGAAGTGTCCTGGATAATCTGGTCCTTGTTGACTTCAGGAGTTAAGAATACTATAATTACTATAATTAGGAGTTTAAGAAGAGATCATAAGAAAACATCTTTGTTTACCCCTTTAAAATAAAGTAATTCTAGATTTGTGTTATGCATTAGTTGCTTATGTTTATTTTATTTTCAGATGGGATGGGGTGATTTAGGTTCATTTGGAGAACCTAACCATGACACTCCAAATTTAGATCAAATGGCTAAAGAAGGCGTTCTTCTTACAGATTTTTATACCGCCAATCCATTGTGTTCTCCTTGTAAGAATATAATCATGTATTTTTAAAATAACTTAGCCTTTTTCTTTTAACTTATCTTTTTTTTCAATTAAGCTAGGGCATCCCTTCTTACTGGTCGACTTCCTATTCGTAATGGATTTTATACTGATAATGCTCATGCTCGCAATGGTAAGTGTTATATAGTCGTAAAACTTTTCCCTAGAGAGAATTCTTTGTTTCACATAGAATAGATCATTTTATGTTTGTGGAGTAATAATTTCTAAAACTATTTAAAAATATTACCTATAATTAGCTTTTATATGTAACAATTTTGCTTCCAATAAATGTACTTTTGTTGAAAATCCCTATACACCAGGGTGCTGAGGTGCTCGAGCGCACCCCCATTAACTATCCATTTTCAATACATACATTTAGCATATTTATTTCATCGTATAATTTGATCACTTAAAAGTGTAACTTTTTTAATAATACCTTTTAGCTTACACACCTCAAGAAATAGTTGGTGGCATAACAGGAGAAGTATTATTACCAGAAGTATTGAAAAAGGCTGGATATCATAGCAAAATTGTTGGAAAATGGTAAGATCTTTTATTTGTGCCTCTTGAAATAAATTTCTATTTACACCACTGTCATCTAGAGCAAAGATGAGCACTCATCTTTAGGATCTCTCTCAGATGATGGGACCTTAATTAAAATCCCATCCCCCGATCCCATTTTAAATGTTCAAAAATGAGTCAAGAGACTACTTTTTAAGGTCAAATTTCAAAACAATTTCTGGGAGAGGACCCCTAGAACCCCTTCTTTCCTTGGGAAGTCATCTTAGTAAGTAATAGAGTCAAATATTTTTTCAAAATTCTTAAAATGTGGTTTCCCCAGGCTGGATCTACCACTGACAATGTGTGTTATTACTTTAAATGTGTGCATAAAATCTGTAAAATGTGGTATATTCCACAATTATTTTTATATAATTTAACGTTTTCCCATTAACTGAGAGCAAATTTTGCTAAAATCACATATTTTGTTATTGTAACCCCTAAAATAATTAGATGAAAACTTTTTTAAACAAAAACAGACAACAGTCCTTTGTAAAAAATTCTATTTTAGTTAGCTTACTAAGCATATTCAGTAGGAATAATTGCTTGCATTTTTTACAAGAGGAGCACCATGGAAAAGTTTTTAGGCAGAGGGGGCACAGTGAGTTGAAGAAGTTTAGGAACCACTGGGTTAGATTATTTTTTAGGTCTACTCTTGTAATTTAACTATACTTATTTTTTAAATTTGTCTTAAACAAGAATTCGTACTTTTCCCATGTGATTTTTTATAAATTGCTATTATGCATGTAAAAATATTTCTGTTAAAGAGCCAATGTGGCATTAACAATATAATCATTGTTCCCAATTTTGAAGTACTTTTTCTGAATTTAAGGCATCTTGGTCATCAATATCAGTATCTACCCCTTCAGCATGGATTTGATGAGTATTTTGGTTCTACTAACTGTCATTTTGGTCCATATGATGGAAAGGAAACTCCAAACATTCCATTGTTCAATGATAATCAAATGATTGGCAGGTCTGTTTTCTGATTTGGTATTTCTTAAATGTAGACTTTTTGAAAATCAATTGAAAATAATATTTTTTTATCTCAAATTAAATTTTATTTTTCCCAGCAATTTCATAAAGTAGATGTACTGGAAAAGCTTATTATCTATATTTTCAAGATTTTTGGTTTGTGTTTTTTAACTTTTAAAAAGTACCATCTATAAGTGTTTATTTTCATTCAGGTATTATCAAGATAGATTCAACATTGATCAACAAACTGGAGAGGCGAATGTTACAAGAATGCTTACAGAGGTTAGAAAAGTACCACCTTATTTCCCCTCCTTTTTATAAATAATATTTACTGAGTTGAAATTGTGCTTTACCTCCTTTTAATTTAACTCTATTGATATTGAATTACCGTATGGATTTTTGTATTCCCTCCCATCAATGTAAAAGAATGTAAATCAAATTTAAAAATATAAATTTATATTGTTCTTTTTAGTAGTTAATTTTAGTTTTATTGTTACATGGTAAAGTTTCTTTTACCCTGAATATATTTTGCAGAAAGCCGTGGAATTCATTACGAAATGGAGTGATTCTGAAACACCATTTTTCTTGTACTGGACCCCAGATTCAACCCATGCTCCTTGTTATGCATCTCGACCATTTTTAGGCTCTAGTAGAAGAGGGTTGTAAGTAATTCATTGATATTTCTCTTGATCACTAAATATGTTCCAGAGTTTATTAATTACAGTGGAACTCCAATTATCCGAATCAATTGGGACTGGACCCCGTACAGATAATTGGATACTTTCCTAAAAAAGAGTTTGTAGGGTTCTTAGCCAGCTGTTACTTGCTTCAAGTATTCACAACCTAGCATCTCAGCTAAGATCTTAGCTTTTACACAAAGAATCGGACCCGAAATAGGGTTTTTTCATAGAACTTTGCTGCAAAAAACACTTCAAAATAAAATATTCTAAATCCCTGTTGCTGCATTCATTAATTTTCCTTAAGAACTTTTATCTTCATTTTTCAAGCACTGACAAGAAGTTTAAAAGCGTAGGTATAATTCTGAAAGCGATTTGGATAGTCGAAGTTTGGATAATTGGAGTTCTACTGTATGTTTCCTTTTAAGGAATTACCGTTTTCATGCTTGTATAATCTTTTATGCAAGCTTCTCTTTTGGGAACTCAAAAATATTAATTTTTAAAACTTTTAATTTTGGCTCTTAACTTACATTTTAATGTCTATCTTGGTAAAAATAAAGCCTGGTAATGTTTTGTAAATTTTATATAGTGTTTAATTTATTCAGTTTACATCTGTCAAGACAAATTTTCTCTTTTTGCAAGATTATCTTGTTCATGATGCAATAATCATTCATGATTTTTGACAAAGGTATGGGGATGCTGTTCGAGAGCTAGATTACGGAGTTGGAGAAATTCTTCAAACATTACGACACAAGGGAATAGCAAACAACACGTTTGTATTCTTTACATCAGATAATGGAGCAGCTTTGGTCAGTAAAACGATGGGTAAGTTGAATTAGATATATTCAATGTTTGGTGTTACAGCCAAAATCTTCAGCTGCTTTGTGCTTGACGCTAATTTTGTTTCTTCTTTCCAAAATAAGTTTCACTAGATTGTTTTTCTGGAGGGTTGCTCCCTCTGCCAGTTTTCACAAGTTAGTTTCAGGTTCTGTCTCTCAGTATTTCTTCCTGTGTTGCTGATTTCTTGTATAGAGTTAGCACTAAGGCATACTCATGTTTTCTGAGCATCTTGCAGTAAAAAATGAATGTTTATAACAATTTCCTTCTTTTTTATTCTGCAGCCTAAATTTGGCAGATAAATAGAGTTTTTATAAATTTTGAGATTTGGTTTGCTAAGTTGAGCAAACTTTTATTTCCTTATTTGATGTTGTATTTTACCAACACTTAATTGTAGGTAAGGGGTGGATTTGAGGTGGTACATTCCAAAACAGCATTAATGTTCCTACTTTTGATCTCAATTCATGAATGAATACACTCATTCATACTTTTATTGATAGCTGGTAGTAATGCCCCATTCTTGTGTGGGAAGCAGACAACATTTGAAGGAGGATTGAGGGTACCTGCTATTGCTTGGTGGCCCACTGTGATTCCTTCAGGGCAAGTGAGTGATTGTTAAATGATTTAAAAAGATGTTTAATAAATCTATTTTATCTCAAATTAACTATATTTTAGGTATCTCATCAAGTTAGCACTGTTATGGACCTGTTTTCGACAGCTTTGAAAATAGCTAATGCTACACCACCATCTAATGTTAAATTTGATGGATTGGACATTTTACCCTCTTTAGTTCATAACAAAGAGTTTGATAGGTATGTTTTGACAAGTCTTATTTTAAAAATACATGACTAGGAAACAAGTGATCATCTTAGAAATAAACCACTTGTTAGTGCATGTGACTATTTAGCAACATAAAAGTAACCCTTTTTCACTTGAAGTATACTGCATGTAATGTAGAAAGGGTATCTCTTGTAGAGAATCTAACAGAGTTGTTAGATATAAAATACTTTGCTTAAAACACATGTATTTTTACAGTATTATTATGCTATGCAGCTTTCTTATGCAGTAACAAATGGCTATATGCAATCATTATTATATTCAAGCTATTTTTGTTTCCATGTCAGCAGTCTTAGCATGCTTCTTAGATTTTTTACATTACAGCTGCCTCTTGTTTCATTGCTTTCATAAAACAAAATAAAAAAAAATTATGGATGAAGTCATCCTTCAAGTTTAGTTGTTTGTATAAAAAGAGGCATTAATTAAACCATAAGAATCAATAAAATTTTTATTGCTATTATAACAATCTTAGATTAATCAATTTTTATGTTTTCCCCCAGACCTGTTTTTTATTACCGTGGTAATGAGTTGATGGCTGTACGATATGGTCTCTATAAGGCTCATTTTTGGTGCTGGACTAATTCTTTGGAAGAATTCAATCAAGTGATTATACATTTTCTCTTGTTCTTAAATAAGAAAAAGTATGTAATGTATTTTTATTTGCCTTTCTTATATAAATTAGGAGTTTTTGTTTCTTGTATTTGTTAAACCTTCCCACCTAGTATATCAAACATTTAAATCAATTTCTATTTTACTAATTTTAAGAATTCGACCTTTTTTCAGTTTTTTTATAATTAAAATTTATTTGTTTCAGTTTGAAGCAATTTTTCATTTCTGTTGAATTAAGAAGTTAGTATAGCACTGTAACTTATACTTCAATTATTTATTATCAACAGGGCATTGATTTTTGCCCAGGAATGGATTTAAAAGGTATGACAAGTCATGAGCAATTAAATCACACATCACAGCCACTTCTATTTCATTTAGGAAGAGATCCTGGAGAAAAATACCAAATAAGGTACTTTTCTAGTTAGAAATTAAAAGTTTCTCATGTTTGAAAATGTTAAATGTTTTTTTACTTAAGTTTTGCGTAATTAAGTGTAAGTTTAATTATTAATTTTCAGTCCACAATCTGAAGAGTATCAGAAGGCTATGATGGATATAATTCTAGTAGTTCAGGAGCATAAAGTTAATCTGATTCTAGGAAAACCTCAACTAAACATGTGTGATGCAAAAGTAATGGTAGGTTAAAATGAGTTCCTTAAAATATTAACATAATAAAGTCAATCTAATGATAAAATTTTGATTTCTATAAAATTAAAAATTCAGATCAATATTATTACTGCTTTTTTTCTTGAAAATATTAATTATTTTGTAAACTTTTTTGGTTATAAAGATTTTTATTTGGAATTTGAATATATTTTACAGTAAATTGCAAATAAAATGTACAAAATTTCAGGTTTTTTTTTTATTAATAGTAAGGGTGATCCGTCTACCTAGGGCCACCTATTTACACAGCCCCCTAAACAATGCCTCAAACCTTTTTTAAGTTATGAAACTAATATGCACACATCCTCAAACTGTTTACTTATCATTTTGATTGTTAAATACTCATTATATAAGAAATTTATTGAGATAGAATGCTTTTTTTATTTTTCAAAACTGGCCCTAGGTACAATTTGTTATTGTACCTAGGGCTGGTATGGTGTGTACCTAGGGCCACTGCATAAAAGTTAAACATCCCACTGAAGATATTTGTAAAGAAAGATACACACTTAAATTTTGAAATGAAATTATTTATTTTCAGTACTTTTTATGAGAAAATCCCAAATTTTAAAAATTTGACTTTACAGTGTGAAAAAATTATACCAAATACAAATTGCATACATAAGCAATTTATTAGGAAAAAAAAGGACTGAAATACTAACAACTGAATCTGCACAAGTGTACACTTCCTGGAGCAAAAATCAACTAAATCCCTAAATTTTAAGCATTTCCAATTTAAAAGCTTATGATGGAAAGAGAAATAAAGTGTCTTTTAACCTGCGTAATGAATTCTTAAGAATATTCTCTTTTAGATCCTTCTCTGAAACTCTTAATTCCTAAATCTGTCTAAATCGGATCTGTCATTCTATCAGAACCCGTTAAATAAAATAGAGATTAGGAATACGCTGTTCTATGAAATACTTGTTCGTCTTGATGATTCCTATCACATCATTCCTCCAAGTTTGTTGCATGATTTCAGATACACCCTGTATAACCCTTTCTTATATTTTAATAAAATTAAAACATGAAAATAAAACTTATACAGATCATTCATTTGTGGCATTAAATCACACATGATTGGTTGTACTTAAAGCCGGCCCTTGGTACAATGTGTGGAACTTCTTAAATATCTCATTTTGTTTCTAACTTGAAAAGTGAAATAATGCCCAAAATAAGAAAATGATTTGATTTACCCTTCAAAAAGTAACTTTACACTTATGGGAAAACTGTGTTTTTCAAAAACTTGCCTTAACTCAACATTATCCTTGCAACATTATCCTGCAAGATACATGACAATTGGTGTTTATAATCATCCATCTCATAAAGAATACTTAAAAGTAAAAGTTAAATTTTATCTTAAAAAAAGTTGGGTGGCCCCAGGTATAAGGATCTCCCTAATGCGTGTGATGTGTACTAGTGCTCCATTGGTTATCTGGCAATAGTTGTTTTAATATGATGCCATGCGAAGTACAAAGAAGTTTCAAATCAAGTAGCAGTGAGAAATGTCTTGGTTGGATTACAGAATCTGAATAATATTACTAACATTATATTTTTGGCATTTTGTACAATGAACTTTTCCTTGCCCTCTGTACCATTAGGGGTTATCCTCCCTAACATGACATAAGTAATGTAACTACGTATTGAATTTTAAATATAGTCATTTAATTATAAACACCTTTTAGTTGATTATAAAAAATAAGAAATAAAAAAATATTTTTTATAGAACTGGAGCCCTCCCGGTTGTGAAAAAATAAAGGATTGCTACAAGGCACCAAAATCTAAACCATACAAATGTGATTGGCCACATTGAATTCAGGAAAAAAATTACTTTTAAAATTTGTAAGTAAAAAGCAATGTAAATAATGTGTTGTATCAATGTAAAAATTGTTTTTTAATTAATCTATTTAGGAACTTGTGTTTAAAAACTGTTTTTTGTAGAATTATGAATTATATAGGATGTTTCAGAACCCACTTAAAAAATTATAGAGTTGTTATAGGGGACATAACGCCTATTTCAAATAGGGAATTGGAGGAAGATCTGAATTGTTTGTCTTAGGACATAATGCATTACAAAAATCAGATTTTCCCAAGACTCATATAATACACAAAAGATAACTGGGATCTATTTAACCATCCAACTTTAGTCTTGATCTTTCTTCCAGTGATTTCCTCCTGCATTTGCTGGCGCAATACAATCTAACTTGATTCTTGCGCCATAAAACCCCAACTAAACATCCTGCATTTGCACCAAAACAAATTTATGTCTGATCATTGAAATACCATCAGATTAATGGGACTCCGTTCTTTAGCTGAAGCCCTAGATATTGTACTTTTTATAACTCATCCCAGTTTGAAAAGTGTTTCAATTTTGATCAAATTAATGGTGAAAGTAGCTGGCATACTGCTGAACCTTATACAATGAATCTTTTCTGACAATTTGTTTTGTATTTATATATAAATGGGTCTCTCAACTCCACCTCCCATTCTTATTATGCTTGTCTAGGTCCCCTCTAACACCACCCTATTATTTTTACAGTGTGTTATTCTGAATAATTATTTTAATGACAATGCATGCTCCCGCCTCAAGCATGAATTCGCGAAAATTTAGGAATTGCATGTGATAAGAACTATAAAGACTTTGTGATATTAAATTGAAACTTTTGTTTTTATATACAATAAATTTTACATATATAGAACATGCAAGGATTTAAATTTTCCTTCTTTGTACCTTAAAAGTCACGAGAATATTTTGTGAGAAATAGGAATAGTCTCTCTTCTTGAGGGAACAAACCATCTGTTAAAGACTTAACCACTGTAAATAATACTTATATTTCAAGGCTCAAAATAAGTGTTTAATCATGAGCTAGGTTTTAACTTCATATTCTCAACAATAAAGAATTGACATTCTAAATGCCAAGGATTCAACATTGGGAGGAACACTTTGTGGCTTAGGTTATATGAGTGTTTTGAAATAGTTCATGCTTTTACAATTTATAATCCTTAAGTTATCTTAGTACAGTAGCCATCCTCTCACTTAAGGAAATGCACACAACAATCAAAACAATGGGTAAAACGTAACAACCGATAACAAACGATGGCAAACGATGGGTTCTCATCTAATGGAGAACTCAATAGCATGATTTTTCTGATAACAACCCAATTAATAGATTTTCTAATAAACAGACGTATCTAATAAGTGAAATCTACAGTGTAAGTAATTGAATACGATGTTTCTAGAATAATGATATCTGACGTCTGGACACATGAAATCTTTATTTGGCCTTCAACACACAAACATACAAAAGCTCATAAAATACAGAAAAAAAAACAAATTTGTCTATGTGAATACAAAAGAAACCCTCACATATATGTAGGTCTAAGTGAAATAAAAAAAGATATGATGTCACAGATATGTCTATGTGAAATACAAATCAGATATGTCTATGTGAAATACAAATCAGATGTCACAGACATGCCTATGTGAATTATAAATCAAAGAAATTATATGCATATGTGAAGCCAAGAGAAAATACTTGGCTAAAACTGGATGAAGCAGTCTTGGTCTTTCGTGCACCCTACTAGAATAGCCAACATGCTATAACACACAAATGCTCAAAAGTTGTGATTTAAAATTATTACATCAAAATGAAGCATTCTAGGATCTTACATTTCATGCAAAACTGAATACCTTAGTTTACAATATCAACAAATTTTGGCTAAACCCTAGGCTAGCCTTTATACAGTTTTAATTACAAATAGATCCATTACTTACATTTACCTTGATAGTTGCAACAAAAATTTTATAGCTTATTAAAATTTTAAGATTTTCCTACTGTATTTATTTATATTTAAATAACAGAATAAAAGAAATCATTAAAAAAAACAAAAAACTATTTAGTTATATTTGAATACTAACCAGAACATATTTTAAAATTTAATACTATACCTTGATTAAGATTAAAATAATCCAAATAATTGAAACAATATAAAGACAATATCTTAAAAAGACAATTGAAAAACCTTATTGATACACACACAATATTAAAAACTCAGCAATAGCACTTAACTGAGTAGCTTTGAAATCTCTGCAAAGTGCTTTGTACCACCACAATACAGATAATTTTCTCAAAAATACACAACAATGAAACACATTTTTTAAAAATCTTTAAACTGATATGTAATGCATCAACAGCATAGTTGAAGTGACAAACATGATTGTATTAGAGCATACAGATAAATTTATCACCATTATCCACACAGTTATCATTAAATCATTTCTAAGAAAAACTAACAGGAAATAAAAATCTCAGAAACATTCATGAGACTTATTTTTAGTAAAATATTAGCATTTGATTCAGGATTCCGAAGTATAATTTAGCAAACTAAAAACAAAGAATGGCATGTAAAACATTTTCCCTATAGTTGATAACAAGGTTTGTTACAAGGATTTAGCAAATTATAATTTCAGAAATTTTAGTTTTATGGCATAAAAACAAAATTGGTTGTTTTGCACAAAGCAAGATACTATCTATAATTTCAGAAATTTTAGTTTTATGGCATAAAAACAAAATTGGTTGTTTTGCACAAAGCAAGATACTATCTCACAAAATATAAAAAGATTTAAAATCAGAATTTGAGCAAAACTAATATGCTACTTTTAAAATTAAACAGAAAATTTCAGAAGTGTAAAACTCGTAGATATGAGGTTAAATCCTGAATCAGTGTTTTGTTTTACATACTAAAAGTCAGTGAACATTTTTGTGAACAAAAATAATGAATTATTCTGAAAAAGGCATATGGTTTGCTCACATTATGCATACTCGAAAATACAAAACACACGAGATTGTGCAATTGCATTATTTTTCATCCTTTCAAACATATTGCTATAAATGCATAAGTAGCATGTACGTATCAATGCAATCTAACTGTGTACTGACAAGGCAGGGTTAAAACATCTACGATACATTACAACTGACTTATATCTGTAATCACAGCCAACACTCCAAAATAGAACATCAAAAGAATCTTGCTTCAGATTTATAAATAATCGAAAAATGTAAAAGCTAATGCAATGTATAGAAATATTAAGAAATCTGTATTATCCAAATTACAGAACATGAACATCTATTCTCATGATAAAAATCTAAATTGCTTTCTGAAGAACAATTTATAAAAAATATTCACTAAATGAAGCTTTGCTTTTCACTCTGATCGTTAGTAATAATTCTTGCTATTTCATATTGTTCCTATAAACCCCACAATCAATATGGCTTTTGCTCAATTTTCCCAAGTTTTAAGACAGCAATAAGCCTTACAAACATGATCTATCAACATGAATTGACAATTGTTTACTTTCCCTATTATCTCAATCAGTAATTTAATCAGCACAAAAAAAGTAAAATGCAATTTTACATACAAAAAATTTTTGGTACTTGTCCCAGTACAAGTTTCTCAATCAGCAAATGCCTTCAATGCTTAAGAATGAATGACTTTGCCCTAAGGAGAAAGCTTGTGACCAGTTTTGACCCTGCCCTTCTGTACGCAAGACAAATACCACACAAAGCAGCTTGCCTTCCTATGTGAGTCTTTCTTCTCAGACAAACCAGTTTTCACTTTGTGGGGTAGTAGAGGCCTTCGTCATGCATGTTGTAGGTAATGGCAGTTCCTGGGGAGAACCCGCCTCCGGGGTAAGGTGGGGGCTTTTCCTCATTTCGGTCAGGGGAGATTGCATATTGGGGGGCTGCTGAAAAAAAACAACTTCAGTCTACATGCCAGAAAAATTGTAAGAAATGCACCTATATAGAAAAATCTATTTGGAAAATTTTCCAGCTGTTTCCACATTCTTTTCTACTTAAATTAGTACTTTTAACTCTCAATATATACGAGGGTGGTCTTAAGAGTTTTCAGCCTGAAGGTGAAAAAGGTAACTTATGGCTCAACAGGTTCTCCTTTTCAGTAGATACACTTCATCCAGCAAAATTCCACTCTTATTATCCCGTCTTTAATGCATTCTTCTGGAACATCGGCAAAATAATGATCCACTGCCGTGATGGCATAACTTGATTTGAAGAAAAATTCTGACCAGAAGAGAAAAGTTTCAGTTTTGAACAGATAACTTGAAATAATATTTGGACTAACACTTTTTCCTCTATTTTTTACTGCCTTACACTCATGCAATACAAAGCAAAACTAAATACTTTCAATCTCTATACTAAAGGGAAAATCAATTCAAGTTTTTTTTATTCTTATACCTACTTGGTTTTTTTTCAGGGTTTGAAATGTTGGTAAATTTAATAAAATATAATTCTCATTACTCAGTTAAAACAAGGATTCATATTTTAAAAGCAACTCCCATCATGTTTATTGTTAGCTGGTTTTACAATCATAATAGTTCTCCAATGTAAAATTTATAACGTAGATCTATAGCTATACAATCATCAGAGACTAAAATGTGGCTTTTTAAAAAAAATCAAGATTTCAAAGCAAATAGTTGTCAGTTACCACATAGTTCCAAATATAAGCCGGAAGTTTTCGAAAATTAAAAATATTGGCACAAAACAATTCACAAAAGAAAACATGCAAAACAAGCTATACAAGGGTTGTGAACACAAATATGTTGAAAAAATGACCTAACTCACATTGAAAAATATTTACTTTTCATACTCTTCTTTTGAACATTTAAAAATTTAGAGTTATTCCAGCAGCCATTGGTGCTGATAACTTAAAATAGTAATTAGTATAGAAAGAGAAATTTCTATATTTTCAATTTCAAATAACTTTCATTTCCACTAACTACAGTAGAACCCATGCCATTTTTTTCACTGGGGCCCACTGGTATGATTTTTTTGTAAATGCTCCTGCTGCCCTTTTGGATCGACTATAAGGGAGGAACCCTTTTCACTGGGATTTTTCCATGCCTCCCAAAGGGAATCTGGAAATTTCTAAGGATTGGGATTTTGAAAACAATAGGTAAAGTGGTGCATTTTAAGGCTTTATATGTGACACAGTTGAGGCTGCATAAATTTTAGGGAAAAGGTTAATATTTGCTTAATACTTAAATGTCAATACACCAAGAGGACCAATAGATAATGGTCAAGCATTGGTTGAAACCATTTTTTGGTGGAAATGAAATGTTTTCAATAAATGTTTGCAATTATTGAATTGAATTAAAATGAAATTATTAAAATCTAGCCAAACAGGGCATCATTTCAATTTTTGATGATAAGCAAGATTGTCAGGGTACAGGTACAGTAATAAAATTTAAATTATAATCAAGGTTCCCTGTCAAGTTTGGTTAATATAAATAATTATTTTATAAATGCAATTTATTATATAATCTGAGGTTTTATTAATTCATAATTATTTTTTAGTTTTTATTTATAATCTTCAACAAAGAATCAAATTTTTATGCATATATATTAGATATTGTGCATGTAAATTAGATATTGATAAAGGTTTTTCTAAGCAAAGGTTTTCTTAATGATTAACCTTTGAAAAATGTCAAAAATAAGGCTATTTAAATGTATAAGAATCAGGTGTGAAACTAGACTTTCGTTTCTAAGGGTGATTGGCCTAAAAATTTTATCTACAGCGGCCCTCAGTACATCATAGGTTAATATTGAGATGGAATGGGAGGGGAAATTCATACTTTGACAGGTGAAGATATATCAAATGTATACCACATTATTGTACTGGTGGAGTTACCCTGCAGATGTCTTATAACTAGATACAGTTCAGATTATTTTCAATGGTGCTCATTAAAAAACAAAATGGATAAAAAGTTTTGAGCTTAAAACATAGTTAATTATGGATCATTGCTAAAATCATCCAAATAAAGAAATTTATCACTTTATTAATTGTACTATTAAGTTTTTCTAAAAGAATTTCCAATTTGTTGTTGGTACCAGAAGGGGACGCTCTATCAAGATTTTACTGCATAAATACATACAGAAAATGCAAATAAAAAAGAAACACCTTGCTTTAAACTTTTCAAATGAAACTCATATCTGATAAATAATGAGCTTTACTTTACTGCTCAGCAAACTATTTATGATAACAAAGGTTAGAAGTAACCTGGAAAACTAAAGGGGGAAAGGTGAGATTCTCAAATAATTCTAACAATTTGAACACCTAAAAAAATCCTAATAATAAACTGCAGGGGTTAATTTTAAACATTTAAAAATGTTAAAGCTGCAGTTTATCAACCCAAAATTATGGCTTCTTTGCAAGAAGTAGGTAAAATACGCACTTTGTAAATCTTGCCTGCTATATTCAGAATAGCCTCAAAATATCAGTGGCATAGTACAATAGCAATTTCATCCCAGCAGTTACCTCCAAGACTTAGGTCTACAGTTGCCCACTGGGGGCAACTTATCTTTATGTCAAGTATATCCTGTATCAACTTTATACGTAAAGTAATTATCTTAGCAACCATGGATCAAGGATTGACATCCAAGTATCAGACTTCTGTAAAAATCTTTGAAACTACAGTTATGTTAACCTATTATACATACGCCATAAAATCACTTGAAATCCTAGAATTTTTATCCAGTAGAACAATTAGTACCCTGCTCTATAAAGACTACTTTAAAACTTTTAAATCTTAAAATTTTTGAATAGCCATAGCAATCAAATGTCATTTAAATCAATCAACTGGACCCAGGCAGTAGCGGATCTTTGGGGAGGGGCTATAGCCCCCCCCCTTAGAACATAAGTTCACACATAAGATAAAATGGAAATTTTTCGAAAAATTCAAAAAATTTTTGCGGTCCTGGAAAAGTGCCTGAACCTGGTTCGGGGGAAGCCACTGCCAGCTTCCATAGGTGCAATACATAAGGTTTGGATAAATTTCGGTTTGGTTCGGGGGAAGGTTATAACTTTTTCCAGGTCTGAAAATTTGAATGTTTTTTTACATTTCAAACGGTCCAAAGAGCTTTCTTTATCTCATAAACATTAGCTCCTTCTAAGATTTTTTCTTATGACATTTTTATAGCACCTGTGTTTTTGTAGAATCAATGCACATATTAGGGTAAAGGAGTTATTATTTAAGGAGTTCAAGAGTTTTAGCCCCTGCAAAGCATTTAGCCCCCTGCATGTTTGTAGATTTGAGTTGCAGGGCTTCCATTGAGTTACACTTTCAGAAATAGTAGCAATAGTCTCCTCAAATATAAAAAATAGTCTCCTAAATAGTCGCCTAAATTACGAAAAATAGTCCCCCTAAATAGCCTTCCCAAATAATATTCTCCCATTGCATAAAAATAGCAGATTTTTCAAATAAAATAGATAAAAGCTGAAAATACTCTGAAATTTCACAAATCAAACAAAAATAGAATAATCTTTAAAGTTTAAAAAGAAAAATTATGTTCATTTTGGGTAATTAACTCACAGCACTTAGTTGACCCTAAAAACGGTTGTTTTAGACACCTAGTCCGATTTTTTTAGGGGTGGATCCCCTGCCATCCCCCTTGATATCATATCTGAAACAGGTTATAATCTAACAAGATTTTTAAAAAATACTGCATTAAGCTTCAGTGATCCATCAGTAAAAATTTGCAACTTAGGAAATCCTTAAGAAAAATTTGTTGAAAACACTGACTAAAATCGATAAAAACGCGATCTGAGAGGTATCAGCAGACTTATATGGCTCCTCTGGCCACCCTTAAATTTTTCCTACAATGTAATTACAATGTGAAAACATAGCTGCCAACTTTTGAAAACTTGCATCAGTAAAACTCTTCGTACGACATGAAAACCATAATTTTGATTACGACAAATAATGTGGCATAGATTTAATACATAAATACTTAACTTAAACCTCTATTAATTTATCAGCTCTTATCAATTTTTATTTACTTGAGGTTATTAGGTCTAGTGATAATTCACCTAAGTAATTATTTCTGACCATAGTAAAGTTGTTTTTTCTGCAATGTAAATACAATGGTGAAAGGAAGCCAACTTCAATTAGGCGCCGCGCCGGTAGGAAGCAATCGCGGATATAACGGTACCTTCACGAAAAATTGCTATTTTTCGGCTTTTCAAGATCGTGATTCTAACCATCGGACATGTTGCCTTTGACCACGTTAAGTAGTTGTTCCTGCATTCTAATACTGACACGAGATGAAGCCGACTTCAACTTGGGTTCGCGGCCATCGAAAATAGTCGCAGAAGGAACGGAACAAGCGGCACACAAAACGAAACTTTCTCGAAAAATCGCGGCTTTTTCCGCGAATTTCCAGTTTCCAAACGCCTAGCAAAGGCAGACAAGACTTTAATTTGGCGAAATTCCGTAAACATTTCGGGTCGATCCATAAAACCGAAAATTTTCGTGCTAATCTTTAAATTTTACGGACAATACGTAAAACTTGGCAGCTTTGTGAAAGCCATCTTCAACTACGTGCTGGAAAAACGGTACTTGCACGAAAAATCGCTATTTTTCGACTTTTCCGCAAAATGCGATCCTAAACACCGAACGACGGCTTCTAACCACAATAAACTTGTTTTTTCCACATCGCACTAAAAACGCAAGAAGCCGACTTCAACTTGGCGCCCGCCGTCCATCCATCCAAGAAAGAAGTCCAGGGAAGAACGGAATACCCCGCAAGCAACACGAAACCCGATTGATCGCACCCTGTTTTATGTAGACTGAAAATATCCTAAAAATAGAGCATAATTGGGAAAAAACTTGCGCTTCTAAGTGCTTTTTATGATAGATTTCCGATTTTCCGTAGCTTTTTCGATGTTATCCGTAGTCCGTAGTTTAACGACGGCATCCGTAGAAACTACGGAGAATCCGTAGTAGTAATCTCTGAAAATGGCGATTGATTGATTCTGATTGACGATAAAAAAACGGAAATAGTCGCCCAAACTAAAAAAAAGTAGCCAAAATCTCTGAAAATCATTGAAAATAGTCGCTTTTGGCCCTTTTTAGCTTAAAATAGTAGCCATAGTCGCCCAACCTTGAAAATAGTAGCAATAGTCGCCTTTTTAGTCCCCAATGGGAGCCCTGGAGTTGCAATTTAAAGTATTCAATGATCTTTAGCCCCCTACAAAACTTTCAGCACCAGCGTTTTTGTACATTAAATTAAGAATATAGAGAGGCCAATGAGCTTTAGCCCCCTACAAAACATTAGTTCCCTTAAATATTTATATATTTGGTTCACAACTTGATGAGCTTGATTTAGACCCCTCCAAGATAGATGAGCTTTAGCCCTCTCTGCTCTTTTATAAAAATGGAATTCATAACTTCAAAAAAAAGGTTCCAATGAGCTTTAACTACAAAATCTTTAGCCCCCCTACATTTTTATAGATTCGATTCACAATTTTAAGGGCCCAATGAGCTTTAGCCTTCTTGCGTTTTTATATATTTTAATTTAAAAATCATTAGCCCGTTAATGATTTATAGCCTCTACTTATATTTTGCACATTCAATTCACAATTTAAAGAGGCTTCCGAGACCCTTTATAAAGAATTTGTCTGTTCACAATTTAATGAGCTTTAGCCCAAACACCAGCACTAACCCCCTCAAAAATTTTTAGCCTCTGCGCTTTTTATATATAGATGCTTTTCACAACATAAAGATTCCAATGAGCTTTAACCACTATAGAGCATAATCCCCCTCCAAAATCTTTAGCCCTTTACATTTTTATAGATTCGATTCAAAATTTAAAGGGGCCAATGAGATTTACTCCAAGATCTTTATCATCTTCCACCTGGTTTTTACAAAATTTACTTTTTTAATGTTCCAATGGGGGTCTTTCTAGGATCTTTAAGGTGGTTTTCATAATTGGAGAATGATCCATTTCGCTTCATAACAAATAGTTTTAGCTACTTGTTTGCAGTACTTCTATGCAGGCTCGGACTGGCCATGCGGGCATTTGGGCAAATGCCCGGTGGGCCGCTACTCATCGAGGGCCGTTTGTGGGCCGCCTACAACCAAAATATTTTACAGTGGTATGAATGAAAAAGATCCTTTAAAAATGAATCCGCACTCCGCAGGATTTTCCAAATAGCGGCCCACAAAAATTACTGAAATTAATTACTGAATAATTAAATACTGGCATAAATTACTGAATTCAAAAACATATTCTATTATTTAAAATATTTTTATAAAAGAATTTTCCTGGTTTCATCTTCAAAAATTCTACAGCATAAAAGGAGCGAACCTTTTCGGATGTCACCGAAAAGTGTCCCAAATGAGTTAAAACAGTACTTTTAAGAGTAAAATTTACAAAGTTTTTCTGGGGGAGGACCCCTAGACCCCCCTTTCTATTTTCAGCTACATCATTCACAAATTCTTTTAATATTAAGTTAGACAAGTTGGAAATTCTTTTTACCCACTGAATTTACCAACAAAGAATTAAAAGTCTATATTGAGTTTATTACATATCCAATTAAGGACTTCAAGGTTGATTTTAGACTATTTCTTAGGGGTCAATTTTCAAAAGAATTTCTTGGTGGAGGTACCACGATTCCCCCCCCGATATTTTCAATTCTATGAAGTAATATTTTCCATAAAAATTATGCGGTGGGCCGATTCAGACTTAAAATGCCCGGGCCGAAATTTCTTCCCAGTCCGGCCCTGCTTCTATGGATCTATTTTAAGAAATTATAAAGTAGAGAGTAAAGTAGAAAAATAACAAAGTCAGGGGTTCAAACCGCCCCCCTTGAAAATATATAACCATATTTATGAATATGCAATTTTTCTCTTCGAACAGAAAACGTTCTTTTCTGGTGTCATTCAGAGGTTGCCAAATGACCAAAATTGAGTCAAAAAGCTACTTTTTCAGGTCAAATTTCAAAAAAATTTCTGGGGGAGGACCCCCAGACACCCCTCCTTTATGCTGGGGGCCAGATATTAAACGCTAAACTTTTAAATTAAATGCATGATAGCTACCTAAAATATATTTTTCCAAACTATCTTTCTCAATTATATGTCAGAAACTCTCCAAAACAAAAGTCGCGTTAAGGCCGTGTAAAGGCTTAGTATTAGTAGTTAGTACGTATCTCTATTTCACCTTTCGATGAGGAGGGAATGAATAAAGGTACAATAAAAATCTAATAATTTTTTACCATCCGGCTCCGTTCATCGTAAAACGTTCGGTTGACACACCATTTATATTAATTTTGTTACAAATTTAACTATTCATTAATTTAATTACTAATAAATAAATCAATTATATTTGATTAAACTAGTAAATATTAATAACTACCTTAATAATTTAAGACTTTTTTAAATGGCAAAAACGCATGGGAAGTATCAACTTCAATCTGATTATATGTTAGCCCCCCCTTGCACACGTTCTAGATCTGCCACTGGACCCAGGATCTAGGATTTTAACTGAAGCACACATACCTCTCACACTTTCATATTTGATGCCCATGGTTCACGAGATTGGATTAGTGGGCATTTTCAGCTAACTCACCTAATCAGAAACTTTCCACAACCAACATAAAACAGTCCCTCTTAATGCAAATCAAAGCATAAGCCTCGCTGGCACCTCAACCCAAAACATTACCTGTCAAGCAAAAGAGCGGCAGCGAAGCAAGCACAACAAAGAAGGACTAGCCAGCTAGACAGTGAGAGAAGGAAAGAGAAAAATGGGCATTACACGCTTACTGGGGTAAGGCTCTTGTCCCGCCACAGTGCCGTGGGATTGGAGGTCTTGGCGCTGGATGCGGGCCTTCCGGCACAAGCACACACCCACACCAGCAATGAAGATGCCACATGCCACCAGCAACGTCATTAACACAGCAAACGCACCAAATCCCATGCCCAAGATCTCACTCCCTGAGCTGTCATCTAGAAAAATTCTTTATCAGCATCAACAGATTCAGAATAGTATTTATCAATAAAATATGCCAGACATTAACACATTCACAGTCATATTAGTTGCATTCAACTCACTCTTTCAAGTAAATGTGGCCGCACCAACAGAATTTTTTAAATATTGTGACAGTCAACATGTTAAAGAAAACATGCAAAAGAGAAATTTAGAAAAAAAAAATATATAACAAGCATTTAAAAAAACATAGGGCTGGTGAAAAGTAAATCTTAGATCGAAATGATGCCAGGCAAGCCATATATTGTGAGGAAATTTAACTTAACAGGGATTTAGACATCTTTATGTTATTGGAAAAGGCTCGTGCTCAAAGGTTTTCTTATTAGTTTTTAACAAAATTTTTTAAAAACACTAATTAAAGAAAAGCCTGTTTGGATTTGTTAAAATGAAAAGCTTCAGCAAATTAAAACAGCTTAACTAAAAGAGCTTAATTGAGGGATTACATATTACACATACGAATGCAAGATGCGTGACTTGTTTCATCGCTGTTATCGCCACAATGATTTACTCCATCACATCTCAGATCTTCAGTAATACAGAAACTATTCATGCACAAAAAGTCACGACATCCTACAGCTGAAATCAAATAATCTAAGTTTAAAAAAGATTTACATTTGAAAGCATTAAAATACAGTTAGACATCAAAAAAATATGTATTTTTTTAAAAACATCCAAAAGATAAAAATAAAAAAATCCTTTTTTTAAGTATATTATAACAAATTATCCTATTTTCAGTAAAACATCTTTTTTCAGTATTTTTCTAGAAATTCCCATACATTTAATATGGTAATTTAATAATTTCAAAGTTTCAATTATTTTGATGGTGAAGGCATGTAGGTTAGGGTGGTCACAAAAAATCAACTTTTGAAATCCTTAGGTCTCACCCCCCTAAAATGTGCCAATAGGCTAAAAAATGAGATTGGCCAAGTTTCAGCTCAATCCGATAATATTAACCCGTGCCTCATCGAGGTCGAAGTTCAGAAAAACAAAGATTTTTAACAAAAAATCGTAGTTTTCGCCCCATAAAACTGGAACCGTTTGTCCCAGAAATCTGGTTAGGGTGTCATTTGTTAGGAAATTTCATACACTTTAACTCTGAAGTTATGGAATTTTATTTGCTAAAACGGATGGGGCGCTATTTAGCATTTTCATAGTAAAGGTCCTTGAAAAAGCGACTTCATTGCTAGAAACCTAGAACATTGCAATGTCACAAAAAACTTCATCCTCCGGGCTTTTTCTATTACTTTTGGTCCCAATAGATAGTAAATAAGTTTTTAAACCCCCTAAGAGAATTCTAGGGTATAATTTCAAACCCCCTAGTGTTTGGAAAAAAGGAAAATATATATAATTTTTTTTAATTTTTAAACACGCAATTTGGGACTGATAATGTGATAAAGTTTGTCCAAATACATTATTAAGAGCTTAATTAGATAGAATACCAATGGTATAGGGCAGCGGTTCTCAAACTGTGGTCCGCGGACCCCTGGGGGTCCGCGGCGCCTTCCTAGGGGGTCCGCGAGTTACCTTGAAGAATTCCTCAAGCTATTTTTAGAATTCCCCAAAGAGTTTCAAAATTAGATGAAACACTAGTTTTAAGAGGTAAATTTCAAAAATTTTCTGGGGGAGAACCCCCACCCCCCTCGAAATTTTGACTTCAATACATAATATTTACCTTGAAATTTCCAGACCCTCACCTCAGAGACTTGGAGTAATTCAGGGGAGTATAATAAGGGTGTGTGAAGGGGCCCCGAAATTTGGATTTGGTGTATCAAAACAAGTTAAAACCCTGTTTTTGGGATCAAATCTTCGAAATGGGGGAGGACCCCTGAACCCCCTTTAGTACTTGGTAATTTATTACTTAAAAAGTTTTTTTAAAAGTTCATCAAAATTGAAATCCAACCTAAGAATATAGAGGAAAATCTGAAAAATATCTGACCCCCAGATACCTTTTTGTTCTTAAAACTCTATTATAAACTATTTTTAACATTAAATTCATCAAAATGCAAATATTACATAAAAATTTATATTCAAAAAATTTTAACTAGGGGTATTAAAACTAATTTAAAATCTGTTTTTCTAGTTGAATTTCCAAAAATTTTATGGGGGAGGACCCCCCAGACCCCCCTTTATGGGTTGAACTTAATTACTCATAACCTTTTCATGTTAATTTCCCTAAGACGCAAAATCTACTTAAAAATGTACTAAAAAGCTACTTTGACCTATGAAATATACATGGGGGCGGAGGGATAATTTTGGTCCCTCCCTAAATAATATTTCTCTGGAGTGGATTAATTGTAAAATTTATTATAATTTGTGTACTATTTTTAATTAATCTTAAACACAGAACAAAAGTCTGGTTACGGCTTTTGGTGTTGGGGGTCCGCGATGCCTGGCTTCTAACATAAAGGGGTCCATGACGATAGAAAGTTTGAGAACCGCTGGTATAGGGCCTTAAGCTTTCCCTATAACCCCTATAATCTAAGCGAGAGAAGCGCGACTGCGAGGTTTTGCTAAACAAAGGATTTAATGCCCATTTAAGTTATAAACAGAGCTAAATTACAAAATTTCAATAAAAAACCTCCAGAGATTTGTAATTTGGTGTCAGAAATGACGTTTGAGATTATATATGTGGGTAAAATTATAATAAAAGCGTCCTTCCGACTCTAAATGTTAAAAAAATCCTATTTCTACCAAAGTTACATGTTTTCAGCTAAAAGTGATCTTAGATAATGTATAAATTTATTTATTTTAATATACCACAAAATTCCTTTGCTTATTATTCAAGGAAAATAACTTTTTTGAAAGGTATGCAATAGTAAATGATTTCAAAAATTTTGTTTCAGTGTACTACACATGGGGAGAAGAAAGAAAATTTTACCAAGTAATTTTTAAAAAATATTTTAAAAAGTTTTTGGATAATTATAATGATTTTCTATAAATTGAGTTTATCCAACTTTAGGTTTAGGACAGTAACTTGGTTGCCCTTAAAAAAATCCAGTGAAAACTACAGAGATTATACTGTTGGAGTGTCTAAGTATTTTTCCGAGAAATCTGGTTTATGGTTTTTTTACAAAAATTAATTATGAAAAGCATAGAAACATTTACTGTGAAATCAAAAATATTTCTTAATATTTCATTTTCTTACATGATATTTTATCTCCTTTCACACAGGTGTAAAAACAATTGACGAATAAAGAACAAAACATAGTAATTAGATTTTAGATCAAACATATAACATTTTGAGTCGGAAGGACGCTTTTATTATAATTTTATTATTATTATTATATTATTATAATCTCAAACGTCATTTCTGACACCAAATTACATATCTCTGGAGGGTTTTTTTTTGAAATTTTGTAATTTAGCTCTGTTTATAACTTAAATGGGCATAAAATCCTTTGTTTAGCAAAACCTCGCAGTCGCGCTTCTCTCGCTTAGATTATAGGGGTTATAGGGAAAGGTTAAGGCCCTATATCATTGGTATTCTATCTAATTAAGCTCTTAATAATGTATTTGAACAAACTTTATCACATTATCAGTCCCAAAATGCGTGTTTAAAAATTTAAAAAAATTATATATATTTTCCTTTTTTCAAACACTAGGGGGTTTGAAATTATACCCTAGAATTCCCTTAGGGGGTTTAAAAACTTATTTACTATCTATTGGGACCAAAAGTAATAGAAAAATCCCGGAGGATGAAGTTTTTTGTGACATTGCAATGTTCTAGGTTTCTAGCAATGAAGTCGCTTTTTCAAGGACCTTTACTATGAAAATGCTAAATAGCGCCCCATCCGTTTTAGCAAATAAAATTCCGTAACTTCAGAGTTAAAGTGTATGAAATTTCCTATCAAATGACACCCTAACCAGATTTCTGGGACAAACGGTTTTAGTTTTATGGGGCGAAAACTACCAATTTTTGTTAAAAATCGCTGTTTTTCTGAACTTTGACCTCGATGAGGCACGGGTTAATATTATCGGATTGAGCTGAAACTTGGCCAATCTCATTTTTTAGCCTATTGGCATATTTTAGGGGGGTGAGACCTGAAGAAAGTCGAAAAAAATTTTTCCCCATGTTACTTGTGACCACCCTAATGTCACAGGGGTCTGTTTAGAAGAAATTTGGGTCCGTTTTCGGACCCTTCACAAAATGTTTCATTGTTAAAATGGACCCTTCACAAAGTATTTTACCTTAAAAACGGACCCTTCACAAAGTATTTTCACCTTTAAAAGGACACTATTTTTCACAATACTGCAAATTTGTGAGCTTATTTTCACAAAAACAGGCTCCTGGTTGAAAAGAACTATTTTAACACTAACTAAAATTCACAAAATTATGAGTAGATTTTCACAATTTAAAAAAAACAGGACCCTTCACAAAAAGTCTAGACAGACCCCTGGTCTTGAACCTTAAATTGCAAAACTTAACAGTTCCACATTTTCCCATACGTAAATTCTCCCACTTTTTTAAAACATTACAAAAAAATGCAAATTAAATTAATTAAGTTCATTGATCCCTTTAAATTTTAGAATCATTCAATTTTGTGCCAAAGTAAAATAGCTTTTTCCTACAATTTCTCATTCATTACTCCTTAGCCATTACATACTCAGGAAAGAAAATCACACATATTAGGTATTTATCTAATTTTATGGTAATAGTACTAAGAACATTATAAAAAGGTTCAATAAAAAACTTCATTTGTTCTTACGTGAATCCTTAAAGGTAGTGATAACTAATCTAAAACCATTTCCAGGTTGAGTCCACTTGTCAGTTACATATTTAAGAGTTACAAAATTGCTCTGAGTAAAGATGGTCCCTACATCGGCTCTTGTACTGCGGCAAGACAAATCTGCCTAAAAACATAAATGAACATGATTACATAACATACAGGAACAAATTTCAAAAGGGTACTAAATTAGGGAAATCTGTGAACAGTTTGTTCATGCTCACGCATAACTTGATGAAAAGTCTACACCTTCACAAAAAATTTGAAGAATTAAGTACTTTCTTTATTCAAGGTTTTGAACTCTGAACCTTGAGTACACTTCCAGGTACTCTAACCACTAGGCCAGAGTTTCCCAACCTTTTTTGGTCCACGCCCTACCAAAGCCTTTCTAAATTTCCCATGCCCCCATGTAAGATTACACATGATTTTTTACACTCAAATTGTAATATCCAATTTCAAACTTATTTGGTTGATTTTTGAAAAAAAATATGACAGACATGTTCAGAAAACTAGTGAGTTAATTTTTGGGTTATTTTGCAATTATATACTCCAAGCTCAATTCTTAAATCTGCATAATTTTAGCACAGATAACCAGTATTTGTTAAGCTGGTAAGTTAAGAAAATATCAGGTACTTATGTATTATAACGTCAAACGTTCAGCAGCTGTTAAATTCAGCAGTACAGCTAGGAATAGTCCAGAGCAGGGGTGCAGAAAATGTTTCAGGGTGCAAAATTTCCCCAGAACACATTTTTTTCTCCAAAATTTCCCCCAAAATGAGGTTTCAATAAAAATAATGTAGTTTTTTCAATTATTAAACTTCTTTCAGATTCAAGAATTTTCGCATAAACCATAGATTTAAATTTTAATGTTATTTATACTCCAGGGTTGGCAAAAAACCGGGTTTTTTTAAAAAAACCAAAAAAACCGGGTTTATTTGGTTTTTTTGGTTTAAACCAAGTTTTTTTAGAATTTTTTTATCAGAATAAGTTATTTTAGCATTGATGTTAGAAATTGAGTTGTAACTGAGACATTTATTTCAGGGGTTGTTTATAATTCATAAATGAATATTTCAATTAATTAATTAAAATTAAATTAATTTGTTTTAAAAATAATTTTTGTTTCTAAAATATTCCAATTCGAATATCTAATATTATTGTAGTGAATAAAAATCAGTGTTAATTTATCTTGGATAAATGGTTGAAATAATCAAATTATTTATCTTAATTATATATGCAGGGCTCCCAGCAGACATTTGGTTTGTCTTTAGGGAAAAAAGAGACCTAATATCTTTAAAAAAGAGGAAAAAGAGACCGAAATTTTAAGTCAAAATTTAACAGTGTCACGAAAAAAAATAGGTCGATGAAACAAAAATTTCAGTTTTATCCTCACAAAATAGTTAATGTTATAAAATTAGATAAAAAGGCGATTGATTGCCAAAGATTGAGATCCCAGGTGGCTATGTTAACTTGTAATTGTGTCCTTTTTTTATTTTTGGTACAATAAAAAATTTAATTAAAATAATAAAGTATATTTTCAAGGTAATTTTTAAATGTTGAAATGAAGTATTCGGATAATCCTTCAAAACAGAAAGTATACTTTTCGTAACTTGAATCAAATTAAAATTAAAAAACTGAAAAGTTGAGATTATTCTTGAATAAAAAAATAGTGCTGTAGCCAAAAGGGGGGGTTCTTTGGGTTCAGACCCTATAGTTTTGATTTTATAATAACCAGTTGCCACTCAAGGGAGAAATTTTGATACTGTGTTTCTCATAAAAATTCTACACTTTAAAAGAGTGATCCTCTATACTAGTAGTTGTAACCCAATAGGGCTCAAATATGTGAGTTTACACTATACTCTTTTAATGTTTAAATAACAAATATTTTCTATGGGAGGACCCCAAACATCCCTTTGAAACTCAGTGTGGCTTACAAGGAAGTCTTTGGATGTAACTGAAAAGGTCTCAAAATGAGCTAAAACACTGCTTCAAAAGATCAAATTTCCAAAATTTTTCTGGTGAAGCGCCCTCAAACTTTAGACTTATTGCACACAGATTAACATCCTATCACAGTAGGGGAGAGGAGGGAGGAATGGGACAATTTTCACTAAATATTTTTTTATTCATTATCCCCTGCTTATTCATAGATGCAAATGGTTGGATAATAAACTTGCATGTTTTAACTTAATTTTTAAAAAATGTACAGTTCTTAAATGTTGTTTAATTTTATCACTTTTGATCATTCAAATTAACAAGAATTTTGTCCCATTCCTCCCTCATGGGTGGGAGGAGTGGGACATGAGTATGGGAGGAGTGGGACACTTTTGAAAAGTAAAGAAAATTAGTAAAATGTAATAATGAGAAAGGGCCTAGTATTTTACCTACTATTATTTTAACCTTTGCCCACATTTTTAAACAGCTTTCAATCTTATATATGTTATAGAATAATTTTAAAAAATATTTAGTACACTTGAACTCTTTCTCATGGTCTTAAGAATCATTAATTGAAATACAATGTAATACTTGGAATTGTTAATTCAAGAAAAGAAAAGCATTTCAATTGAAGCGATAGAAAGCTATCAGAAATTAATATTTTCAAATTTTGTTTACATTTTTGCAGATTTTGTTTACATTTTTCAGAGTGTCCCATTCCTCCCTCCACACATTGCTTTTAAAATATAACTTGTCACATAAACTATGCTGGTGTTAGGCTTTATGAAATTGCAGATTAGCATATATTATATCTTTTAGATTACAATGGCATTATATAATGTTTGTTCTACAAATTACATGAGAAATGAAATAAAACTTAAGATAGACTGGAAATTTACTTTGGAGGTGGGAAAATCAAATTTTTACAACTATAAACAGAAACTTGCTGCTGGATAAACTAAATGGAGGAAATAACAAGAAGCTATAAGAAGGCCATCTAATGACTAAATTGGAAATAAAATAAACTGATTTATTTTTCCATAATTTCAGCTGTCCCACTCCTCCCACTGTCCCATTCCTCCCTCCTCTCCCCTAAGCGTTTTAAAACAAAGCATGTAAAAACTCTCATAAGTATTTAGTACTCTCATAAGTATTGAGTCAAATCCCCAAAACAAATATCTAGTTATGGGCCTGAGGCCAAAAACGAGTTCGACACTGTTTCCAAGGGGCAAATTTGCAAAATGTTTTTGAGGAGAGATCCTATAATTAACACAGAGGAGTTAACCTCTTAATTAACAGAGAGGAGTATAGTTAAAAATGACCAATATATTTGGGTAACTACAGAAATTTCATTGATTTACAATAATGCATTTTTTTGGACCTCCAAAGGAAAATCCTGGCTATGCCGCTAAATAAGGATGTCATAAGGTCATATTTATCCTTCATACCCCTTTAACATAATCAAAACAGGATGATACTTATAATTTCTTCGGATAATACTTTTCAGACTATTTTTCACATACAATTTTTTCCATGGCTTCCGTAAAATTTTTGTATTTTACCCTAATAGATGCCTTGATTATAATCAAGTTATATCAGTTCTGCAACCTAAAAGTTATTTCACACTTGAAACCCCAAACCAGACTTTTGTGGGGGGGGTTGGAAGGGGGAGAATTGATTCAAACTAACAGACCCTGTAAAATTTTGTTCGCAGTTTGTATAAAATATGAACCCCAAGTAAAGATACAGGGATGCGGGTTCTTCACTGGAAAAGTTTGGGGAAAATTAGCCTTCAAAGTATTGTTTCAACTAATATTGTTGACCCATTGCTAACACCCAAAGAGACCGATATCTTGTAAGTCAGAATTTTCTATGGAAAATCACAGGATATAAAAAGACATAAAAATTTCAAAGGTAGAGGGGGTCTGGGGGCGCTCCCCCAGAAAAATTTTGTAAATCTAACCCTTAAAAGTAGGGAAAAAAGGAAAAAAAGAGACCTTGATCCTAAAAAAGAGACTTTTAGAGACCTCAGGTGAAAAAAGAGACTTTTAGGGAAAAAAGAGACCTGCTGGGAGCCCTGTATATGGATTAATTTATGAACTTAAGAAATTTCTTTAGAAAGAGAAAATTTTATTTTTTAAATGAGAAGTAAAAGTGAAATGTAAACAACTAATGTTAATTGAAGTTGGATAATTGATAAAGATAATTAATTTGATTAATTATTAAATGGTAAAATAATCAAATTAATTATATGGATTATTTATGAACTTAAGAAATTTCTTTAGAAAGAGAAATTTTAACTTTTTTAATAAATAAAAGGGAAATGTAAGCAACTAATGTTAATTGAAATTGGATAAATGATTGAGATAATTAATCCGATTAAGGAAATTAACAGTTTTTATTAATTTAGTAAAAAAACCCAACTGGTTTTTATCTGTTTATAAACAAACCAACTGGTTTTTAGTTTTTATCATTAAAGAAATCAATGGTTTTTATTAATTTACTAAAAAAACCAACTGGTTTTTATGACTGACAAATAAGACAAATTGGTTTTATTAATTTAAAATCCAAGCCATATTTTATCAGTGAAAAACAGATAACTTTTTGTGTATGTTTAGTTACTCTTTGAAATAATGCTTCATTTTAAAGGAAATTAATAAATGAACTATCTCTTGCAAAATATAATAAGTTTAACTTAAGCATTTAAGGTTAAGAATTCAATAATTAAAACCATTAAATTTAAAGATTTCTGATTTTTAATCACCTTAAAATGTCAATTTTTTTATAAATCTGACCTTTTAATTTTGTGCAAAAGATTATACTTAATAACACTTTCTTTAAAAAATCCTGAAAATATTTAATAATTTCTAAAAAAACCAAAAAAACCAAGTGGTTTTTTTGGTAAAAAAACCATGGTAAAAAAACCATGGTTTAAACCAATGGTTTAAACCAAATGGTTTAAACCGGCCAACCCTGTTATACTCTCCTTTTTAGTCTTTCTTACACACTTATAATCTTATAGCTCAGAAGTGCCTTTTCTTAAAATATGAAAAACTGTCTATTTTTCTCAAATTTAAGCTAAATGTAAACTTCTCCTCAATTAACTTAACTTTTTGAAAAAAAACATCGGTGTGATTAAACAAAAATGTAATTATCGTGAAAATTACCCATCCTGCAACAAAAACGTTGTTTTTTCTGCATACCAATCAGAAAGCAAGGAAAAAAGCCAACTTTCAGGTATTCACCTAGAAAACTAAGATTTTTAGCGCCGATCCGTAGTTTTCCGACTTGACATCCGTAACTCCGCAGTTTTCACCTAATTTTGGTTGAAATTGGAGGTTATGATGCAGTCACTACCCAAAATATTTGTTTGTCAGCTAATGATGATTGGATTTTTTTAGTTTTTCTTTCTATCTTGGGCGAAAATTTCCCCAGAGCTGTTTAAATTTCCCCCGAACCTCGTTCGGGCGTTCGGACATATTCTGCACCCCTGGTCCAGAGGTTCCCAAACTATTTTGGTCGTAGAACCCCCAAATTTGTTGCCGATGATCGCGGAACCCAGAATATTTTTTTTATTAACGACTTTTCAAAATTTAATATCTGATATTAAATGGAACCAGGAGTGAATCCAGCACAAGGGGGCACTTTTCCAGACAATCACCTTTACCTTTTGTCAAAAAGTTGGTGATTTTCCAAAAAGTATCACGCAAGATCCCCTTGGGGTACTGTGGGGGGGTCTGGGGTCCTCCCCCAGAAAAATTTTGAGATTCGACTGGTAAAAGTAGGGTTTTAACTCATTTTGAGAACCTTTTTGGGTCCAAGGGGGAGACAGCATTGTCCATTCTTATTTTTTTAATGAAATAAAAATTGTCACATGGAACCCCAAAATTTTTTCCCACTGGAATAGTCAATAGGATTCGATAACTTTTCGGATTCAGCTGGATTGTTGACAGCATAGTACTAAGAACTAATGTCATTACCCTCAATAGAAAAAAAACTCAATTTTGTAAATATGTCAGAGCTACATTAACCAAGAAATTACATAAATTTGGAACTAATATGGGATATCAATGTCATAATTGATTTATTCAATATAAAAAGAGCAGCAGTAGCTAAAATCATAAAAAAAATTAAATTACAGAAAAGCTAAACAGTAGGCAGATGAAAAGCAGATTTAGATACTTACAAAATTACCTGCCAGATGTGCCAAGGAAGCAATGAATAATTCAAAATTTCAACTAAAAAGGATAAATGAGCAATAAGCTAATTTTAAAATAAATCATGCAAAACAAAAATTGAAAGGTAAATAAATAAAATTATATTTAAGCAAAAGCAAATTAGTAAACAAAAAAAGAAATGCAGCAAATGATGTTCATAGTAATGATATAAAACTTAAAGAAAAAATTTATTTAACAAAACAAAGGGGTGTTGTATTTTTTACTTAACCTCTGTAAGCCCAGTGTAATACTTGGTGGTACACAGGGAACTTTTTTTTGTGTTTAATGAAAAAGGCGGTGTTGTATTAATGGAAGTAAATTATATGGAGGTAATTTATAAACTGAAAATGAGTTAAATGGGTAAATACCAAGTTTTACATAATATAGTGTTTTAAAAATTTTATAAATTGATGTTGAAGAATTCTAGAAATTTCAAAAAATTTTCCTAATTATAAAAGAATTAAAATTTTTTTAAAATTATTATTTTGATACTTCCATATTAGGGAACATACCCATACTACGTGACCCATTTTTTGCCATTTTTGACCCCCTCCCCCCCCTTGGTGACCATCCGTAGTATATGCCAAGACCCCCCCTCCCCTTCTGGTTTTCACGTAGTAATTCATAAATACGGTTTGCCATCATTTATCGCAAACAGAAAGTTTAAAAATATTAATTTTGCTTAATTTGTCTAATTTTAACAATTAATTTGGCTTAATTAGTCTTAATTTGGCAAATTTCAATAATTAATTTGGCTTAATTTTGTCGTATTGACAAGAAGAAATTGACTACGTGACCAAACCCTAAGCCCCCCTCCCCCCTGTGACCGAGCGTGGTATTTTGAAGACCCCCTCCCTCCCCTGAATGGGTCACGTAGTATGGGTACTTTCCCTTACCTTGCCGACCGTACTGCTGAAAACATCAATGTATGTTAAAGCCATTAACTCTGACACTTAAACGAATGCTAATTGGGATATTTTAGGAAATTCTTAAAAAATGAAACAAGTTGTCCAAAGCTACCTCTATTGTACAAATGTGCTTTGCAAAGCACAGAATCTTAATTTTAGTGAATAAGCTTGTACATTAGGGATAAGAATAAAAAGGAATTCATACAGCTTGGTGTCATGCCAGTATGCGCTAGCATTGCATAAGAGCAACAAAAACCAGAAACATGAGAAGCAGTGTTTATTTTGTTAAAAAAGGAATAAGATTTTTTATTATGTCGATGGATACGAGAAGTTAGTAACGAGAGATACGAGGAGTAGGAAATATTTGATGTACCGTAAATGTCTTTAATTTTAAACTTGTAAATCATGTAAATAAACTTCTGTTCTTCTTTAGCACTACACCCAGAGAACTATACCTTTCAAATCAGAGTTTTCCAGGAAAAAAACAGGATAAATGTAAAAACTTCAAAGGTAGAGGAGGGTCTTCTTTCCTCAGGAAAATTTTATCCTTAAAAGTAGTGTAACTCATTGAAAAATAGAAAAAAGACCATGATCAAGATCATGTAAAATCGTTACTTTTCTGTTACCCGGGTGCAAGCGAAAAATCACCGAATAATGTAGAATTCCGCCAAATTTCTTACAACCATAAGGAGAATGGGTACACTTTGCTTGGCAACTTGGCTCACATTTAGTTCACAATATTTGCACCTGACTAACAGAAAAGTACCGAAAAAACTTATAGACTTGGGATGAAAAATGACTTTATCAGGGAAAAAAGAGACCTGCTCAGAGGCCTGCAGATAAATTATCTCCAGAAGATAGCTTCTTTAAAGAAATAAAATATTTTACTAACATAGTGCTAATACGATATTGTGATAGTTATTTTACAAAAGATGAAATCATGTAAAACGTACCTTGTAGTTACCAAATGCATGCGCTCCATCAAAGATATACAAGTGATCATTGCAATCCAAAGCTAACCTTTCAAACCTCAGCATGAATCTTTGAAGTATAGTATCAGTCTGAAATGTGAGAACACATTCTAAATTATCTTCTCCTTCTGATGTTAGAACTGTGCCATCAATTTTTCTGTACAATTGAAGATTACGCTCTTTTGTACATAATGTGGAGATGTGATCTGCAACAAGAAAAGGCTTCATCTAAATACTTTTCTATAGTAATAGCTTTTCATAATCAATTATTAAAAGATTGAATTTAATATTTCGCTGTATTTTATGTATGGGACATGAACTTTTGAGGGGGGATTATATCCTTGAATGAAAATGAAGGACTGAATTTATTTCTCAGTTATATGAATAATAAATAAATGAAGTAAAAGCATCTTTATATTTTAAAGATAGAAATCCAATTTGAAGAATTTTATTGTTGACTTTTGAATCAATATTATTAAGTACTACATTATGATCAGGGTACCTACTCAAGCATTTATTTTTCACTCAAGGGAATGTTGGAGCAATTTCACTTAAGAAATAAGATCGGGAAAGATAATGAGAAATTTTCAAACGCATCGTCATAAAAGTGTCGGTCAAAATTTAGAGACACCAGATTCACATTATTTCGATAATCAAACTCTTAGATGCCTCTAAAACACATTAAATAATGAATTTTCAATACATAACTAAGATTAGATTGATTTTATTTTTGAAAATATAAGTAAATGAAACTCTGTTTGAATTAGGAATCATTGGTAGAGGTATTTCCGATACCTCTTCGGCTTCAAAGATGTCAAAGCAATAAAACTTGATATCAACTCTCCAAGTCGATGTCTAAAGAACACCAATCATTATTGTATTTATTTCTAAATACTCACAATATTTATTTTTGTCTGCGAATGCTCCATTTCTACATAATAATAGGTTTAATAGCAAACACTGAAGAACAATATAACACCAATGATCTCTTTGAACACTCGCCATTTTGAATTGACAGATTTAAAACCGAGAAGATTTCTGAGAAGAGTGGGGAAGAGCAGAAGCAAACAACAAAACGAAAACGAAACCAAAAACCAGAGAATTGAGTTTAGACACAGGCTGAAAGATTGGTGTTTGGAAATCATCCAAAGTGATGAACAAACATAATATAAATTGTACTTTTTATTCAAGAAATAAATCATCAATAAACTGCTGTTATCAATAAATAAACATATTAACACATGTTTCAGTAAAATATAAGGATGGTCCTTTTAGTCCTCTAATTTGTCCTTAAAACTTTCTTAAGCTAAAGATTTTTGCAGATTTTTTCTAGACAACAATGATAAAAAATTTAAGATCTAATTTTGTGAATGAAAAGAATACATTTTTTATTTGAATTCATTTAGAGAAGAAACTGATGAAAAAGTAACTAGATCGCAGATGGGATACAAAAAGGATGGAAAGCAGTAAGTAGGCGGAGCTTATCAAGAAAGCTTTGGGGGCGATCCATATTAGGGACGATCCAACAAGCGTATCCTAAAACCTCTTATCTGATATAAATAAATATATATTAGATTTATTGTAGCTTAAGTTTATAATTGTTGCGTCTTTTGGGGTTATTACTATGGTGTCTTGCTGACGAAAAGGATCAAGGTATCCTCGAAACATTGTTCTATTTTTAAATTTTTAAGGCACTGTATATTTGCACGGCTATTTTTCAACTAAACTCTACTATAACTTCCACGGCTAGGCGTACCATTGGTTCCATCACTAAGCGCCGAGACTGCTACGTCATCACGAGACCTACAGCGCATGCGCCACTGGCCGTTTTGGCCGTCCAAATATACACTTCTAATTTTTTTTAAATATTTTACGTGCAAAATAAAACCGTTGCCTTTTTTTAAATCAACCCTGTCATTTTCAGTTATAATTGGCGTTTGATCTCCTAAAATATGCTGCAAACGTTTAAGTAAGTCTAAAACAGTGGTTCCCAAAGTGGGTTCCGTGGAACCCTGGGGTTCCACGAAAAAATTTAGGGGTTCCCATGTGACAAACTATATTTCATTAAAAAAGATAAGAATGGTGTAAAAAAATTAAGAATGTACAGTGCCGCCCCCTCCCCTTTAGAGACAAAAAGGTTCTCAAAATGAGTTATTAAAACCCTACTTTTACCAGCTCAATTTCAAAAATTTTTTCTGGGGGAGGACCCCCAAGACTCCACCCGACGATACCACAAGGGGATTTTGCGTGATACTTTTTGGAAAATCCCCAGCATTTGGACATTTTTTTGTCAAAATTAAGATAAAGTTAATAGTCCAGAAAAGTCCCCCTTTGGACCCAAACAACTTCTCAAAATGAGTTCTCTCTACTTCTCTCTCTCTCTACTTCTACAAGTCACATTTAAAAATTTTTCTGGGGGAGGACCCCTATACCCCCCACAAGGGGATCCCCAAGAACTTGACATTCCAAAAGGTAAATGTGTGATTGTCTAGAAAAGTGCCCCCCTGGACCCGTGCTGGATCCTCGCCTGGTTTCATTTAATATTAGATATTAAATTTTGAAAAGTAATTAATTACAAAATAATCAGGGTTCCGCGATCATTGGCAACAAATTTGGGGGTTCCACGACCAAAATAGTTTGGGAACCACTGGTCTAAAAGCCCTCTCGAGTCAAAGATTCAATTAGGTGGTTTACAAAATTTAATTTGGTTTGGTGACTTATTATCCACTCCTTCAAGTCGTTGTTGTCACTGAAATTATGGCTTATCTATAAAAACTATACATATATTTTATTAGTACTAGTATACAGGGTGTATCTAAAATGGTGCAACAAACTTTCAGGGATGATAGTACTCATCAAGACGAACAAGAATCCGTATAGAAAGGGGGTCCCAGACCAAATCCCAGGGAGTTAAAAATGGAGCGACACCCAAAAAAATCATTGAAAAATTCAATTTGTAGAAGAACTACTATTGGTAAAAACTTAATTATGGTCTCAAAAATTGTGGTTTAATATGATCTTTAAAATTACCTCAAAAGTCTTCACTTTAAAATTTGTTTTATTATGAAAAAAGTTAAAAACACAAAAAAATGTGAAAACTCTGCCAAAACCTCATTTTGTATTTCGAAATCATTTCTTTTGATTTGATAATATGAAAGATCATAGTTGAAAACCCTTAAGTCCAAAGTTTCACGTAAATACAATCAATATTAAACGCTTGAGATCCTGTTAAAGTTTGTTTTTTGGGTGCGCAAGCAGTTTTCTAGAGCTGTTTCCAGAACAGCTGTTAGCGCACGCAAAAAACAAACTTTAACAAGCGTTTAATATTGATTGTATTTACGCCAAACTTTGGACTTAAGGGTTTTCAACTATGATCTTTCATATTATCAAATCAAAAGAAAGGATTTCGAAATACAAAATAAGGTTTTGGCAGATTTTTCACATTTTTTTGTGTTTTTTAACTTTTTTCTTAATGAAACAAATTTTAGAGTGAAGACTTTTGAAGTAATTTTAAAGATCATATCAAACCACAATTTTTGATACCATAATTAAGTTTTTACCAATAGTAGTTCTTCTACAAATTGAATTTTTCAATGATTTTTTTGGGGTGTCGCTCCATTTTTAACTCCCTGGGATTTGGTCTGGGACCCCCTTTCTATACCGATTCTTGTTCGTCTTGATGAGTACTATCATCCCTGAAAGTTTGTTGCACCATTTCAGATACACCCTGTATAACCATGGCTTACTGCGATACGGCAATTGAAACACGGATATTTTAGTACACTTCTTTTACAAATCCAACCAAGTCGTGGGTCAACTTCAAAACCAAAACGAAGCTTAAAAAACTAATTTAAGCCGTTTTAAAATTAAGAAATTTTTTCGGAGAAGACCGCGGAACTCCCAACCGTCAGTGGCGTAGACAGAAAAGGGGGGATATTTCGGGAGGAGATATGGGGTATTTTTAGTGGTTTTCTATGGGCAAAAAGGAAAATTTCTAAGTTTCGACCGTGTTTTTATCTCGTGTGGCCCCGGATATATCCCCTAATCCTCTCTAGCTACTCCCGTCAACCATAGTGGATAAAAAGGTTTTTAATTTTTAAAAAGGTGTTTGAATTTTCTTACGTATTTTGAAGAGAATGCAGTATTTGCAGTAGAAATACATAAATGTGGTTTTATAGAGGCAGAACTAACTCTATGAGTAGTTTACTTGAAAAAATAATTTTTTTCCATTTTCCTTCCACTTTTTAGAACATTGGATTCTCCCTGTTTGGTTAAATTTGTGCAGTAATTTTTCTGAATTTTAGAGGCATATATCCCTCCCTTCCTTGTCTGTCTATAATATTGATGACAAAAATGATACCACGCATGGTTTTTGTTTTCGTATAAACGACCAAAAATTACCTCGATATTTAAGGTTAAAATTATGTTCAATAATTCATTTATTCATTCATTTTAGATGAAAAATCAAATATATTGTGGTTAAATGTTATCAAAAAACTAATTTCTTCCGAAGAAGATTTGCGAAAGTTACTACCATCAAATGATGGCCAAATAAAGTGTCGATCGAATTTTTTAGACCAGATCAGTCAGCATAATCCATGAAAATATTAACCTTAAGTTTTCATTTGAAAATTCCATGTGATTTATGCATTTTTGGAAAGAAATAAAAACTTGGATCAATCAACTTCCCTAAAAGGACCACGCTTATAACTACTCAACTTAAAAAATCTATTTCTAATTTATTACATGCTTGAAATTGTTCATTAAAAGAAATGCAATAAAAAATTTCATTTTTGGCTTTTATCAACTAAAACTTCCCTTTTTATGTGTGTCCACAGGTACAACTGGGTCTGTCCATGACGAGAACAGGTTGTTGTACCTATGGACACAAATTTCCTATTAAAAATCCAATTTTTAAGACTTCAGCTAATAAAAAATATAACCCTACTTATTAAGGTTGGGATTATATTATAGGTTTTAGGTTGGGCACTTTAAATGGTCGAAATGGAATTTTATCTGTCTTAGAAAAATCAGAACGTGATTTTTGTCCGAAGGTAGGTACAACAGTATCCCCTACTATCATTATATTAAAGCTCGGTATAAGTCCGTTTTTTTCGTCCGCAGACTGTCGTTTTGGAAACGGCTATAGGAAACCAGTTTTCGCACGCAAAAAACGAACTTTAACAGGATCTCAAGCGTTTAATATTGATGATTTTTACGTGAAACTTTGGACTTAAGGGTTTACAACTATGATCTTTCATATTATAAAATCAAAAGAGATGATTTCGAAATACAAAATGAGGTTTGGGCAGAATTTTCACATTTTTTTGTGGTTTTTTAACTTTTTTAATAATAAAAAAAATTTAAGGTGAAGACTTTTGAGATAATTTTAAAGATCATATTAAACCACAATTTTTGAGGCCATAATTAAATTTCTACCAATAGCAGTTCTTCTACAAATTGAATTTTTCAATAATTTTTTGGGGGTGTCGCTCCATTTTTAACTCCCTGGGATTTGGTCTGGGATCCCCGAATCCTATGTGATTCTGACTCGTCTACGTGTCTTCTAACCCCCCTAAAAGTGTGACCCATTATTTATGGGACACCCTGTATACTTACTCGAGAAAATGTAGGGATCGGTCATTTTAATTATACAGCATTGTTTTATGAAATGATGGTCTTAAATATGAAAATGTGTTACGTTTGCATTATACTTTAACAAAAACCCTTAAAATATCTTATCTTGATAAACGTCTCGACGGGAAATGACACTATCTGAGAAGAGGAAACCAGAACTATTCAGAGCTTTTTTCAATGATAAACTTAACCTTCGATTCCAAGGGTGGTCCTAAATTCGTGGTACAAACTGGGTAGGGTAGGGGTAGGTAGAGTACGTCAAGACGAACAAGAATTGGTATAGAAAGGGGGGTCGCAGTTACACCGTTAAAGAGCTAGGACCTAAATGTAGTGCGAGAGTGTTACAAAAGGACGTTTTGCCAAGGCCCGTTTAACGAAAAAAAACATAATGAAATGAAAAAATTTATTACATGAGGTACAGCAGTATCCTTACTACTTACATCATAAATTTAATAGAAATTGACGGACCTCTTGCTAAACCGTGGAGTGGAGTGAGTTTTAAAACATGCAATATTAATCTCATAGCCAAAGAATGGAGTTCCTTTAAATTAGTGTATTGGTATTTAGAAAAATGATGATCGGGGAAGGAATTTTCAATGATCATGCAGTTTCAATGATCAATGTATGATCATTGAAAATTCCTTCCCCGATCATCATTTTTCTAAATACCATTAAGGGAACTCCATTCTTTGGCTAAAAGATTAATACTGAGCGTTTTAAAACTCACCCCACGGTTTAGCAAGTGGTCCAATTTCTATCAAATTTATGGTGTAAGTAGTACGGATACTGCTGTACCTCACGCAATAAATTTTTTCTTTTCATTATGTTTTTTTTTCGTAAAACGGGCCTCGGCAAAACGTCCTTTTGTAACGCTCTCGCACTACATTAGGTCCTAGCTCTTTAACGGTGCATCTGCGCCCCTCTAGTTTTTCAAAATATGCTTGTCTAGGTCCCCTCTACCTACCCTACCCAGTTTGTACCACGAATTTAGGACCACCCTGTATAAGTTGTTAATTACGGCTACTTCTTAATGAGCGAAAAAATCGTTCAGTGTATCAAGTTCAGGGTCATTCTATGTCATGTACGAGATATTTCAACTAATTTTTGCTTAAATTTTATGCTGTAAATTCTCTACCAAAATATTTTTCAGGAAACAAATTTATGTAAGTCTAAATATACCTTGAGCTTGATTTTTAGGATCTTTGTCAAATTTCAATTCCATTAATTTAACCATTCATATGGGGGGTAAAGTTGGGTCACTTACGGGACAGCTCCAGTCAACATCACACATGTTCACTTAAAATTGCAAATTCAGGTATTATATCGCACTAAAAGTTACAAAATTAATATGTTGCATGCATAAGAGGTCAAATCAAAGGAAATAATACTCGATTAAACATTTCTATGGGAGAAGACTAGCAAACTCTTAAAGGGAAAAGCATTTTTAGTTTGTAATTAAGAAATTCATTCAAAGTCTATTTGAATGTTATTAATAATTTAAAATGTATTCATGCACTCACTCTACGCTCGTTTTAATGAACCTCAATTCTACAAACTCGCAAAAAATGCTTGAAAAATTCGTAAAAATCATTAAAAAGGATAAAAAATAAGTAATTTTCTTTTTTTTTCATAAAACTAATCCTCTGTAATAAAATTGAACAATTTAATACTATTTATTTTGAAATAAAGTTACACATGAACATATTTTTTAAAAATTTGCCTTATTCCGCCAGCATTATCCAGTACTTTTATTCAACAAATATTTCCACTTCCATACATAATAATAAATATAATTCACTCTATAATCTTCAGTAGTATTTTAAGTACACTCAATAATCATAAAAATCAAGGCATAAATTTCAAGTGTTAATTTTAAAACATAAATTTAATTTTACCTTAAACTAAAAATGTTAATACTTAAGGTTTGGGTTATGATTATGCCATGTACTATTAGTATTCCTGGGAGCGTCACGTACGACGGTGCATTTTAAATGTTTTTTATTCCAAGCTTGCTTAAAATAGGGAAAAAGACAATTTGACGATGCTGTTTGTTTACCCTCTAAAAGTCACCTTTAAATAAAATTAGTAAAAATTTTACACAATATTACATATTGTAAGATAAAAAAAAATTCTTATTTTCTGTCACGTCGCGTCGGGACATTTTTAATGCACTATGTGGTTCCCAAAGTGGGTTCCGTGGAAAAAATTTAGGGATTCCTTGTGACAAACTTTATTTCATTAAAAAATAAAAATGGTGTAAAAAAATAAGAATGTACAGTGCCCCCCCCTTGGACCCAAAAAAGGATTTCAAAATTATTTAAAACCCTATTTTAACCAGTCCAGTACCCTACTCTTTTACCATTTTAATTTTCTTCAAAAAAAAAACCTTTTTTTTGTACCCCGTGGAATGGCCCTTCAGTGTACTGTTACAGCCACAGAAGCCTTTTTACAATTGTACCTACTATACAGTGCTGAGATTGGAGAAAAATATTTGGGGGACTCACCTTTCAACAGAGTTGATGGTTGATAGGGGGCAAAATATCACTAATTTCGGGTACCTAACCAAACTGGGGCTCCAAGAGGAACCCGCACTTTTCCAGACCATCACCATCACCTTTACCTTTTGACAAAAAAAAAGTCGAAACATTGGTTATATCCTAAAAAGTACCCCTTTGTGGACCGCTGGAGGGTTTGGGGGTTCTCCCTCAGGATAAATTTTGAAATTTTACTCCTTAAAGTAGGGTTTTAACTCATTTTTAGAAACTTTTTGGGTCCAAGGGGAACACTTTTCCTGACCACATCACTTTTACCTTTTGACAAAAAGATGTCAAAATGTCCGTGATTTATATACCACTGGGAGGTATATGGGTCCTTCCCCAGAAAATACTTTGAAATTTGACTTGAGAAGGTTGTTTTAACTCATTTTGAAAACTTTTTTGGGGGGTCCAAACAGGGGGTACTTATCTAGAGTGCTCCCCTTGGATCCGCGCATGCTAGTTGGTGAATGAATGTTCCAAGTCATATTTGTTCAGTTCAGAGACAGTCACTTTAGCCACTTTAACATTAATGAACTCGTTTCGTTTAATAATAAGATAATTTTAATCTCATATGCACTTTGAAAATCCCTCGAATAAGTTCACCGACCACCAGCTATTGCTGTAGTGAAAACGAACCCAGTCAAAAGCGTGTTCCCCAAATGTTCTTCATTATAGAATTAAGGAAATTTTAAGATATTTTTTATTTTAAAGATATTTTAGAAATTTTAAAAATTTAATTAAAAATTTTCGTTGAAACAAATATTTTTTTTGGGGACAGTAAAAATACTGTATCTACGAAATCTACACAATTAATTCAAATTTTGAATTTCCTATTTCACTCTTTTACGTATTTTATTTTAAAATTAACCAAAAAAGTAGTCCATGAGCAATAATTTGGGAATTTTTATTTAGTAAGAAAATCAATTTGGAAGCATCATTTGTACCTTTTTAAAAATTGGAAATTCTGAAAAAAAAACAGGGTATAATATTTTACCCTGACCCTTGTAAATAAATCCCTTCATGCGTATTTGTGATAGGATATTCCCAAGACAGAATACTTTCACTTTTCACTTCTTGTTAATAAAGGTCATTAGGCTCGATCAAGGTATGAGAACTTTGCTGTCAAATATTTAAAATTTTAATTAGGTATATGCAGAAAATTAATTTAAAAAAATCACACATAAATTAAAAATAAGTTATCTTTTCGCTCCCTCTTGATGTCACTGAAAATTCATCTCGTAAACGGAACATTTGTTTTTGTTTTTTTGTAGTATCAATCATAGAGTTGTATCCCTATCCAATGCCTGTCAGAGAATAAAAGTGAGAATCAATCATAGAGTTGAATCGATGCTTTACGATATTCGGTTGCAAAATGGGGCAATGGGTGTAAAAACAGATAATTTTTTATGTAGCCAGAAAAAAATATTGGGGGGATCTAGGGTAAATTTAGTTCTTAACTATATGGTAAAAAATGAAAATTTCTGATTTTTGGATGATATATCTTAAAATCCCTCCCCCCTTAACTACACCCCTGGCTAGGAGAACGTCGCATTTGAAGAAATACGCATATGTATTTATTAATATGCATTATATTTAAATTTCTAAATAATTTGATTGATTGTTCAGATACTTTGGTTATGATCCATTTTTTGTTAAAACTTATAATTTACGTATTAATAATCTATTATTTGTAAACCCATCCTGGCAAATACAATTATCTGAATTGTTTTCCTTTGTATAGATTCTATGATATTTTTAGTTTTTATTTTAATAATCTCGACATTTTTAAGATGCCGTTCGTTCAATGTTTTAAAAAAAATTATGTGTAAGTTGCTAATCATTCAATCTTTCTTTACACCACCACTAATAAATGGATGGTAAATAGATGGATGGTGTGTGTTTTTTAAATAAATAAATTATTACTTTTTAAGGCAAATAAGGCTAAAAACCGTGTTTACCTTTTAAAATTTAGTTTATAAAATTGAATTTAAAATTAAAAAATTGTAAATTGGGAGCTTAGGGGCTTATGAAAATATTTTAGGGGGTTCAGAAAAATTTTCTAAATATTTCAGAATTTTTTGCTGCACACAATTTATTAGTTAAAATATCTACTTCTTGGGGTTAAAAACAATAAAAACATTAAACGATAACATTGTTTTTCCACATAACTGAAGGCTTTTAATATCAACCTAATAAAATGTTTCATAAACTAAAATATTTTAAAATTTCCAAATGTTTTTTTTCTGAAAATAATATCAATCAGATTTTAAAAAAGCTAATAAGTTTTATTTCCCTATTTTTTGTTTTATTATATTGAATTATTATACTTCATTGTAAACAAATAGCAAGTGCAAGATACAAATTTCGAATATAAATTCAATGCAATGCAATGATAGCACAACCTAACAGGTCAAACCACTGTAGCCAACATAGCCAACCATGTCCACATGAAATAAAAAAAACAGCTGATCCTTTTCGCCTCTCCTCCCCTCTAGCCGCTGAGGGAGAGGACGAGGAGAAAGGAAATTCTTCTCAATTCCAGTTCTACATCCGGGGATTTGACGTCACCGGCGCAGGCGCTGTTGTTGTTCTTTGGACTTAGTACCAGCACGCTGGCACTAGACGGCATTATTACATTGTGATTTTCTTCCAATTTTGCTGAGTCCGTTATGAACGATATTGGTGGCGACTACTTTTCATCAACCCAGGTAAGATGCATAAATTTCAGATCCTGTCTTACATTAATAATTATCCAGGTTAGAAATGCCGATTACTTGCCCCCTTTGTATGCTATGCCATCCGGCAAATGGCGTCGAAAATTTTCTAAGTCCCACGTACCGTTTCTTCACTGTCCCAACGTGAGAGAGAAGTACTTAGCGTGTTTGAGTATTCGGTGTTAGTCTTAGCTTAGCTCATGTAAATTGTAATAGATTGATCCCGCTAGTGACTAGATTATTACACTAGAGAATAACGAATGTTAAGTTTTTAGAAGGTTCAAAATTTTCTCATCAATTAACCTTGTGGATTGTCGATTGTTTTCAGGGTACAACGACACCGGCAGGAGCACCAGTATCGAAGGAGTCGTTTTCTCGTTCTCATGGTAAGTGTTTTAGCAACTTTTCTTGTCTATGTAGTTAAAAGCTACTCTAAATGTCGTTGTTTAAAAATTCTTGCAATTTTGGAGTGAAATTTATAGATTTTTTTATCCTGTATTGAATCTAATGTTGTACAACGTGGTTATGCGTGTGTGTAAGTTTATGAGTACTTATAACATTTTAAAGCTCAGTTTGAGATAATAAAGGTTTTGAATATATTTTTTACGATTAATAGTTAGTAGTTTAAAAAGCTGATCCCATACTCGTTATGTAATCTAGTAACCCCACTATTAAAGTTCATATTTCTTACATGAGCGGCTAAAAACTGATTTTTAATGGGTGTGTTTAAATAAATTGTTTCTTATATTCTGTTTCTTTGTGACCATCTTAGCAAGTGTGCTAGTAAAATTTGTAAAATGGTACTTGTGAGTAGGCTTTTTGCAAGGTTACTTGGTTTTCTTTCTTCTAAATTTGCATTTCTTTTCAGCAATCCCTTAATTTCTAACTAAGCATTTAAAATTAAATTATCTGTTCCCAAAAAAACGATTGTTTTATTATTTTTGTTCTGGCAAAGGGTAGTTGAATTAACATTGACAGTAAAATTGTTCAGTTAAACCTTCCTAGTTAGTAAACTTTTAAGGTACGGTAACATTTTTTGGAACAGCTTTCTTCTACGGGTATCGCGATTTTTGAAAGTCACCAACGGCGATAACCCCTTGCATACGTTGTATCGATATATGGCCACTTGGCGTCTTCTAAAAGCGCCAAGTGGATTGAAAGTTGCCACACCCGTAGACGAAAGCTGTTCCCATTTTTTAAAAGATGGATGGTATTCATTTTCTAGGCTACCGGACTAAAAAATAAATGGGTTAAAGTCCTAAGTTCTTACGTATTATCCCGTCGACCGTACTGTTCAATCAAAATCCATTGACTTTTCTATTGATGTGCCGCTGAATTAAACGGCCTTTGAACGACCGACTGTACAATACGGTTAATACGTAAGTACCAAGTCCAATATTGGAAATTCTTGACTGTTAAATTATTCATATTTAGGTACGGTACACCTCTGATTAAACAAATAAAAAAGCACTCAGTTTCTTTAAAATAGTCATTACCAGCAAAGGTTTCTCAAAAGTTACTGAATAATATAGACACTCACTCTAACACCAAGCACAGAAAATTTTGCTAAATAATTTAATGTTTAACCAATAAATTGATTTTTATCAATTGTTTTTGCTCAAAAAGAATTTATTACAATATTTAGGTTATACAAATGTGACTAATGTTTAAAGTCAAAATATAAAGGAATTGGGATTCTTAATTAATTTGAGTAAAATTTTGTGTGTAGCAAGTTTTTTGATTAGCATTGTGTGCCAACTGATATTAATTCAGATAATTCACTATGGCCGATACAGGTGTGAATCAGTTCTAAATGAATAAGAGAGAAGACCATAAACTACTTAAGAATTTAAAAATTAAAAATACATTCAGTTCTGTACTAGCGCATATAGCTGCTTTGTACAAAAACAAAAAAAATTGGATAAACTAAAATTGTAAATCTGATATTAGATTTTAACGTATGCAACCATTGGGCAACTTCATCAAGGGTGCAATATCCAATGGCTGCATACAGCAGGGCCGTATCCAAGGGGGGGTTGGGGGTTCAACACCCCCCCAAGATTTGGACATCAATTTTTTTACTGTTATTTTCCATGAAAATTGAAGGGCTTGGTGGATGAAGGGGCTATGTCACAAGGCCTGTCCCATAAGTAATGAAACTGAATTCCCTGATTCTGCCTGGAATTCAGTCTCGTAACTTTCAGGCAGGCATGAGATTCTTCTGATTTTCCGATTTTTCTGAGAATTTTCAGATTTTTTCCTCAAACCTCCCATTGCAAATAATTCGGACAAGGTGTTTAAAATAAGCCAAAATCTTGAATTTTAGTGTCAAATTTGCAAAAATTTTATGGGGGAGTACCCCCAAACCCCCCTTCAGCTCTTGGAACTCTATATTTCAAATACTCTTCATAATAAGTTCATCAACATGCAAATTGTACCAAAAATATACTGGAAAACAATATTGAAAATGTCGTTCACACAGTTTTTCAGACTTTTTGCTTTTTTGTCAATCTCATCCCTGTATGTGTCACAAGGAGCGGTCTTCTTCGGGTGTAACCAAAGGGTCTCAAAAGGAGTCAAAACCCTACTTATAAGAGTAAAAATTCCAAAATTTTTCTGGGGGAGGACCCCCAAACCCCCCTCAAAATTTTGGAATCAAATAAGTATGTTTTTTCCTTAAAACTTTAGGGATTTACAAGAAGTGGTCCTTTTTTGATGTAACCTAAAGTGTCTCAAAATGAGTTAAAATGCCACTTTTAGGGGCAAAATAAAAAAAAAATATTCTGTAGTAGGAACCCCAAAACCCCATAGAAATTTTGCCATTCATAATAATATAAACTTTCTTCCTTGAAAAGTTTTCCACTTACTGCTTACAATGAGCAGTGCTCAGGGTTGCCAACTACTCCGAAACTTCCGGAGTTTTTCCGTTAGAGTACTGAAAATCCGCGAATCCGCAATAAGTGTTAAATACTCCGGAAATCCCCTTTCCATGTTTAATGCTTTATAATCTGTTACGATGGTAAGCCCTACTGGAACGCTAAATGGCATTGCAATGGTTGAGGCTCAAAATAGTATCGAGTTCTTTCCTTTCTTCGATAAAATTGACCGCAAAAGACATGGCTAGTGTTTCCAAGTCGGGTTACAAACCATGGTTGGCTTTAAAACGATTGAAAAAATTTAGCGGTCATGCTTTCTGCAATATTTGTACCGTTTTGGTGGTTCCGGAGATAGCAGTTTCGCACTACTCCTGAAGTAGCATAAGAAATCCGGAATTTTTTTCCCTGGGCTCCTGAAGCTTTCTGGAAAAGGTTGGCAACCCTGAGTGCTCTTTGGGTGCAATCTAAAGGGTTTCAAAATGAGCTAAAGCTAAAACATGAGGGGCAGATTTCTAAAATTTTCTGGGGAGGGCCCTTTTACATTGGATTCACATTTTTACACAATTTTGAAATTTAGTGCACTAAAATTAAAATCCCAAGTCCTACAAAGCATTATCGCCTAAAACTTAGTATTCAGAAGGAGATATGTCAGAAAAAATGTTGAGTACCCCCCGAAACAAAAGTCTGGTTATGGCCCTGGCATACAGGGGAACCTTTCTGTTAAGGGCAGAGCTGCAAATACAGAAGTGTCCTAATTACACTCTTGGTCAGGTTGATTTTTTAAGTTCCTTCTTACATTATTAGTTTCTGGGTGACCTATAGTGCAATTAGGACAGTTCTGGTTGCCTAATGGTTGCATACTTTAAAATCTAATATTACATTAACAATTTAATTTATCGAAATGAATAAGGGTTGAGTGGAATTTCAGCCAGCCTGTAGTTGGAATAATATATTTAGGACTTGGCCTTTATTATTTTCTTTTTTATTAATTTTTTTCAAAAACCACATATCTAGGAAGTGTGCAATTCTCCGAATTTTACCACTGCTTTCAGCCAATCCAATAAAATTGGGAATTAAAACAGCATCATTGTTACTTAGTATCTAATGCATAACTTGAAATTGAGGTAATAGGTGCAATAACCCTTTAGAATTTGGTTTGATAAAAAAGCAATTTATTAGTACTAAGTTAATTTTCATAATAGAAATTATTAGTGTTCCTAAGAATAACGATGATTTATTTGGTTTGGGAACTTATTAATTTTGTCACCCCCCTTTTAATATACTCTAATTTTTAAAACTATTTAGATTAATTATATAATCTGAAATTTTGATTTGTTAAAATCGATAAGAATAAAGTTAAAGTTTGAAAAAAATGAAAACATCCAATAACCACAAAAACCAAAAAATTCTTATTTGAAATGAGCATGTCTTTTCTAATTAAATGTTTGTCTTTTCTAATTAAATCCAGGTGAAACTCTAAAAATGATGAATCCCACACCAAACGGTTATGGCAGTTCGAACCATACTCCTAAGCCTGATGGCCAAAAGCACGAATCTTCCAAAAACTCGGAGCACAAACACAACTCGGACCATGTGAAAAAGAAGAAAGAAGATGGTGACAAGCACCATTCTAAATCCAAAGACTCTAGTAAGGAAGGCTCCAAGGAGCATCGCTCTGACAAAGAAAAGAAGCACCACAAGGAGCACAAATCGAAAGACAAACATTCGGACTCCAAATCAAAGGATGGTGGAGAGAAACCCAAGCACTCCTCCGATGTCAAGAAGGAGTCTGGTGACAAGCCAAAGTCAGACAATTTTAAGGAAAATGAAAAAATTAAAGACAGCTCAAAAGACAAACACAAGGAAAAACATAAGGACAAGTCTCACAAAGACAAATCTAGTAGTGATAAGGTGAAGGAAGGTGGGGATAAGTCCAAAAGTGACAGTGATAAGTCGAAAGACAAGCATAAGGACAAACACAAAGACAAGCACAGTGAGAAGTCCAAAGACAAGCATAAGGATAAGCATAGTGAGAAGAAGGATAAAATTAAGACTGAACCTTCAGACAGCACTAAGTCTCATGCTCCTGCCAGCACACCATCTATTAAAGTGAAGGAAGAAGCTGCAAGTGATGACGATGCAGTAAGTTTAAAGGCTGGGATGATGGGCTAATAAAATTTTTTGCATGCTGGTGTTTCTTTCATTGCTTTTCTTTTTTGTCCTTACTATATGTTAAGCATGTCATTTTCTAAACTCTTCCTGAAAGGCCTTTTCCCCACAATTATTCTTGCTCTACTACTACTTTTCTTATCCTTTGACTATTTTACCTTGCAATAATTAGTTTTTAGACTCATTTAGGTTGTCATCAAATTCATAGCTTGGTTATTTTATTAGGGTTACAGTGCTCCTAAAGTAAAGGGCATAAAGCGAGAGCTAGAAGATTCTGATGAGGGCCCCAAAGTCAAGGAAAAGAAGAAGGTTAAGACAGAGAAGAAAAGGAAAGCTGACAGTGAAGATGAATATAGTGATTATGAAACTAAAAAGGTTAATTTTGCTATTTAATTTAACCATTAGAATGAATTGGGCAAACAACACTAACCATTTTATTACGTCCTTTTTTATATTGTATAAAATATTGTGAATAAGTTCACCTTTGTTGATAGTTTTTTAAATTATCCAAGTTACTTTTTTTGTTTGTGGATACTGTATTTTACAAATTAATCAAACACATTGAGTTTCAATGATTGGTTAAAGTTAAGATTTCAGGATTCTAACTCTAGCTTGCCTTTTTATGGAATCACCCCCCCTTGTTTTGCCTAAATGCAGGGCTCGTACATGTCCTGATATTCCTTAATTTCCTGAAATCTCAAAAAGCGTCCTGAAAAGTCCTGAAAAAACGTAATTTACCCCGATTTTCCTGATATTTTTTCGAAAGTCTAAGTCTTGTCGAACTCGACAAAAAAATAGGGTCAAAATGCTTCCGACACAAATCAAGCAGATTCTTATGTAAAATGACCCCCTGAATCCGACCCCGTCTTTCTCCATCAGGCTCAGATTTTCGGGGAACAGCCCCTCCCCCTTTTTGCGTTTTTCGATGACTTAATGACTTTGAATTCGATTTTCCGGGGCTAAAACTATTACTTTAGCCTTTAAATTACACCCGAGGAAACAAGAAAGGTTAAAGCTTCTAAAATATACAAATTTGTAGCAAATGGATAAGTTTAGGGGTTATTACCCCCCTAAAAATGCAAAAAAATTGTTAAAAATTATAGATTGTTTTTGGCTATTTTTTCCTCTAATTTTTTTACGCAATTCGTCATTAAAGGGTCCTAACCCTTCCCCCAAGGACCCAAATTTAATGAATATATGCAGCAGGGATTTTTACTAAAAGCGGTTGAGGCGTTAGCGCCCCCGAAGCACTCGTGGAAGAGACTCTGAATCGCGCCGCCGCTCATGAACTCGGGAATTAATATTCATGTTTTGAAAAGCTCAAAAATGACATTGCTTTTATATTTCAGGTCTCCTGAGGGAAATTTTTCAGTTCGCTAAAAACTGGCCATTTTTTGGCGATGGGGGTTCCATGTTTCAAGCTGTTAATAGATGCATATGGGCTGTGGATAACAATTGGGGGGGTGTCCCATTAAAAATTGAGGGTGATGGGGGAAAACGGGTGTCATATTTGAGTTCAGGAGGTCATTTTACACAAGAATCGACTGAATTTCAGTCAGTAACAGTTGGAATTTTTTTTGTATAGCAGTTTAACCCTTAAGTATGGCATCGAACCCTTCCGTGGGTGCTTTGGGAGCGCTAACACCTAAATCGCTTTTTTTTAAAATCATTGCTGCATATATTCATTAAATTTGGGTCCTTGGGGAAGGGTTATGGAGGATTTACACCACTGCTGTAAAAGAGACATCAGCGATACTTTCGGAAGAAACGGGAATTGTTATTCCAATAAACCAATTGACGAGCGCCATCTTTTGTGAGTAGCAGGTACTAAAATATGCCGAAAATATCGCTGATGTCTCTTTTACAGCAGTGGTGTAAATCCTCCATTATGGAGGATTTACACCACTGCTGTAAAAGAGACATCAGCGATATTTTCGGAAGAAACGGGAATTGTTATTCCAATAAACCAATTGACGAGCGCCATCTTTTGTGAGTAGCGGGTACTAGAGATGTGGGTTTTCCGGAAAATTTTGAAACGGAAAATTTTCTGGAAAATTTTCCGGAAAATTTTCCAAACACTAAATTATAAAAAAGCATTGTTAAATTAAACTTCCGATCACTGGACCCAAAAAATTAACAAAAACTGGAGTATTTTCATCAATTCTGGATTTTGTTTCTTTGAGATTCATCCAAAAATAAGACACCATCAAAAAAACTAATTAATAAAGCATCGAAATCATGATTTAAAATTTTTAAATCACGCTTAATGTTATAATGTAATATATATTGAAATTACAATACAGGGTGTTTTAAAAGTACGTTTCGTGGATTTATTTGGAACCAACGTGTTCTAGGGTCATGGAAGTAAGGTCTACCCTTAGAATGGAGACGTGACCCTGGAGAATATATTGTATTTACTTACAGCGTCTCTAAAGGTGAAATAAAGGTTTAAGAAATTAATTTAAAAACTGTAGGAGATAGAGCAAAAACCCCAGTGAGAGTATTATTGCCAACGTTATGAAGAACTCAGTGAAAAAATTTCATATTAAAATATCGTTTCAGGCCTTGAAAAAAGATTAAGTTTGCAAATTTGTAAGTTTTTTTTTATTAAATTTTGCCTTTATTCAACTAAAAAAAACCCAAAACTACCCAAAAACACTGAAAAATTTACAAATTTACGAACTTTTTCTTTTTTGAGGTCTGGAAAAGTGCTATTTTCACATGCTAGTATCTCCGCGAAATGAAATTTCATGAAATTTTTTTTAATGAGTTCTTCACAACGTTGACAACAATACCCTTATTGAGGTTTTTGCTGTATAGTTTAAAATTATTTTTTTAAACTTTTTTATTCGCCGCTAGGGGCGCTGAAAGTCATCTCAATGGATTTTCCAGGGTCACTTACCTAGGGACAGACCTTACTTCCGTGACCCTAGGACATGTTTGCTTCAAATAAAAGCTGCGAAACGGACTTTTGAAACGCCCTGTATATAATGTACATAAAAGGTCTCGATATTCAATTAAAAGATAAGGAGAAATTATTTCATTATTCATTTACAAAATTGACCTATGAATAACTGAAATGAAAACAATATTTGGTTCTAAAATTACTCGCTGGGGTATATTTCTCACAAAAAAATGAAATTAATTTTTTTATTATTATTTCCGTGTTCCAGTATACCACAAAGAAAGTCACTAAAGACAATAACCTCAATGCAAAAAAATAACAATAACATTAAATTTATATCAAGTTAATTTTACTTCTTTGAAAGAGAAGCAAATTCTAAACAAAATAGAACGATGGGAAAAAAATAACAATGAAAAAAATACCGGAAAATTTTCCGGAAAAACATAGTGGAAAATTTTCCAGAAAATTTTCCGTTTTGGAAAATTTTCCGCGGAAAATTTTCCGACCCACATCCCTGGCGGGTACTAAAATATGCCGAAAATATCGCTGATGTCTCTTTTACAGCAGTGGTGTAAATCCTCCATTATGGAGGATTTACACCACTGCTGTAAAAGAGACATCAGCGATATTTTCGGAAGAAACGGGAATTGTTATTCCAATAAACCAATTGACGAGCGCCATCTTTTGTGAGTAGCGGGTACTAAAATATGCCGAAAATATCGCTGATGTCTCTTTTACAGCAGTGGTGTAAATCCTCCATTATGGAGGATTTACACCACTGCTGTAAAAGAGACATCAGCGATATTTTCGGAAGAAACGGGAATTGTTATTCCAATAAACCAATTGACGAGCGCCATCTTTTGTGAGTAGCGGGTACTAAAATATGCCGAAAATATCGCTGATGTCTCTTTTACAGCAGTGGTGTAAATCCTCCATTATGGAGGATTTACTCCACTGCTGTAAAAGAGACATCAGCGATATTTTCGGAAGAAACGGGAATTGTTATTCCAATAAACCAATTGACGAGCGCCATCTTTTGTGAGTAGCGGGTACTAAAATATGCCGAAAATATCGCTGATGTCTCTTTTACAGCAGTGGTGTAAATCCTCCATTATGGAGGATTTACACCACTGCTGTAAAAGAGACATCAGCGATATTTTCGGAAGAAACGGGAATTGTTATTCCAATAAACCAATTGACGAGCGCCATCTTTTGTGAGTAGCAGGTACTAAAATATGCCGAAAATATCGCTGATGTCTCTTTTACAGCAGTGGTGTAAATCCTCCATTAGGACCCTTTAATGATGAATTGCGTAAAAAATAAGATTAAAAAATAGCCAAAAATAATATCTGTAATTTTTAACGATTTTTTTGCATTTTTAGGGGGTAATAACCCCTTAAACTTATTCATTTGCTACAAATTTGTATATTTTAGAAGCTTTAACCTTTCTTGTTCCCTCGGGTGTAATTTAAAGGCTAAAGTAATAGTTTTTGCCACTGAAAATCGAATTCAAAGTCATTAAGTCATCGAAAAACGCAAAAAGGGGGAGGGGCTGTTCCCCGAAAATCTGAGCGTGATGGAGAAAAACGGGGGTTAAATTCGGATTCAGTTGGTCATTTTACATAAGAATCTGCTTGATTTGTGTCAGAAGAATTTTGACGCTATTTTTTGTCGAGTAGTGATATCAATTGTATACCGAGACTTATTTTCGATTTTCTTTCGGTTAACCGACTGTAACGAAAAAAAATAAAGTGTTCCTTAAAAGAGAAAGCACGTATTTTTGGAGCGCGGCTCTCTGCTTAAAATGTTTTTCAGTATGTCTTAATATTAATAGAAAGCCTTATCTTAACATTAATTCTTAATATATTGTTCATTTTTTTCTTACATTTGTTTAGACTTTAATTTTACACACATGATGAATAACATTCTGGTTAAGGAAAAAGTAAACGCTACATTATAATACCCAAAATGTGTCCTGAAATTTTTTGAGGGTCTGTACGAGGCCTGCTAAATGGTATTTTAAAGAGATAAACGTAATTTTTTCCTATTAAGCTCACATTTATTGCATATAAAAAGAAAGATGTTCAAGTTAATCTTTTATGCTATATAAAATTCTTGTAAAAATAATTGCAAGTTTGAAAAAATTGTTTAATTTATATGGCTATGGTAAAGGATTAAGATCTCTGAAAAGAAAAATTTTGTTCTTTGTTCAGTAAACCAGGTTTTCACTAACTTTAAAAAACTAAAAAAAATATCGGAATTAAAATATAAATAAATTTTTTAGCCTGTAAAGAAAGTTAAAAAAGAAAAGCCTTCATCAAAAGTTAAGCAAGAACCAGATGCTAGCCCCAAGAAAAAGGGTAAAAAAGCTGAAGAGGAGCAAGAAGTATGGAAATGGTAAAATTAATTTTTTTATAGATTTTCAGTGTCTTGTCTAAAATAAAAAATGATGAAATATAATGAAGTTAGTATATATTATGGTGGTATATTAATTTTTTCTGTTAGTTTTAAAGAGAGTTCTACTTATTAAAACCTTTTTCTTTTTGAACCTTTAATTGTTTGCTATACCACCTGTAATATTTAAGTTTGAAAAATTAATGCCGGCGTGAGATATTTCTGTAAGTTTTAACTTGAGACCTTAAAAATGATTTTAGGTGGGAAGAAGAGAAGCTCGAGGATGGTGTGAAATGGAGAACACTAGAGCATCAGGGACCTGTGTTTGCTCCTCCTTATGAACGTGTACCTAAAAATGTAAAATTTTACTATGATGGTAAGAATATTAATATTTTTTCATTTAAAAAGATATATTTTCTTTTATTATTCATTAAAACTGTGTTCTTAATTATAAAAATCAATTATTGCTGGTTTTTATATATTTAAGCTTTATTAAATTTTAAACCATTGATTTTTAATGCTCTAAAAATCAGTGTCTTATACTGTGATTATTTATTAGCTATTTAAAAATGTCCTCAATATTTCTTTCAGAATTTGTTTTAACATGCATGGATGTTAAGCGAAAATTATTTTAAAATATGTTTAAGTTCTGTATTGAATGTAATAGTGTATTTACCTTATGAAAAAAGGGAGATAAGAACTTCTGTAAATACATAATAACTTTAAAAAAAGACTGGAGTGAGCAACTAAGAAATGTCAATGAATTTTCTTACCAGTTGAAAAAAATATGTATCAATGTATTTAATTTTCATGTAGTTTAAATTTAGTTTCTTATTCTTATTTTTTTACAGGCAAGCATATGCTTTTGAGTGAAGTTGCTGAGGAGGTGGCTGGATTTTATGGTAGAATGCTTGACCATGAGTATACCTCTAAGGATGTTTTTAATAACAATTTTTTTAAAGACTGGAGGAAGGTATGTGTTGATCTTGTATCTACCCCATCTTGTTTTTAAGTTAATTAATTGCGATAACAATGACATGATTTTTTAGGTTATGACACCAGCAGAGCGAGAAGTTATTAAGGACTTATCCAAGTGTAATTTCAAAGACTTTGATGTTTATTACAAGCAAAAATCTGAAGAAAGGAAAAACATGTCTAAGGAAGAGAAACTGGTAACTTCAAATTTTTGCTCCTTAGGGATTGTAGTTAATCCCAATTTACATCATTCCAACAGATGTAAAGTTTGCCCATATCTCCAATAATTTTTATAGCTACGATTAGCATTTTCTTATGCATAAAACTTTCATGCATGTCTTATGCTTGGGTGATAATGATACTAATTGGTCGAAGGTTATTTCCTTTTAGTCTCATTCTTATAGTCTGATTTAGCCTTTTAAATTCCTAAATTGCAGAAATTTTTTCTTACGTTTTTTCTCTCGGATGTCATGTAGAAAATTATTCTCTTTTTTTCTTTAGGCAATCAAAAAAGAGAATGAAGAATTAACAGCAAAGTACGGCTTTTGCATAATTGATGGGCACAAACAGAAAATTGGCAACTTCAAAATTGAACCTCCAGGTCTCTTCAGAGGACGAGGTGAGCATCCCAAAATGGGTATGCTGAAGAGGAGAGTTGAAGCTGAAGATATTTTGATCAACATCGGAAAGTAAGCATCAGTTTAAAAAATTGTTTATTTCAAGCTACGGTTAAGAAATCGTAAAAATTAATACAATTGCAGTGATATTGCGAACAATAAAAAATTAAATATATTTTCAAAAACTCAATTTATCCATATAAAATCAGTTGTGCATTAATAGTTGAAACCTGGGCCCAACAGTCATAACGTCTGACATGACATGCCTTGGGTGAGAATTTTCAATTAAACTTAAGCTCATTGGCATAGCACATGAGGCGCCGGGCCTGAAGTAGCATCCTTCTTAACGGCTCTGGAATGCAAGGCACATCTCCCAGTTATACTCTGTTCATTTTGAACTGGCGCTTGAAAATATTTCCTTCCCCCACCACCGATCAGTAACCATAGCAACTATCGACGTCAAGGTGGCGAAGAAGGCTTACTATTGGCTACTCGAAGAGCGTAACTATGGTTACGCTTCTAGCCTGGGGGAAAGCACTATTTCTCAAGCGCCAATTCTAAATGAATAGAGTATAGATCAGGCATGGCCAACCCGCGGGCCGCATGCGGCCCGCGAAGCTCTCTGAAAACTCCAAAAAGTAGCTTCAAAACACTTTTTATAGCACACTAAAATTCAAAATTTTTTCGGGGGAGAACCCCCGATCCCCCATATGCCTCTTAGATCAGGCTTTGCCAACCCGCGGCCCAGAACCTTTTTTTAGTCAAAAGTTAAAGTTTTAGGGTAAGTTAAGGCCCCCCAAATTTGGACATAGTGTACCAAAACATGTTAAAGTCTGTTAATTAGAGTCGTATTTCCAAAAATTTTTCTGGGGGAGGACCCCCAGATCCCCCTTTAGTACTATGGAACTATATTGTTCACAACTTTTTTAGGATATTAGTTCAGTCAGGTGCAAATCCTAACTAAAAATATATTTTAATTTATGCATTGAACCAATTAAATATGCATAGGGGCATGAGAGGAAGATTTGGGTGTACTTTTTCCCAATGCAAAAATCTAGCTGCAATTTTTAGAGAAAATTTGGGTCCTCCCGAAATAAATTTCTATAAGCACCACAGGCTCCTTATAGTTTCGAGTGATTCCAAGCGTTTTTTAACGGCACCTGTTTAGTTCCTATGGATATACTACAGAAGGTATTCTTGGGGTTGCTCCTTAAGGTAAATTTAAATGAATATTTTATTTAAGAATCTGTCAAACTAAGCAAAGGATTTAAGAAACTCCCTTATTTATATACCTAATTTATTCAATTTACTTCACTGTCATTCTGTGCACCTAATATCCTAAAATTTTATGTGCGGCCCGCGAGAGTATTGTGGTTTTCTAAAGTGGCCCTCAACAACATTTGGGTTGGCCACCCCTGGTATAGATGGTTAGCCTAATGTGAGACGTTAGCATGCTTGATTCTGTTTACTGAAAATTCTAAAAATTCAGTGTTTGGAAACTATTTGATTTGGATTCAACTGAAAGCATTTTCATGTACGTTTCCTAGGCCTGTTAATATACTAATAATTTCCATCTCATTTATGCAACTTTTTTAAGCAAAAAAAACTTATTATTTGAATTCCTTTTTTTCTTTAACCTTTAGAGAAGCTAAAGCACCTTCCCCTCCTCCTGGCCACAAGTGGAAAGAAGTAAGACATGACAATACAGTATCATGGTTGGCAAGTTGGTCAGAAAATATTTTAGGCTCAACCAAGTATATCATGTTGAACCCCAGTTCAAAATTGAAGGTATATTTTAATATACTGAATTAGAAAACTATGTTCCCCAAATTTTATGTTCTACACTAGGTTAGTTATCCTATTAAATATTGCAATTACATTTTTTAAAAAACTTCATTTTTAGGGTGAAAAAGATTGGCAGAAGTATGAAACTGCTCGTAAACTAAAAGCTCATGCTGATAGAATCAGAGCAGAGTACCAACGAGACTTCAAATCGAAAGAAATGAGAGTCAGACAAAGAGCTGTTGCTTTATACTTTATTGACAAGGTGAATACATATTACAATTCATCGTTCATCAAAGTTTTGAGCTTGATATTTTATTAGTGTTAAATAATTACAATTTAAAATATTAAGCCCATTCTTACAATTAAAACCTTCGTAATTTGCAAAGACCTGATTCATACCTATGGGCATAAGCAATTTAATTTAATTTTTTTTATTCTTTGTTTACTTAATTATATTAAATTAGTCAAACAGGCTTTTTTGAGGATATTCTCCATACTATAATAAAATAATATTCATCTTATTAAAGTTCCATTGGAGCACAAACTTTATAAATGTGATTTTTACCAAATTTGAAATATTGTTCTAAAAGGTTAGCATTAATTTAACTTCTGTTCAATTTTTTGTATAAAATTTCAAAATGTTATTTTTGTTTTAGCTTGCTTTGAGAGCTGGTAATGAGAAGGACGAAGACACTGCAGACACAGTGGGCTGTTGTTCTTTGAGAGTGGAACATTTAACTTTAGATGATGAACTGAATGGGAAAGAATATGTTGTCAGCTTTGACTTTCTTGGTAAAGATTCCATTAGGTACCAGAATTCTGTACCCGTTGAGAAAAGAGCCTACAAAAACTTAAAACTTTTCATGGAAAATAAGCAACCAGGAGATGATTTGTTTGACCGTCTTAATGTAAGTAGTTTTTGAATATGTTAATTCATCAGTATTAAAATGTTTAATTGTTTTTAGTAAAACATATTAGCTTATTAGTACCCTGTTGACAGCAAGATATACTTAAAATGAAAATATTCCAAGGAAGATTACCTGTTTATATTTTGTTATGCATTTATTTACAGACCACTATTCTCAATAAGTATCTCAATGATCTCATGGAGGGCCTAACTGCCAAGGTGTTCCGTACTTATAATGCCTCTAAAACTTTGCAAGAACAGTTGGATGAGTTAACAAAAGGTATTGTCAGTTAAAACGTGTTGCTTAACTTGATAAACTATACACTTTTATTTCAGAATGCATAAAATAGTTTTAAATATAATGGGAATATATTTTACGGCTGGGCAATTCTACGCAGGGTTGCTGATTTTTTTAAAAAATCAAAAAAATCGGATTTATTTGATTTAAATCAGATTTTTTTTGATTTAAATGAATTACTAGTTCTGAACTTCATGAAACTGGTTAATAATATTCTGATATTGTAATTTCAATGTGATATAATACTTTAGCATTACTTAATTACCCAATTTTAGTCTATTTTATACATTAATTAAGTAATTGAATTAATTAAGAGAAGCAGTTACCTGGTATCACCGATGAGAAGCCCATTCGAAAAGGGTAAATTGTACTCAATAACTAAAATTTTATCCTTCTTTCTATATTTTTGCCAAATTTTGATATTAATATTAGGTTTGAAAATAAATTGTGACAATGATTACTAAAACATCATGCCTCATTTTTGTGTAAAAATTAAAATCAATCTTTAAATATATTGATTCAGTTAAATTAATTTTACTCAAAGAATTATGTGTTTATTTCTTTAAAATAATAATTAATTAGTGATAAAAATGAAAATTCAGTAATTAATAATTGATAGTAGTCATGCACACAGATAATAGAGCCCTATTATTTGTAGTTTTGTATATGAAAAAATTAGTTGGGAAAACATGACTAAAATTTTAAAAAAGAGCTTTCAATAAAAATCATCCACATACTAGTATTTTAAGATTTGATAGGTAAAAAATAAGATTTTAATTCTTGTTTAGTTTATCACAATTATTGATTCCAAACCCTGCTGTATTTACCCCTTTTCGTCATAAACATTTTTTTATTGGTGGCAAAAATTTGATCTTGAAATTGCAGGCAATTTTATGTAGAATAACTTTAACCTATCTCTCCCAGTTACATATCTAGCAGATAAATTTTTTATTTAAATTGTGTCAGTTTGACATTTTTGATTTAAATCAATGATTTTTTTTAAAAAAATCAAGTAATTTAAATGGTGATTTAAATCAAGCAACCCTGATTCTACGGGTAACTGACTGACATTTTTAAAGAAAAACGCTTAGTATTTTGTAATTCTCTTCCTAAAAATAGATAATAAAAATACTTTCCCCCAGCTTTCTTGTTGGCTTGATCTAATGGCACAATTAAATTTTCAAAATATGTTTTTATTGATTTTTAAAAAAATTTAAACAACAAGGTAACTGACTGACAAATGTTTCTCAAATGTCAGTCAGTTACCATGTCGTTTAAAATTTTTAAAATATCAGTAAAAACATTTTGAAAATTTAATTGTGCCATTAGATTAAGCTAACAAGAAAGCAATAAAATGGGTGGAGAGTATTTTTTATCATTTATTTTTGGGAAGAAAATAACAAAATACTAAGTGTTTTTCTTAAAAAATGTTAGTCAGTTACCGGTAATATTGCCCTGCTTTCATCGATTTTTTCAAAATAAAATCATTGCATTTTTTTACTTGAGTTTTAATTGTTTTTTAGTGCTGGTGGTCAGAAAAAATGCACATTTTTTATGAACAAAGTTTGTTTGTTGCAGAGGATATGTCTGTTCCTGAGAAAATCTTGGCATACAATCGAGCAAATCGAGCTGTTGCAATTCTTTGCAACCATCAAAGGGCTGTTCCGAAAGGTTTTTCAAAAAGCATGGAAACTCTTAAAGCTAAGGTAAATGAGGCATTATATTATAACTTGTTAGCTTTTTTAGTTAAACTTGAGTTGGCATATAAAATTTGCAATCTTGAAGTAATTTAATTGAACGTATTATCTTGTAGATGGATGATAAACATAAACAAATCAAGGAATGCAAGAAAGATTTGAAAGATGCTAAACAAGCTGCAAAGAGTGGATCTGCTAAAGAAAGAATGTAAGTTCTTATTCTTACTGTAAATTCTGTTTAAAATAATGGTTTTTATGCCCAATTATTTTTTGGAAAAACAATCTTAAATGCTCACATCTACAATAAGCAACTTCAATAAAAAGCTATTTGAGTTAGAGCTCGGTGTTGCTTCAAGCACCTTAATTACTCCCCATACCCATGAAAAGCATCCTATACTTCTCTACTAAGCATCCCCTCTACTTATTTAATTTCACTGATCTGCTCAAAAATGACCCTTTTTCTTTTCAAATGTTCTGAATTTTCTTGTTAAAAACAACCCTTTTCAACCTTCACCTTAAGCACCACATATTCAATGGGGTAGCTCAGTTCAGTAAATTCAGTGAATCTTTTCAGCTTTGTTTTTATTTTTTTCACCCTAAAAATAGCTTCTAACACTCTAATGTATTATAGTGATTTGGAGAAGAAAAAGAAAAGGCTTGCACAATTAGAAGAACAGCTGAAAAAACTAGAACTTCAAGCTACCGACAAAGAAGAAAACAAGCAAATTGCTCTAGGAACATCTAAATTGAATTATTTGGATCCAAGGATTAGTGTTGCTTGGTGAGTAATTCTGTCTCATACAGCCTGTCTTCTCCCATTTCAAAATGAGTTAAATTGTGTCATGATGGTTGTCCAATCTATATCGGATATTAAGCTACTGGTACTTCAAAAATATACTAGAAAATTATAGAATTGGTTGCCTATCTTGCAAAAAAATGCTATAAAAATTTATTTGTGTTGTCTAAGCCAAAAATAGCCTGTCTGACAGTATTTTTGTAGGGCCCTACAGTATTATATATAATAATGTAACAAAGCAAAACATATACACACAGTAAAATCCCGTTATAACGAACTTCACGGGAATGTAAAATGTCTTCGCTGTAACGGTATTTTGATAATTCAAATAAAAACGGTTAGGGACTTTCGTTGTAACGGGATTTCTCTGTATATTTGTTTTGCATTGTTTGAACTACAAATTATGTTAATTTTACAAATCTAATGTTGTGCTTTTGAAAAATACTATTGTTTTTTTAACATATTTTTATTTCAGGTGCAAGAAATGGGATGTACCTATTGAAAAAATTTACAACAAAACCCAGCGGGACAAGTTCAGATGGGCAATAGAAATGGCTGGCCCTGACTACCAGTTTTGATCAAAACTGGTCAGCCTCCATTATCATCGTGAAAGGGGCTGACATTTTGTTAGCTTGATTTCTAAAGTGTCTTGCCTTCATCTGTGTGAAAAGTGTCTGATCAGTTATCATGGTAGCCATCTCTAGAAACTAGTAGGGAAAGGACTGCTGCATCATTCCATGTTAAAATTCATCAAAACCATCTTTGTATATTCTGAGAGAACAGTGATTGAACATTTATCTTTTGTACAGTTGAATTTGGGTATGACACGATTAAAAAACTCGCTATGAATGGAATAAAAAACGATGAAAATTTGCTTGTGTTTTAGTTGCATGCTATAATTTTACTGTGTAGCTTTTAAATTTTGATGGTTTTGGTTTACATTGGGAACTGAAATAAATTGTTTTTTATTATTTAAATCTATTGTTTTTTGTTTTGTTTATGATTAAATGTATCATGAAAATTAAAAATGAATTTCTAAGATTTTCTTTGGATATATAGGTAATATGATGCTCATATAAATCAATCATCATTGGTTACTTTAAGATGACATGCAACATTTTACTCTGTTAATAAAATGAATTTTTATACGTGTTTATCATAGCAATGAATAGTCCCTACTTATACATGTTAACTAATTTGAATTATGGGGTTTTTAAGTATGTATTGCATCTTATAAGGTCTGAATCTGATTCAGATATTGAATTTTCTCTCCTTAGGCTTAGTTCAGTCTAATGAGTTAACTTTTCCAGTGCATTATTTTATTTATTTATCATCATCCTCTAGCTGATATACATATTGTAGATTTTTCTTATTTATTCCTTGTGAGCAAGGCTTTGATGGTATAAAACTTGCATTAGGTAAATTAAGTTAAGCATAGGGTTAAAGCCATTTGTCTTAATATGTTGATCTGGGTTATGTTCAAGATGCTATATTTAATGCAAGTTGACTGGGCCTGATTTAAACACTTCTATTTCTGGATACTTCATTCTTGTTGGTTTCCCTTTTTTGAAGACATTAATAAAAATAAAAAATCAATTCACTCTTGTAATTTATGACCTGAATTATTCTTTCAGCATACTTGGTGTTAAAAGAAACTTAAGCTGAAAGCACTTTCCTAATTATCATTGGGAGAAGGGTTTTATGTGTGTTTTCAATTAGTTTCATGTTTTTATTGCCTATGGTATTTTCTTAAAATTAAAATAAAGAGCATCTGTAAAATTATCATCTTTTATCATGTGCTGCTAATATCGATTTTCCATTTTGAGGATGGAATGGATGTAACATTTGGAGTTTTAAATTTTAATCTCTCCACAGTGTAAAATATCTTACACCAAGTGTAAAGTGTTTTTGCACTCTCATGTAGATCTTTGGTTTATCAGCTTTGATGGCTGAATTATAATAATAAGAATGATTGTGGTAGTTGAATGCTGTAATAAGATTGTACACAATAAAAATATCAAAGACTTTTAAAAAATTCTCAATTTTTTTTGTTGATTATTTTACATTAAGTTTTGCATATGTTACATTAGCTTTTTTCACTGAGTTCACTATATATGACTAATTCACTGTAGGGTTCTGTTTAGAAGAAATTTTGATCCAATTTCTGACCTTCCACAAAATATTTTGCCTTAAAAACAGACCCTTCACAAAGTATTTCGGCCTTTAAATGAAAACTATTTTTCACAATTCTTCAAATATGGGACCCTATAAACAGGCTCCTGACTTCCAATTCACAAGATTATGGGCAGTGGCGGCTCGTCCATAGGGGCTGCGGGGCTGCAGCACCCCCAACCAAAATTTTCCGAAATTCCAATTTTTATTTGCTTTACAATATTTAAAAATTATCTATTTCCTCCTTTAATCTTTGTCCTATATAATCCTTTTTAAATTAATAATTCTCTGATATGCCGTCTCACCAACAGATTTCTTTCCTGGTCGATCAGCCCCCGGATATATACCAATCTTGGTATAAAAGACTAGCTCTATCATATCAAATCAAAATATCAAGAATTTAGCATTCGAATCTGTTAGGAGAAAAAGGGGCTGCTTTTCAGCAGCCCCGACCAAAAGAATGATAGCTTTTTCTCTTGAGAGAGCTAGCTATGAGGAAGAAGAAAAATAAACGATTTCTACTACTAATAAATCACATTGGCTTTATAGCTTTTTTCTCACTCTAACCATAGTTCAAACGCTGTTTTAATTTTTTATTTATAGCTTCTTTTTTTTCTTTTCAACAGAGAGAGAACAAAATATTTTTTGATGTTTCGGCAAGTCAATCAAGATTTATGTTTACTTTTTTGTGGCCAAGTTTTTATTTCTTTTTATAATGAACAAAATGAATTCGAAATGTTGATTTTAGTTTCATTTGCTTTTGAGATACTAAATGAAATAGACTTCATCTTATATTCTTCATATTCGTAATAATCAGCTAAATATAGGTAAGTGACAATTTTTGAATGCTTACTAGTGTAAAACCGAAATTTTATGTTGTTCCCATCTTTTCAATTTGATTTTTCCCTCGTTTTTGTTTCATAGAAATATAATTTGGCATTATATCGCTTAAAATACGTTGCTAACTTGGTACCACCGGAGCAGCACCCCTTATAATTTTACCTTCGAGCCGCCACTGATTATGGGTAGATTTTCCAAATTATTACGAAAACTGGACCCTTTATAAAAAGTCTTGGGCAGAACCCTGCACTATAGTCCTTTTCCTTTTTTTTATCTATATACCGAACTTTAACCCCTTTCTGGGTTTTTTAATATAATTTTAATCTTGTCTTTGTAATTTTTTGGATCAGTTATTTACATTCCTTGTTTCCTTCTGTAAAATTAATTTTTTTAACCTGCACCACTCAACTGTACGTTCTTTTGGTTAAGGCTCAAAAAGCACATCAAAATAGTTCATACAAATATTTTAAGAGCAATAATTACGATTAACCATTACCTAATAGAAGTTATTCTATCCCTGATCCCAAGTTGTTTTAAATTACGTTAATAATATAGACAAACTGGTTGATGGTTGGCGCATTATGATCCAAAGTGATTCATGCGCCATAAAACAATAACCAAACTAACTGGTTGATTAGGGAAGAAATTGACGTTTTATTTTGCAATATATTGCGGAAATGCGATCTTTCGGCAGCTTATTAGGCGCATCCGCTAAAAGAGTGTCCGACTACTAAAAAGCATATGGAGGAAAGAGTAATCAGGAGGCGAAATATACCACTGAGCGAATGAAGTATTGGCAACACCGTTCCGCGCATTAGATCGTTGGGATCAATCCCAGGATGCACTGCGCGAGGAGATGCGAAGGACGTCATTCGCTCCGTGGCAAAGGGACGTATATTTCGTCACTTCCCTCCTCCCACTCGGTCGCGGAATTTGAACCATTCATTGGACTGGTCACGCAAGGTGTTCTGGGATTGATCCCCAGACAAAGAAAAACCACCGGCTTCAAATATACGCTACTGCGCATGCATATTTCGCCTCCTCTTTATTCTTTCCTCCATGCTAAAAAGTGCCAACCAAGTACCAAAATGTATCAACCAAATAACCGTGGTTCCACTCAAGGGTTTCAGAAAGTGTCATGTTTTACTATAAACAAGTGGAGGGCAGTTTGCTAATATTTTGTTCATAATAACGTTTTGATTTTAGAGTTTACTAAAAAGAAAAATGAATTTTCTTTTTAGTAAACTCTAAAATCAAAACGATTTTTTAACTCCAATGACCAACCAATCAACCAATTCCTTTTTAGATTTTATAATCTGGCATTTTCGTCAACTTTGTTATCACTAGTTTTTGTTTGGTTTTTATGCGCACGACTGTGTGGCAGGCAATATCAAAGTCTGGGCTTAATTAAAAATAAAATGTCATTATATTTTTCTTTATTCATGATATTTTAATTTTTCTTTCCATTTATTCTTTTAATATCCTAAAAATGGTTGTTGAAGGTAGGATTTTTGGCTATAATTATGTAGATTCTATTAATCAAAAACGAACTTTTGTTTTTGTTCACATTTAAAAATATTAGCTATTTGCATTTGTTTTTATTCCTTTCTTTAAACCCCTTCCAATTGATTTCTTCATTACCAGTGGGCCAGAATGTCCCAGAAAGTTGTCAGCCTCAAAAGTCTTGCAAAGATTTTGTGGTTTTATTGCAGTAAAAACACACCAGCATTAGAAGAGACCGATTACCTTCCTATTATCTTTATACCTATTCCTCAAAACAACAACCAGCAAAACCCTGACAACCATTAGCGACTGGTTTTCCCAATTTAAAAAGAAATGTTTTAGCTGTTTTAAAGCTGAGAAAGAAAACATGCCATTTAGTAATCACTTTCAACAAATTTGTTCCATCTATTCCATTTCACTTAAAATACATTCAGTCCACCTTTGAAAAGCCCACCATTTAATGGTTTTGAAAGATTTGGTGTGGGTGGTGCTTGTTTTATGTTTTGTAACCTGAGGGTAGTCAATATTTGATGGGTTGTAGAGTATCATCGTCTAGATTTTGAATTGATGTCTAACTACATATATTTTCATTATTTTTACAAACATGATGTTGATAAACTATTTGTGAAAAACACTAACTTGACATCAACAGCTAAAGATAAATAAGCAAAAACTTGTGTCCTTTTAATGTGATGAAGATTAAAATAATATAGGAAAAAACCTGGTAGCCAATTGCAAATTTCAGTAATATTTTTGAGATATGTGGTAATTGCAAATAACCCCCAATTATCAATGAGTTGAAATTCTGTTTTTAAGAATCAAACCCCCAGACACCCTTTAAAATGGGACTTCTTCGCTGTGCCTCTTTACAAAACCCCAGGGTTCTGCGGCATCCACTTTTGGAACCATTAAATATTCCATACTATCAGACAAAAAAAATAAATAATTGGAGGCACCAATAAAATAGGTGCATAACCCATTTTTATTCTAAATTTTAAAATATTTTTCTGTAGGTTCATTTGATTGGAAATCTTTCCTCTCTAAACCCAACTTTATTGCTGCTCCTGTGTCATGCTTTCATCATGTGAGTAACCTTATTTAATTAATATGTATATAGTTAAATAAAAGGTTTTCCAAATGCTTATTTGGGTAAATTCATTATAAAGTTTAAAACTGCATTTTTCAATGCTAGGCAGCCATTGTAATTAAACTAAAAAATATTTTGGGACCTTTAAAGTGTTTTTGGATACTTCCATATTAGCCCAGCAACCATGTTGTTCCAAAGCCCATTTGTGCTACTGAAAAATTCATTTCTCAATTTTTACTGTGAACTTTTACTTCCACCATAATATAAGGGGAATGCTACATTTTGTTTTCTAGGAGGAATAGCATTTCAGGACAGCTTGGATAAGAGTTCTCCATTTGACGACCATGACGGGATCGTTAAGTTGGCGCTTTATTTCGGCTGTTTGCCAGTTTCGGTCTCCATGTTTTACCCCATGCAGACAGGGACTAATACAGGCCAATTTTGGTACCGTTTATCGGCACCTTCACAAAAAAATGAACTCACAAAAATTCTAAAATTATTTTTTTACCATTTTGTGACGGGGGACTCTAACACTTAGCCGCTCTTACAGGACTTTCCCCAGGGGACGGGCACTTTACGCATCTAAGTCGAACATTAGAAAAAAAATCGCAGAAATTAAAATTGCAGTCCGAAATGTCTAATTTTTAGCATATAATCAATTGAAACCCTTTGAAGTAAGTGCTAAAAAGTTCATAGTGTTATCCCTCTGTTTTCTTTTAAAAATTAATAAAACAAGTAATATTTAAATAATAACCCCTTCCACATACCCAAGATGAATAAAACTGGGGGAAATATCATAAAATGAAGAGATTTTATCTCAAGGAACTTATTCATGAAGATAAATTAAACATATTAGAAACAAACCCCTCTTTATTTCTTTTTTACTTGAATCGTGCAATCTGATCTGCGCAACTAATCTAACAGCTCCAAAATTGTTTAAAGATTGTTAATTCTGGTAATAATTTATCTATTTCAATATCCATTTCATTTAGCCTCTCAAACATGTCGATTTTATTTTTGTTTAAGCAATAAATAATTTCATCTGAATGCAATCAAAATCTAAAAGAAAGTCATAACTGTCATGATAAATACTTCAACTCATAGACTTTAGAAGAAGAATAGACGGAGTATTTGGCCAAGGTCACGGCATCAGCATCATTTCATCTGCAGCAGCAATTTCCCTGCTACACGTGCTCGGTTGTTTTGGTTTTCGTTTGTGTTGTTATAAAATCGCCAGCGTACGCGTTCACTTGATAATCTTGCAACATATATATTTTTCTATTTTAAAGGTATTATAAAGCATTTACAGAGTGGCGACAGCACCGGGAAATCAGGGAATTCTCAGGGAATTTTTCAATTCTGGAAAAGTCAGGGAATTCTCAGGGAATTTCGTAAAAAATGGGAAAAATCAGGGAATTTATAGCAGTCTTAAATTTCTATTTTTTGTTGGAAAACGCACAAACTTAAAACTTCTTTCCGGACGATCTGGAAAGCATCAAGGCAGTTGCATCAGCCGTTTCACTGCCACGCCGACTCGTCATTCTGCGCAGTCTGAACGCTCGAACACGGCGGCCCGTCAACAAATGGTGTTTTTTTCAGATAATCCATACTTTTATAAGTTTCCAGATAATTTGGGGAAGAAATCACGGGTTATCGCGAAAAACGTCGGAAAATCGCGATTTTTCGCGTAAGTTTCGTTTTGCTTGCGAAGTGTTCTGATTCTACAGCGACTGCTTTCTTGAACGGCCGATGACGCCAATTTAAGTTGGCTTCTTCTTGCGATGTAGAAAAACTTTACTGTGGTTAGAAGGCGGTAATTTGGGAAATAGCGATTCTTCGCGTAACTTCCGTTTTTCCATGACCTCCGTATGAATTAAAGGCTTTTTATTCAAAGCTTTGAAATGTTAGATATTTTTTAATAAATAGTTAATTACAGGGTGCGTTTGAGGGTGCCTTGAAAGTCTTGGAATTTCAAAATTGATTTTCAAGGCCTGAAATATCCTTTAAAGGCTAATTTTGGTATTAAAACCTGGAAAACCCTTGAATTTTTATTTCTAAAAGGATAAAAAGACTTCAGGGTATCAACTTATTATGTTAAAGTTCGAAAATCCTATAATGGCCCTATAATATAAGAATTGTTTGAAAATATTTTGTTAATATTCTATAGCTTAATTAAATTTTATTCAAACCAAAATAGATTGATGTGGAAATACAGAATTTAAAAATAATGGTTTAAATAAAATATTTGAGGATTGTTAGAATTCAAAAGTGGAAGGTCTTTTAAATTTTTGGTTCTCTTTAATTTTTAAGTGATTGCTGAAACTTTTTGGGATGAATTTTCTATCAAATAAGTATTATGGCTATAAATAGTGTTAAATAGTCTCCGTTTGGAGAATAATCTTTACTTATAATTAAGAATTTTTCAATTATATTCTAGATATAATTAGTGATGGGCAGGTATCGATACCAAATACTTAAGTACTCGATACCTAAAAGTATCGAGTGTATTCGATACCCAAAAAAGTATCGATACTTTATTGACATATTTCGTTTTAAATTTTTCAATGAAATAATCTTTAAAATACCTACTGTAGATCAAACGCAGCCTGTTTCTGTTTTCATTTTGCAACGCTCAAACCCGAGTCGTTAATCATCCGCGAGAGAAATTTGACTCGGCCAGGTTTTTCCCCCGCCAAATCCTTCGCCTCTATCCACCTCTCGACTCGACTCTTCCCACATTGACTAACTTTGTATATGAGTATCAGTATCAAGTTTGAACTTCGAACTTGATACTCATACTCATACTGTTACTGATACTCATATGATACTATACTCATACTGATACTTTTTTCGAGATCAGTAATTTTGTTATCAAAGCTGCGGGTACTTTTTCCGATATCAGTACTTAAGTAATCGAATCTTATCAATTACTTGCTGTTGACATAAGATTTGATTATAAGATTGCTTACTGAATATTTTTAAACGAATAGTCCATATTTTGTTTGCACCAATTAATGGTTAATTAGAATAGTCACCAGTATTTGTTAGGTTTTGTAAATATAATACATTATGTTTTAACTATTATAATTCACGTGGTGTAATTAACATCTTCAATACTATTGTTATGTAATTACTAATTGAATTCGTTAATTAACCACCTATGTATATAGGCAACCATAAAATAAACTATATTCAAATATAGATAAATTAGGTTTTTTATTTATGTATTCATTTCATTACTATTTACTGGTGAGTATGTATTTCGATGATTTTGAAATTAGATTACCAATTTTATTTGTAAAGCAAAAAGGAGTAAAAACAGGAATTGTTTATGAAGTTCCATAAAAGTTAATAGAATTTGTGTAGAAGGAAGTTTTCTAGAAATATTTCATTTAAAAAAAGCAGAGATAAGAGGATATCTGGAGGGTGCAAAACAAATGACATAATTTTCCCATAACTATTGGATAGATCCGTATTGCATTTAGTATAAATCATTCGGACATGGTTTAAGTTTATAAAACTCATCTCTTGACCCAAGTTTTAAAATTTCATTTATATTTTTATTAGGATTTTATGCATTCCCAAGAAAAGTCTTTTAATACGTTATTGCTTTAATAAAATATTATCAGCAATGTAAAAAATATTTAATATTAAATATAGCACTCAAAAGTTTTTAAGCATAGCAATCTTTCAGGCAAAAAACATTATTTTAAATGTTTAATTCAAAAATTATATTTATTAATTACAATTTTAATGCAAAACGAACGAGTAGTTAATAAGCATGTTTTATTTATTTTGTATTCCTGCTATCTGTGACTTTAACTGCATATAATTCTAATCAACTAAATTTAATTTTGTTTTGATTTTTTAGGCTTTGAAAACAGACTATTCAGTAAAGCGGAAAAAATTGGTTTATTTTACATTTGAAGAAATTAATGTTTCATAACACGAATTTCTTCGAAAAATATTGCTAAATCAATAATACTCACCAGTAAAAGATATTGAAAATTAATTTTAGATTACTGTAGTCCTTTTAAATCGATAATAATAATTGACAAGAACTTCCTGTGTTAGTAGATAAATTAGTTTTTCGTGTCCTAAACTTTAATCTCGGGAATGAATTAAAATATGTTATTTATAAATTATTAAATTAAATAGTGGTGACTTCACTTATTCTGCACAATATATTATTATTCTTTTTTGATGGATCGGTTTCAGTTTTTTAATTTCAGATCGAGTATCGATAAACCTTAGAAAAAATGGTCCATTCAGGTTCATTTCCCAACATTGAAAAAAGTACTCGATACCTAAAAGTACTCGATACCTATAAGTATTCGATACCAAAGTATTCGATACCTATAAGTATTCGATACCAAAGTATTCGATACCTAAAATTATCTATTTTGCCCATCACTAGATATAATTTAGTCAAATTGATTAGTGTTATTATAAGTGTTTCTTACTGTAAAGTCTCGATTGGGTTGTGTATTTTTTTTATTTTGGAGTATTTATTACATTTATAGTTGAATGTTACACTAATACCTTAAATTATTTGTTTACGCTGATGAAGTAATTTACAGTTGCAGTTTGAGCAGTAAATAGATACCATTATTACATACAGTAAAATGTTTAAATCAATGCTAAAAAATAACATCACTTTGAGAAACATCGGTTAACATTAATGGAAATCATTGACTCAGGGAATTTTAAAATATCTACTCTGGAAATCAGGGAAATCTCAGGGAATTTTACTTTAGTGATTCTGTAGCCACCCTGATTTAGAACAAAAAAAAGTGTTAATTTTTTCTAAAATCTTAACATCGCTTTAACTTTAAATAACTTCATTAACTTTTAATATAAAAATGTTTACTAACTTTGGTTAGAAGTTATTAAACTGTGTGTCATCCCGGGAATTAAAACTATTATTTAAAAAATTACATTTTAGTAGTAGATATTTCTATATTTTATTGGTAGATATAGATTCCCTAATAGCATAGTACTCCTGATCTTTTACTATTAAAATTACATGAATTCTGGTTTATTAAGGGCTAGTATATTGTAAATATTTATTATACTTATCAGGGACTAATGCAGGCCAATCTAGGTACTGTTCATCGGCACCTTCACCAAAAATGTACTCACAAAAACGGCACATTCACAAAAATTTTAAAATTATTTTTTAATGATAGACAAATTGTTTTTGGTAAAATTAGTCTTTAAATTGCTATAAAACTGTAGCAATAAGTAATTTAATGCAGTTTTCATTAATTTTATAGTTCCCCTTAAGAAACCTTATAAAAAATTCCCGCTAATTAAAAAGCTTTTACAATTTTTCACAAAAATTGAAAGGATGTGTAAGTTTCTCACAAAAATGGGGGTAAGTTTAAAATCCTGGATTAGTCCCTGCTTATATTTTATTTTAAAACAAAAAAGTAGTGATAATTTTACATGAATAAAATATCTATATTTTATTCAAATATTTTCGGATGTGTCTTTAAATACACAAGTATATACTATAAAGCTTTTACATAAGTAACGTAACACAGCTCTTAAAAAATAAAAATAAAGGTTCTAGACTAGAGTAGGTATATAGAGCTGTGAAAGAGCCAATGCCATAAACTAGTATAATATTACATATGAACTAGTCACTTTTGTTAATTTAGTAACATTACCCAGAGTATAAATTCTTTATATTAATTAAACAGAAACTAAAATAAATTCAAATATAAACTTGCATAGCAATTCTAAACCATGTAAACATGAAGTTGCATTATACAATATCTGACATAAATCCTAAGCTCTACTTTCTTTAATGAAACAAATACAATTTTTACTCACACACAATAACAATAAATTGAGTACCTTAACGCATTTTTGAAATATCATTATTAATTTGAATCATTACTGTTCTATTTAATCACTTTTTATAACTGAAATGTCAACAAAAGAACTTTTTTGTATCACATTGTTAAAATCCGAAACAAGTCGCAATTGGTAATTTTTTCTAAGAATAAACAGTAAATCTAAAACCAACAATTGTTTCTCACGTTTAAGAATAGCAACTAAAAATAAATATTTTCCACAATGAAGCAGTTAGACTGTTGTTCTAAAAAAACTTCCCATGACGATTAAAACAGTTTTATCGCTAATAAAATCCTTCAAAATGTATTTCAGTTGAACGGAAAGGATTAAAGAAGACTTACATGTGCTAAGAAAATCCTTGTCCAGCTTTATTTCGCAATTATAAGCCCCCAGTAGTATAACCATCGCGATTCCCTCCACACGCCTATGGAGGAAGTGCAATAATCATCCCTGCTCCACGTGCTTTTTCGAGTTGAGATGTTGATTACTCGAGGTTTCAAAACAAACCAGCTTATCCCTATTGGGATTCTTATCGCTATGCTCCGTCTTTCTCTCTTCCAAGGTCTATGCTTCAACTACACCCTGATATCCAATAATAGAAAAAAAGGTTGAGTTTGTAAACATTCATTATGACTATGAGTGTGAATCTGAAATTGCATATCTTAAACACTTTTTCTTGGCAATGTTTCAAATCTTTGGCATCCAATATAACTGTAGTGATTCACAATATAGATAACAAGCCAAACTAATGTCACTTAATACTCAATGCCATATAATAAGTCAAAGATGGATAAATCAGAACTGTAGAAATTTTTAAAATTTAGTGTATTTTAATATGTTTCTGTTATTTAATCCATTGATAATTATTTGATTAATCTATTGATTCAGGTACCTTTATCTCGGAGCTTGGATAGCATCATTTGCGGTATTTTAGTTGAAATTCGGAGTCCTGACTGCACAACATGTTGTGCAAGTTCTCCCTGTTGCTACTGGATAGCTGCTGTACTCAAAATATCTGGTATAGTTGATATTTCTATTATACAAAAATAGTGTTTGGCCTTAGTCAACTAGAACTAGTTGCAACTAGTAGTTAACTACCAATCAAGTAGTATTAGTTCAACTATTTTTGGTTTATCCTAGTTCAACTATTACTTAAACTGCTTTTTAACAACTACTAGTTAAAACTAGTACTTTCAAAATTTCAATTACTTTAAATATTATTTGTGTTTAAAATTAAATATATATATATATATATATATTTAAAGTTTTCATCAAAAACTGATTGTTGTCTTAAGGAAGACATAAAGGTCCTTTTTAGTATGAAGCATATGCATTTTTTGCAATTTAGATAAGAAAAATTTATTAAATATTTGGGCAAAAAATAGGAAAGGCATGTGATTTTTCCGCTAATTTGAGAGGCATTGATTATCAGAATTCCAACTTTTTGAAATTTATGTTATGTTTGCGGTGTTAATTTTTCAAAGCTGGAAAAATCGGAATATTTCACTTCCGTTTAAAAATTTCCATTTGAAGCAAATGACGTCATTTGAAGGTACTGTTGATTCAGTTCTAGTTTCGGGAAATGATGGGAGGAGAATTTTGCGGGTAAAACAGTCATCATTTGCAATATTTTTTTTATTTTGTGCACACTGAAAATTCTTGGGAGGTCCGGATCAGACATAATGTGTACCAAAACGATTTAAAATCCTGTTTTTTTGGGTCAAATTTCAAAAAAAAATTCTGGTTGGGAACCCCCTTTGGTATTTGCAACTCGAGTATTCACAATTCTCGAGTATTCACAATCTAAATGTATATTGAAAAGCTAAATTACACCTATTGTATGGGAGGGGGCTTAGAAATAATTTTGGCCCCTCCCGAAATAAATTTCTATATATACTATTAATATTTTATTGTTATTAATATTTTTATTCGGACCCCTTAACTCATTTAATATTATACGGTAATGTAAAAAATTTTAATTCTGGGCCCCTAAAAGTCGATATATCGAAAATCGATGTTCTATTATCCGAATTCCGATGTTCCATATGACCCCATATATCACACCATATGTGACTGCCGATGTGGGGATAAAATAGATTTTTATTAAGTCCTCTAAAAAGTCATTTAATATTATATGGCGATGTAAACAGTTTTGTTTCCGGGCCTTTAAAAGTCGATACCGATGTGGGTTGTTAATAGATTTTTATTCTGTCCCCTTAAAAGTAATATAATGTTATATAGTGATGTAAATATTTTTAATTCCGTGCCCTTAAAAGTCGATATATTGAAACAAATTGATTTTCGAATATCAAAATTCCTATGTTCTATATGACCTTCCATATGACCCCATATATCACACAATATGTGACCACCGATGTGGGGATATAATAGATTTTTATACATGCCATTAAACATGACATTTATTATTATATGATGATGTAAAAAATTTTGATTCCTGCCCCTTAAAAGTTGATATGCCGAATCCCATTGATGTTCGAATATCGGAATCGGATGTTCAATATGACCCTCCAAATGACCCATATATCACACCATATGTAGCCGCCGATGTGGGGTGTTAATACATTTATATTCAGTCCCCATAAAAGTCATTTAATATTATACACAGTGATGTAAAAATTTTAATTCCGGGCCCTTATAAGTCGATATATCAAATTTCATATAGATGATGATGATGATGAAAATAACTGAAAGCTCTAAAACACTTCTAATTTATAGCTTAATTTTCTTTTTTTAAAGTTTGCATGTTTTTATGTTTGATTAATGTAGCTCAATAAGTCTTCCTTAATTAAAAATGTTGTCACAGTCAAAATTTTTGCCCTGCAGGTTACATGGCTCTTCTTAGATATGAAGGCTATGAAGATGATAGTAGTCATGATATATGGGTCAATCTTTGTGCCAAATCTCACATTCACCCTATTGGATGGTGTGCCGAAAATGGGATGCCTCTTGTTCCTCCTAAAAGTGAGTACGATTCAGCATATACATGGTGTTTCAAAAGGCCATTTCACGGCTTTTAATTGGAACCAATGTGTCCTAGGGTCACGGAAGTAAGGTCTACCCCTAGGTTAGTGACCCTGGAGAATCCATTGAGATGACTTACAGCACCCCTTGTGGCAAAATAAAAAAGTTAGAAAAATTAGTTTAAGAACTAAAAGAGATAGAGCTAAAATCTCAGTGAGAGTGTTGTTGCCAGCGTTCTGAAGATCTCACTGAAAAATATTTAATGAAAATATTATGAGATATTAGCATGTGAAAATAGCCCTTTTTCAGGCCTCAAAAAAGGAAAAGTTTGCTAACTTGTAATTTTTAAAATTTTTTTATTAAATTTTGTCTTCCTTCAACTAAAAAAACACAAAACTACACAATAACACTGAAAAATTTGCAAATTTATGAACTTTTTCTTTTTGAAGCCTGAAGAAGAGCTATTTTCTCATACTAATATCTGCAAATTTTTACTGAGGTTTATGCTCTATCGCCTTTAGTTTTCAAATTTATTTTTCAACTTTTTTTATTTTGCCCCTAGGAACGCTGTAAGTAATCTCAATGGATTCCCCAGGGTCATTTACCTAGGGGTTGATCTTACTTTCCTGACCCAAGGACACGTAGGTTTCAAATAGAGGCCGAGAAACGGACTTCTGAAACACCCTGTATAACAAATTTACAAGGTACAGATTCATTCATCCTTAAAAATTCAACCTTCACATTTATTTAATCGTATTTGATGAGATTTTTATACTTTTTAGTGAAAACTTACTTTAAAGAACATAATTATGTAATAATAGTTCATTTTGCAATAAAAATGAGTTGGTTGACGTCATTAGGGAAAAGGGACTCAAAACAATTGCACAATTTCGTAGTAAGGACTTTGTGCATGTTTACACTGACGGCTCCTCTGACAAGACTATCACCAATGGAGGATCAGGAGTGTTTTTAACTTACTCCAATAGATACAACTTACCAGGCCAAATACGGAGCTGGAATCATAGCCTCAAATTTTACATGTGAAATTTGAGCAATTACTGAGGCTCTTGATATGTATTTAGCCCTTCCTCCCTCTGAGCAGGCTAGGGGTCTTGTTGTCTTCTGTGACTCAAGGGCTGCTCTTCAAGCTATTTTGAAGGGTGACTCATTCATCACCTGCAAAGTCCATTCTCATCTTCACGAAATTCAAAAGCTGAACAAATCCTGCTCTCTACAGTGGATACCAGCCCACTTAAATATAGCAGGCAACGAAAAAGCGGATAACCTTGCCAAAGAGGCCAGGGCATGGAGGTAGGAGTATTAAACAGTGACTCATACCTCCATGGGCCAGGGGCCTCAACAATGACAACAATAAAAATGCTATCTTACTAGATGCAAATCCAATAGCAAATATTAAACTCAGAGAGAAATCGATCCCAACAAAACACCAGCTTTGCAACATTGATACCCATCGACTTATCACAAAAACTATTGTAAGACTCAGAACTGGCCATTAAAAGGGCATGAGGATAGAAAGAGAGGGCACTAGAATATATAGAAAATGCGTAAACTGCCCAAACATACAGCTAACCCCGACTCACATTTTTGCCTGCCCGGCCATTAGTGCGGATTTAAGGAAGAAGGGGATATTACCATTTGCTGTGGATCTGTATGACGATGGCATTGAACAGATCGCCAGGGCCGTCGTCAATGCTCATGGTCACAATTAATTTCCCACATTGTTGAGTCCCTGAATCCTATTTTGTATTTCATCATAGACACGACAAAAAAAGTTAATTTCTTAGCCTTAAAATATGGATAAATAATCTGTGAACAGAGAAAATTCATTGCTGTAAGAAGTTTACTTGATCACTATTAGGATTTTGTAAATAGGGAAAAATCGATGCCTCTTCAAAAGCTGACTTTTGGCTTCTTTTCACGGAAGTTTTTCTTTAACATGGAAAAACACTGGGTCTAACATGTTCACAAAAGATAACACTGCAGAATCAACCAAAATCTAGTTTAGTTTTCTTATAAAATCCTGTTTGTCATCTCTTTTTGGGATTAAAAGTTTTGACTATTGTTAAAGTATGCCAATGTTTTACAGGCATTGAAGATAAACATACTGATTGGAAGGAGTACCTAATGAAAAGAATATCAAGGGTTCGTACTATCCCTTCTGACTTTTCCTCTAAGGTAAGTATGTTACCCAAGTTTACCCAAGTCATTTATCTGTAATTAGAGTATTAGTAAAACTTAATTTTTTACCAAAAATTTATTCTCTGAGTTTGTATTGATTCCACTGCTTTGAAGTGCATTAATATTTTTCAAGCAACAGTATACTGTGTATTTGAGGTCTTTACAATTTCTTAGCATACATTATATAAGAATGATATAGTAATGTTGTGATTCATAGTTTATTTGAATTTCTCAAAAATGTGATTTGATTTCAGGTGGAGGAACAAAAGCACTTTGTAATTAAGGAAGGAATGAAATTGGAAGTTGTTGACAAAAATCTGATATCCGCTGTGCGGTTAGCAACTGTTCGTAAAGTTATTGGCGGACGTTTGCATGTCAAGTACGATGAAGCAGATCGAGAAGATGAAGGGTTTTGGTGCCATGAGCGTTCACCTTTGATTCATCCTATTGGTTGGGCTCAGATAATTGGCCACGCGTTGAATGGGAAGCCAGGTGCTTAACCATTTTTTATTTTGTTAGTTACAAATAATTTTTTGGTATTTATGCTTGATTGAATTCTGAAATTAAGGTTTGTCATCAGTTTGATGCGCTTAGGTGTCTTTTAAAACCCTGGGTGACTACTATGAGGGAAAATTATTCATTTTAATTTATTTTTTAGATTAAATTTCATCTTAAGTAATTAAAAATACAATGTACTTTAAACAAAGGTATTTATTCCTAGCACATGATGTAGATCCAGACAGTTTGAGATCTTTGATATGATATAAATCATATTGCAAAATGGAAATCAAGAAAAATTATACTTAAAAAGGAAGTTATGAAATGGTAATTTTCCAAAGTAGTTCTTATTAAAGGGAATTAGAATGTGCATATTTTTTGAAAACAGGAAAAAAAAGCATTTTTCCAGTAAAAAAATGGTTCCTAATTCAAAAATTTACACTAAGTTTCAAAAATAGTTAATTCAATGAATGTTTTAAAGTAAAAATAGACAAATTTGACTCAAACTCAAAAAACTTAGCTATTTGTCCTGTAATTGTGACTTAAAATCAATCCAATACCAACAGATTCAGTCTGGCTTATTCCACTTTGAGCCCTTTTATCTCTCAAAGAAAATTTAATTGAAACCTGAAATTTAACCAGCAAATACTTTTAATATTTCTCTTTTAGAATCCATCATTAAAATAGTTTTATTAAATTTCAAAACAGGCTTTTAAACTAAGAATCAATGAAGTCTGCATTAAACTGCAATGAGTTCAAACACCAGCAAGTGGTCATATATAATTTCCAATAATTATTAAAATTTATTAAAAAACAATTTAAAAATTAATTACACTTTAATACAAACCACATATTGAAAAATCCAAATGAATATAACTCAAATAAAAGGTGCTAATCACTTAAAACTTTCAAAACTTTCTCTATGTTAACTCAATCATGGGGTAGCCAGGGGGGGCAGCTGCCCCCCCTAAGTCCCGAGTAATTTACTCTTTCTTTACTTTTAGCTAAGTTAAAACCCAATTATTTTAGGGTCTAATTTTCAAAATTTTCCCCAGGCCCCCCTTTAGTATTTAAACCTTTATTATTCACACTTTTTTTATATATTTAGTTCATTAAAGTGTCATTCCATTTCAAGTGGTCCAGCACTGGTTGCTCGACCATTTTTAAAAAAATCTGAAATTTTTGTTCATAAACCCTAACCTAAAAGATGATCAAAACAACCATTCTTTTTAATATAACCTATTTTGTTTGTCCACAGCAGCCATCCAAGGTTCGTCATTTTTGACAGTTTTCGCTAATGCGACGGTTTACAAAAATGCAAATATCTCATCTTTAAAATCCCCAAATCAAATGAGGTTTGAAGCAAAATTGTTCGGAAGAAAACGATCCATATGACTGATTCAAAAAAATTTTTCCTAAAAAATTTATTTATTGGAAGAAATTGAGTTCAAAGTTGAGGAATTTTTTTGACATTGATCTGTTTTAAAACCGACTTTTTTCTACCCAGACTTCTTCGGACTTCCTTCTTTTTTAAACGGACCCTGGCTACGCCCGCTATGGCGAGCTTTCAATCTACAACTCCTCTCAGAATAGTCCCCCAAACTGGAAACTGCTCTTGAAAAAAATTAATGTTCAAATTATATAAAAAAAAGACCATGATAATGCAATGATAAACTTCTCACATAATGAGCAATTTCTATTTTGAATAGTTCAAGTTTTTTGAAGTTGTACCATCTGGTCGCATTTACTCTGAATCCCAAAAGCTTTTTTTTCAAAAGCAAAGCCCACTTTTTAAAAAGCCAAACTCTAAAAATAATAAGCATCATAATTAAAAAGATTTTGTGTGTATATTCCTCTCTCTTTGCTATTTCTATCTAATAAAAAATCAAAATAGGAGAATTGCCCATTCTCAACAAAAGAAATAATCTTCATCTTGTCTCTTTTTATAGAATACGCCAGGCAATCACTTCTGAAGACTTTATATAGAACATATGAGCCTAATGATGCCACTTGGGATATGTTTTCTCCAGTGAGTATAGGTTGAGCTAGTAATTAGTTACATTCCAATCAAAATAATATTTGAATGATTAACTATATTAACATTTTCACAATTACTTGTTTTATTCACTCTCAAGGCCATATTTAGGGTGCACAAATGAATTGACATAACACAAATTAACAGTTTTATAGAGAGGACTCACCTACAGACAACAGTCAGTTGTCACAGTAGAAACTAGTGTAGGGCAAAATTGATACTTTTAGGTATTGAATACCTAGGTATTGATACTTTCAAGTATAGAGTATTTTTTGTTATTGAATACTTTTTAAAACTCTAATTTTACTTGCGAACTGAAAGTATCTACAATTCTCAACGGATACACATGAACCACCCTTGTGCTTGGGGCCAATCTATAAAAAAACTAAAAATTAATGAAGGGATAATTTAAAAATACAATAGGGTTAATAATACAATAAAGGGTAATAAAAAAATCACAAACTGACGCCCTGAGACCCCGCTTCAAAAGCAGGTTGAAGGTTCTTTCGATACCAAAAGTACTCACTAGCGGATCCAGGGGGCTAGTGGGCTTTAGCCCCCTCCAAAATGAAAAGTTTTACACTATATAATATGACATTTCATGCACCAAAATGAATTAAAACCCTGTTATTTTAAGGTCGAATTTTCAAAAATTTTCTGGAGAGAACCTCCATACCTCCTTGGTACTTGTAACTCTATTATTACAACTTTTTTATATTAAATTCGTCAAAACACAAAAATTCTACCATAAAATCTATCCAAAATTTGGATGAGGCATACCAAAACAAGTTGAAAAAGTGGATTTTTTACTTAAATTACAAAACATTTTCTGAGGGAGGACCTCCAGACCCCCTTTTAGTAGTTCAAGTGAGAGCAGGATAATTCACTACCTTTTCCATATTAAGATCATCAAGAAGAACCAATTGGATTATGAAAATTCTTAGCCCCCCAAAACCAAATCCTGTATCTGCCCTTGAAAGTACTGGTATTGGAAAAAAGTATCAATAGAAAGTTCAATACCTAAAACACTGGGTATCGCTAGAAAGTTTGATACCAAAAGTAAATGTTAGCGAAAAAAGCATTGATAACATATTAGCGATATCTCTGGTGATACACCTCAAGAGTCAATACTTAAGGCGACTTTAGACCAACCGGTTCGCGACAGCGATTCTGCGACATCCGGTTCGCGACAAAAAAATGACCCGCTTCCCTCAATTGAACAGCGCCATCTTTCGAGAGGTCGCTGAGTTACTGCGGCTGTCGAAATTCCCGAAAACCGCGGAATCGCTGTCGCAAACCGGGTGGTCTAAAGCCGCCTTTAGGGTGAAGTGGGACATACATGACTCAATGTGGAAAGAGATTTTGAGCTGCAAAATGAGAACAGGCTGCATTAAATCAACAGATGATATTTTTTAAATAACTTCATTGTAAATTTTAAAGAATTTGTTAATAAAGTATCAATACTTTTAGGTATCGAATACTTAAGTATTTGGTATCAATACCTGCCCATCACTAATAAAAACAAAAGTAAATGTACTTATGAATTTGCGTTTTTTCTCTATAAAGTTTTATTTTATGATCTAGTTTTTTCAACACTTCATTAGTTCTTCTCTTACTGTTATCACTCCAGAAAAAGGTTAAGTCTTGCACCTCTCAGAATTCCTATTTAAGGAAAGATATCCATTCCAAGCACATAGGTTTCCTATTTTGTACAAATTGAGGTTAAGGCATAGTTTTTATTTTTCCTCCGTCTCCACTTTTCATTTTCAAGACATTTTTAAATCCCTAATTTAAGGCATTTATAAGTTTTTCTGTTGAGATATTTTTAAAATTGAAGTATTGCCTATTTGAAATAACAAGATCTAATTAGTATTTAATTTTATAAAAATAACATCAGATAGGATAAATGTTTTAATCAATCCAAAACTAAATCAGCTGAATACATTTACAAAGTTTAAATCACAAATTACATTCTGTATTATTACAATAAAAGTTATTGATCAATATTTTTTAAAAATAATTTTCAAGAAAAATCAATTGTGTATTGTGGCCAACGTGAATCTTCATATTTGCATAAACAACCTGCAGTTTGATTGAGTTTGTCAGCAACTAAACTCTTTGTTATTTAGGTTCCCAATCAAATAAAAGCCCTGAAGTTCAAAGAAGGAATGAAGTTAGAAGCCATAGACCCCTTGAATTTGTCTACCATTTGTGTTGCCACAGTGACTGAGGTTTTAAGAAATAACTATTTAATGATTGGTATAGATGGCATCATTGACAGCAGTGGATCTGATTGTTTTTGTTATCATGCTTCATCCCCATACATATTTCCTGTTGGGTTCTGCGAATCTAATGGTTTAACACTCACTCCTCCTAGAGGTATAAAATAAATCTTACTTTTCTTGTTTACTTTTGATTTTCAAGCATTTTTTAAAATTAAAATTTGTCTTGTAAAAAGGAAATTAACTTTTGGTTACTTATTAAAACCTCTTTAGTTATTTGGTATTTAAAATATTTTATTGTCTAATATACAGTAATTTTTAGCTAAAAAGATGTGCATTCACGCAAAATGTAAACATTCATTTGTTTTTAAAAAACCATACTTTTAAAAAAGATTTGTAACTAGTGCTTTTTTAGTATTTTTTATATTATAGGATACAAAGGAGAATTTAAATGGGGAGATTATTTAAGAAAAACCAAATCTAAACCTGCTACTCCTGCCATGTTTCACAGGGTAAGTTTAAGGGGAATTATTTAATGGAAAGTCATGTCAAATGTGTCATATCTCATAAACTTTAGATTAGTGATACTCAACTTGCAGCCCAGCACCTAAAAAGGACTGCTGCTCCTTGTAAGTGGCAAAATTTTCAAGAAAAAAAACAGTACATTGCCATCAAAATTCAAGGGTGGATTTGGGGGTTCTTTCATTTTTGTAAAGTTTGCCATTTAAGAAAATCTCTGAATTAGATCTGAAGAGGACCACTCCTTGTAAGTCTCTGAATTTTTAACGAAACAATTGTACAAAAACCTGTCAATTTTTTGGGGGGGAAGATGGTTGAACTCAAACCTTCCCTCTTGGATACTCTTCTTTACCTCCCTCATGTATGAAACTTTTCCCTTAATTTACTTGACCCCTTGGTTTGCAACCATCTGATGTAAAATAAATTTTAAATACCCTTTCACATAAACACTGAATAAAACTTTTATAAAAACAAACTTTTTCCTTTCAAAATGAGATATTTTCTTTACCTAAAAGTTATTTTAAATTTTTTGGAACATATATGTAACTTAACTTTTATCATTTCTCTTAAATTCGTAAAGGAAGTGCCAAACCATGGTTTCCGTGAAGGTATGTACCTGGAGGCAGTAGACTTGATGGCTCCCCAGCTGATCTGTGTTGCTTCCATCACTAAGGTGGTTGGTCGACTGCTCTGTGTCCATTTCGAAGGATGGGAGACTGCTTATGACCAGTGGTGTGACTGTGAAAGTCCTGACATCTTCCCTGTAGGCTGGTGCGAGATGGTAGGCTACAGGCTTGAACCCCCTCGTTCAGAAGGTAGGTTATAAATTTCTTGTCATTTAATTGGCTTAAAATGGTTGGAATCCAAATGACCCCAACTTTTTGACCTATTTCAATAAATTTGGTGAAAGAGGAAATATTTTTGTTAAATCTTATGGATAGCAAATCTGGATTGCTTCCTCCTTCCTTAGTCTTCCAATTATCAGCATATATTGCCTATTGGGCAACACTATGAAGGGACAAGGCATGAATAAAAATAAAACCATATAAGCTAACCCTTCTAATTTTTTGTTAGTAAATATATAATAGCTAGAATAGCTCAAATAGGCTAGCTAGGCTTAAGCCTATGATGGCAAATTTAAGGAACTTTTAAGAAAATAGGATGGGAAATAAATGTTTCAATAGTAGTTTCATAAACATAGTAATTGTATTAAAAGTTTGTTGTTAGCAAGAAAGAGTAGGCGGTGATGTTTGGTTCAGCCTATAGGCCACACCACTGTGATCTAGGTTAAGATTTTAAAACCACCATGGTAAAAATTTCAGTAGTACCATGTATTTTTAGAGCTAAATGCAGTAATTATACATAAAATTAGTTTACTGCTAAAAGATTTGCCTTTTTTAGACTGGAATGTAGTAGTGCTAGTTTCTAATTAATTGGAGTCCTGGTAAAGGATTGCATTATCAATTAAGGCTTCTTAACTGTGGCACTAAATGTAATGTAGCTGAATGAAAAGTGTCTAAAATTTGCATTTTTTAACTCATTGATTTGTGTCGGTTAAAATAAGAAACACTATTTATTATGTATGATTGCTTTACTTTCATTAACAGTCCCCAGACATCGTTTAACAACATATTTCAATAATATAATTATTTTAAAGTATTTTGAGTATTAAATACAATAAAAAATAAAATTGGAATAATAATCTTTAAAGCAATAGAATACATATATACTTTTTATACAATTTTAATTGAGTTTCTTTTGAGTTAACTACTTGTATAACAGTTGCTTTGAAATTTTAAAGTTACTTATAGTTGTTTTAGCAAACTTTTTATTTGATTTAATCCATTCTTATTAATGATACAATACTAGTATATTTAACAGCTTTCTTTCTTTTCTTTTGTGTTTTCTCCACCTTTACTTTTTTTTCTATTAGCTAATATAATTTTGCTTGATTACTTGGAGAAATTGTATATTTTTTATCTAATTTCACTAAAAAAAGCTTTGTTGCTTGACTAAGTAATATCTCTCTCTAATGCTACTTTAAGCTATCCGCTGCATTAGGGTTGCTATAATTTGAATATAATGGAATAGTGAGTTGGCTGGCTGGTTTTTTTTTAACCCCTTAGCCTCTCGAATAAATTTCGAGAAAAGGATCATAAAAGTGCCAATTTTTTTTATTCAAGAAAGTTTGATAACAATAAGTGCATGGACAATACATGACTTCATTTTTATGTTTCAGACTTTTTTAATTAAAAATTAAATACCACACAGTAAAAATCACAACTGATTAAATAAAAGAAAATTAGGAATAGCCAACATTCAGTGTTAGTGTGACTGAATGTTGACTTTTCGGTAGGAAGGTAAAATATAAAAACACTAGTTCTAGTTATTGAAAGATAATTTAATTTTTTTCACATATTATAAATATTTACATTGGTAATTCCTTTTTGTGTGATAAATTTCAAAGCATGGCATGCACAGACCTACGTCACAATTTGGACAGTAGAACCGAATTTCCTTCCTTATTATCTTATTGTTTTTATCTCTTCTTAAGCAACAAACTCTACATTCTCTTGAGGATTTCTCTCTCTTTCTTTTCATTCGGAGGTATTTGTCCAAATCTTTATCCGAATCTGAATCCATAATGTAAGCAGTATTAAGAATATATTTTGTCACTGAATACAAACCATGTGATCTAAAAAGTCTTACTAAGCAAAGCAAAGATAATGAATTACATTAATTGAGCTGTATAGTAGGGTGTCCCTTAAAAATCGAAAGTAGGGGAAACTTTTGAGACACCCCCTAATTATTTTCCTTTTGGTATCCTAAGAAAGTGTGCAAAATCTTAAATCGATCAGAAAATATTAACACGTGCCTCAAACGGCTTAAAGTTGGGAAATTTCGACATTTTTCTCATTTTTTCGAAAATTTTTAAAAATTCCTTAAAATATTATTTTGTCGAATAATAGTGCTTTAACACATCTAAAAATTCATATTCGACCGTTTTTCATTCCTAGCTAGTCGAAACTACCCAGTTTTTAGCCTGGTCATCAATCGGAAAATCGTCAAATTTGCCCATTTTATACTGATAATAAAGGATACAAAAGTCAGTGGGGAATGACTTATAACCACGTAATTCCATAACTAGGTACCATTTGTTGACGGTATTGATGTGTAGATAAATTATCTGGAGCATTAATTAATTTCTAACATTTTAATTACAGGCGCCATATTGGATTGCATTACCCCTAAAAAAATCCTGCGATAAACGGCATGGGTTTGTTTGGTATTGGGCAATGCGTATTTGAGGTTACTAATCTCAATTAATACTAATAAAATCCTTATATCACATTTTAAAACTCTTTACTCAATTTGAATGACCAGTATATCTCTTATTCTTATTACCATAACTATAGATGATAAAATTCTAAATGCATAATAGGGAAAAGAGAAATTCTAGAAAAATATTGAACAACTAGACTGCAGCGTATTCAGAAGTATTGTATTGTATTGTTAAAAAATTGAGGTTGTTAGAAAATTATCCGCTCTTCATAATGATTGAGCCTACTACACCCAGATTATCCATGTTTTTAATCATGTCATTAAATATGTTTATAGATACTGTTATTGGATACATAAAACTACCGGCAATTCAGCAAATTAGTAACATGAAAGCATATTAAACATTGATATTTGGTTCTTAGCTATATTAATTACAGTTTCTGTCTTAATATTTCTAATACTAACTACAGTTTCTGTAACTCTTCAACTAGTCATAAAATTTTTTTGCACTGTACGATTTTCATCAGTGAACGTTCTTGAAGAGAAATTAGGTTTCGAAATGATTTTTTTAGAAGTTTTTTTTATAAAATTAAATGATTTTAAACCCTTTGTGTATTATGAATGAGTCTAAGCTGTATAAATTTTTCAGAGGGAAGTGTAGCTCTGAATTAAAAACTGACTTTAAAAAAGAACTGGTTTCAGCAACCATTGTTAATATTTAACGTATTCTCAACCACAATATCAGTATCTAATAGGTTTTTCATGCTGCAGGAATATTTTATGTTCTTTATGCATTCAAATTATGATAAAATACTAGAACAGTCTTTAAACATAGTTAAAGACATATTCTGAGTGCAGTAGGCTCATTTATCTTGAAGAGCGGGTTAATTTTGTACCAACTTCAATTTTTCAACTAAGTTACAGAATACAATACTTCTGTATGTACTAACAAACATCTAGTGTTTCAATATTTTTCTAGAATTTCTCTTTTCCCTATTATGCATTTAGAATTTTATCATCTATAGTTATGGTAATAAGAATAACAGATATACTGGTCATTCAAATTGAGTAAAGAGTTTTAAAATGTGTTATAAGGATTTTATTAGTATTAATTGAGATTAGTAACCTCAAATACGCATTGCCCAATACCAAACAAACCCATACCGTTTATCGCAGAATTTTTTTTAGAGGTAATGCAATCCAATATGGCGCCTGTAATTAAAATGTTAGAAATTAATTAATGCTCCAGATAATTTATCTGCACATCAATATCGTCTGCAAATGGTACCTAGTTATGGAATTACGTGGTTATAAGTCATTCCCCACTGACTTTTGTATCCTCTATTCTCAGTATAAAATGGGCAAATTTGACGATTTTCCGATTGATGACCAGGCTAAAAACTGGGTAGTTTCGACTAGCTAGGAATGAAAAACGGTCGAATATGAATTTTTAGATGTGTTAAAGCCCTATTATTCGACAATATAATATTTTAAGGCATTTTTAAAAATTTTCGAAAAAAAGGAGAAAAATGTCAAAATTTCCCAACTTTAGGCCGTTTGAGGCACGTGTTAATATTTTCTGATCGATTTAAGATTTTGCACACTTTCTTAGGATACCAAAAGGAAAAAAATTAGGGGGTGTCTCAAAAGTTTCCCCGACTTTCGATTTTTAAGGGACACCCTACTGTATAGTCAAAATAACCTAAACTAAGTATCAAAAAATTAAAAAAAATAGTTCCGAGCTGCCTTCTAGTAAGTAAACATAGACATAAAAACTGTTCTAGGCAAAAGAAACGAATATTTCCAGCACCGTTCTCACTCGTGAGTGAGAAATCGAAAGCAAATGCTCAGCACGTGTGAGAGCCTTGCTGAGGCGGGAAGGGGTTAAAGGAAAGTTGAAAATCATATTTTAAAAATTATGAAAAATAAAATTTACAGGCAGTAAAAGCTACTTGCCAAAAATATATTTAAAATATTTTTTGATACATCTAGTTTTCACTTTTGTGAGTTGATTAAGCTTTTAAAATGTTTTAACACAAATAATCCAATTGCTTTTTCCCAGCGGTAATAATAAATAAAATAGTTATGCTAACTTGATTTTACTTTACAATCACTTCCAGCAGTATTTAAAAATAACTAGCGGTAATAAAAAAGTAAGAGAAAATAGTAGATAAAGAAAGCTTGTACTATAAAATAAACAAGGCCCTGCACATTCAAAGTTATTCACTCAAAAGGCTAAAAATTTAATACATTCAAAAATTATTCAAAACATAACTGTGTTCAACTTTTATTTCTTTGATATAATATAGTGTTTTGTATATGAAAATGTATTTTCTCAAAAATTACTTTTAAAGGTTGTGGCATGTTGTAAAGTATGTATATTATTTTTAGAGAAAAAATTAAATGCTTTAGTTAAATCTCAGCACAGCAAACTAATGAATTGATGATGTTTATCTGTTAACAGACAATGGGGACACAAAGAAAGCTATCAAGCAACCTGCTACAAAGACTCGGAAAAGTAACTTAGTTTTTCTGGTTACTATTGAAAACAATAGTCTTAAATTAAACTTTTTTTTGTTTCCCAGATTTTGTCCAGTCAGCACATTTTCTGAAAGCAAAATGTTTCTTTGTTAGCAGTATTAACTAATTTAATTATTGTTGTTGTAATATAACCTTATTTTCATCTTATGTGCCAGTTTCTCTAAAAAAACCTTCTATCTTTCCTAGCTAACTAATGCTTTTGCACTCTTAAACTAACCTTTCAAATTTGAAAAATTATTTATTTTTATTTATATTTATTGGTACGGTATTCTTGATATTAGAGCAGCTGCATAAAGCTGCAAAGTGCTAATCCAATGCATTTTATGACTCTTTGAAACATCGTAGGAAAGAAACGGTTGTTCACACAACGCAAAAGACATTCCGAAGATCATGATGCTGTTACTGTAAAGGTTGAACCTGAAGATGGAGGTTAGTAATCTATCACTTTACAAGTTGTTTAACTATGAAGAGCTTTTTATGTCCTTCACAGAAAAATAGGTTTGCTTCTTTAGAGAATTTATGTTTAAGAGCTGTACTTAAGTAGCTGAAAAACCTCTAGTTCTTTATGAACTGTGATTCGGTAACTCTGCTTAAAATAATTTAAGTTTTAAAAATAAAATGCATAATAATTTTGAAAGAATAACCTGTATTGCCTAAAATTCCCTTCAGCAAAGGTTTGCCAGTGTTTCGAACTTATACATGACAGATCTATAGAAAGGTGTAAAGTCTCAACTCTCCTTCTCCTTTCATTGATCTATAGAAATATTCATACAAAATTTTTTATTTCATTTTAAAAAGCTAGTTTTTTTAATGTTACACAAACCATAATTTTATTTTATTACTAATGTACTAATGATTTAAAATAAAGAACTTTAAGGAAAAAGTTTTTCTGAGGGAAAAGTCCTGTTTAGGTTAATATCATTGAAATCCAAAATATTTTTAACAAATTAAATTGAACAAAAAGAGTAAACACCAAAAAATGTTTAAATTTTTTTTAGATCCTGATGAAGGGAGCCTGAGTTCTTAAAAGTTCACCTAAATACACATATAAAGATACCAGTATTTAATATTTATCATGTATAAAAGGACATTCTTGTAAATACAAGTCCATCTGTTTGGTATTCTTTTGAATATAGTAGTATTTGTTTTCGAGTGTTAATTGTTATTATTTTGAATGTTAGATTATCTTGTCTTTCTTGTGCAATAAATGTTATTTATATTTAGTTATGTTAGCATTAGTAACTTCATTAATATTATCTCCTGTCTGTCTTGTGTATAAAATGATGGTTGTATTTTAAATGGAGAAATTTATATAGTATTCCTTTATGTTTGTGAGCTAATGTACTAAATTGATTTGGACTAGCTTTATCATTCTGTAAAACCTCACTGTACAAACAACATCGTTGGTTTGCAAGAAAAAGGATCTAAGTCACTTTGGAGAATATTTTAAAAGTCGTTGAAAGGCACCAGCAAATAGCAGATCCAACGGTTGGCTGGTGAGTGGTGAGATTACAGGGTGCAAAGAAAAATGATCGGGTATCACTAACTTGGGCACAACCTGGTATTGAACTAAAAGTGACTTAGTTCCTTTTTCCTGGAAGCGGGTGATATAATGACCAACTTTCGAAATCATCAATCACACATTCACCATTATAAATTTAATGTTACCATTAGGAATGACCAGGAAAACCCCTGGCAGGGACCAGTTTTTGTAATTCACAAAAAAAATTTCTAGCTGTTTTATGGTTGAGGAAAAAACGAATAGTATATTCGATTCAATACTGTAAAAAAATATGTTCCACCATTGAAAGGATCTATTGTTTGGTTGGCTTTATGATGGCTCAACCCAGTTTTTAATGTAAAGCTATACTTCTGCGTATTTCATTGCCCTGTATCTCCTACAGTGGTCAGCCATGCCTGGTGGCTAGAAACACTACCAACCCAGGTTTGACAAGGTATGATGGCATATTAAAATGCAACTATATTTCGATTTGCTTCTTTGACTTGGCCATACAAAAATGTTCCTGAATCATTTTATTACTTATATACAGGGTGTTTCAAAAAACCTGTAACGATAGGCTATTTCCTAAAATATTTCCCCTAGACCCATACTTCCAATGGCAAATTTTCTTTAAATGAGGTGAAGAATTATATGAGACCAGTTTCAACTCCATGGGGGGTCTATTTTAGAAGATGCAGAAAATAACTTTTTATACGGCCCCCGTAGACTAAAACTTCCAATGGAAAATTTTTTCTCCAATCACTTCTCAATAAGATAGAAAAAATTCAGTCTCATTATCTTCAAAATTCACTGAGATATGCGGGTTTATATTTTTAAGGGACCGTCCGCAAGTTAAAAAGCGCGTCATTCTAATAAACAATAGAGCAGTGTTTGGCTAAATCGGAACTTATAGGTATTGATTCCTGAGTATCAAGTGTTTCTGGGAGTCACACACTCGTGCTACAATTATTTTTTACGTAGCTAATTGGTATGAAGGAGTACCTGATTTCGGGGCTCCAAGAAATATTTTTTATCTTTTCGATAACTCAAGGTAATTTATAAATAAGTATTGATTTAGGTATAAGTATTGATTGGTAGGAGGGTTACTTTCAAACCAATGACGTCACAAATCTGAACGCAAAATGAGAGCTGATGGGCCCCCCTCTGGGCATCGCTGATATGAGTAGCAATGACAGGTATCTGGATTAGCGTAGTTGAACGAGCTCAACACCATGGCTGATTGGAGGAGTTTTTCATGTAGTCCTTGTCACCCACCTCAAATCAAAAAATCAAAGTTTTACGGTAGTTTGGTTTCTAAAATGTTCAACCGTAGTTTGTGGATGGCCCCTATTTTGCAGTAAAAGTATGTCACTCATAGGTATGATAAAGTGGTGTAAGTCACGAATTTTAGCTTTTAATATCTTGGTGAATTTTGAAGATATCGAGATGAAATTTTTTGTATCTGATTAAGAAATGAATGGAGAAAATTTTTCTCATTGGGGGTTTCAATCTACGGGGGCCGTATAAAAATTTATTTTCTGCATCTTCTAAAATAGACCCCCCATGGAGTTGAAACTGGTGTCATATAATTGTTCACCTCATTTGAAGAAAATCTTCCATTGGAAGTATGGGTCTAGGGGAAATATTTTAGGAAATAGCCTATCGTTACAGGTTTTTGAAACACCCTGTATAATGTTTTGCCTTGAAATTCGTATGATTCAACGATTTATTTAACCTTATGTCATGATTGCAGCACATAAATCGGTTGTTAACTCTTTTTTTGTTTTGCCTGTTGTTAGTGTCAGTAACCTTCATTTTTTATCTGTGATTCTTCCATAAGAATACTGTAAATAAATAATTTCATTTCCAAACTTAAGTGTGTATCTTTTTTTACTGATATTTTAGTGTGATATTTATACTCCGGCAACGAGATTTTGTCGCTTGACCTCCCCTGACCCCGGGGAGAGCCCACACCGATTTTGGGACCGCGCCTTTTGCGCTTTTCTTGGCAAGCGAGGGGATTGTATGACGTCGGAGTTTTCCGGGGGCTATGCGTGTTTCGCGGTGAGTGGACGTTTTTTCTTTCGTTTAAAAGGCCTCTTAAAAATAAAATTTTCCCTATACGGACCTCCATGTTTTTATGGGGGGCTTCATTCACTATTATTGCCGTAAAGTTTAAAATTTTAAAAGATTTAACAAAATATTTTTTCCTTAACTGGCATAAGCTCTTTAACATCAACATAGTTCGGAATTAAGTCTATTAAAAACAATTTAATAAGCAAATGTATTAAAATCTGAGAAAATGCATAACTGAAGAGGGACTGAGCGAAAACTTACTGATTTATATCAGTTAGGGCTCGACCGATGGCACTTTTTTGGCCGATTGTTTGAAAATTTCCATCGGCAGGCCGATGGTTCTTAAATGGCCGATCGCCGATGGCCGATGCTTAAGGCCGATGGTAAAAATTGCATTAAACCAATATGTATTTTTTTTAGAAAACCCTTAAAATCCATCTTAGAACTTGAAATGAAAATGCATGTTGCTTCGTACATGGCCGTATCCAAGCGGGATTTAGGAGTTTCAACTCCCACCAACAATTTTGCCATAAGTGTTTGTACTGTTTCTTCCCTTGAAAATTCAGTAACTTACAAAGAGCAATCCACTCTTTGGTCCAAAGGGCCTCAATATGAGTTGAAACACTATTTGTGAGGTGAACCTACACTGTTTTGTTTGTCATTTATTGTTCTTTTCTTGAAAATTGGTTTTCTTTGGGTGATCTCCAAAATAGTCAAAATGAGATAAAACACTAGTTTAAAGTGAAAATTATAAAAAAAAAGAATTTCTGAGGCAGAACATCTAGCCCCCTCGAAATTATGACATTTATTATTTTTTTACCTTGAAAACTCGTTGGTTTACAAGGAACTGTTCTCTTCTGATGTTACTCCCAAAGGGTCGCAAAATGAGCTGAAAATACTATTTAGAGGTAAATTTTCAAAAGACCCCCAGACCCCGATTTTTACTTGAAGCTCACATTATAAAATTTTTACATATTTCTAACATAATTCAATTGCTATTTTTAAATTATTTAAAACTCAACGTATAAATGCACTTGTTTCCCTAGAAGTAATATTGATTGAGTCAACCCCCCAAAACAAAATCTAACTACGGCGCTAGCACCTGATACCGAACATATTTTTACTTTAAAAATAAGTCAATAATTCATGTTTATAATTGAATATTCAAAAAATTATGACAACAAATAAATAACTCGCTTAAGAGATCGGATTTAAATTTCAATGAAATTAAAATTAATGGTCTGGATTAAGAAAACTGTTCCCAGAAAAATTTCACCCTTAAAATATTTCTTCAGCTTTAACCCAAAGGGTATCTCTTTGTAAGAGATGGAATTTTTCATGGTTAAAAATGATAAAAGTCAAAATTTAGGGGGTTGAAGGTTTTACCCCAGCAAAGTTTTTGAAACTTTGAAAAAGAAGAGTTTTAACTCATTTTAAAATCTATTCCTTACACCCAAAGAAAATTAATCCTTGTAAAATGCAGAATTTTCAAGGGGAAAAATATAATAGACTTTAAAATTTTGTGAGGTATTATGTAGGTTTTCTCCAGGAAAATTTTAAAAATTTTCCCTTTAAAAGTAGTGTTAGTGTGTTGTCTTTGTAAAGCCTCTCGCTCTTTGTTTGGAGGGTATGTGAAAAATTTTGTACATTTTTTGGTGGGAAATAGGACATTTTCTGATTTATTTTGAAAGAAGTGGTATTTGTATTTGCTTTTTTTGGGGGGGGAGGCTAAGAATTTTCAAAATCAAATTGAATCTTCTTTACGAACATAATATTAAAACGGTTGTGAATAATGTTCTTTGCCTAAAGGGAAGACTGGGAAAATTTCTGGAAATTCAAGTATAAAAAAGCAGGTTTTGAACTCGTTTTTGCAGACCTAATCCGAATTTAGGACATACATTTTAAAGGATTTAATATATTTTTTGCTATAATTTTTGCATTTTGACGAACTTATTATAAAAAAAGTTATAGTTATATAAAAGTAATAGATTTCAAGTACCAAAGGGGGTCTGGAGGTCCTCCTTCAGAAAATATCTAAAATTTGACCCTAAAAACAGGGTGCAAACTCGATTTAGTACAATTAGTCGCCTCCCCCCTTACGCCCTTGATGAGTTCCGACCTCTCCTCTTTTCCAATGCTAATTTTCATTCCTTTTTGAAGGGAGCTCCCTGCCACCCTGGATTCGCTATTGTTTGGGTGGGATATATCCGATAAAAACTATTCGTCCTTATAAGGATTAAAATTGGAGGAAATCAATAGGATCGTTTCTAGTCAAAAGGTCTACCTAGAAAATGTCCACTTTTCCACAGACAGGTACAAGTTAAACTTAAAACTAAATTTGGAGCAACATGGGGCAGTTTCGCGGGTTTTTTTCTCGCCTTCTCGTCAATCGCTTCATGTTCTTCGGGTTTCTGCAAAAAACAACGGCATTTAGATGTTTTTTTAGGTCCATCGGGCCGATGATTTCACAATTTAACATCGGCTGTTGATGCCTAGGCCCATAGACTTTAGAAGAAGAATAGACGGAGTATTTGGCCAAGGTCACGGCATCAGCATCATTTTATCTGCAGCAGCAATCACCCTCTACACGTGCTCGGTTGTTTTGGTTTTCGTTTGTGTTGTTATAAAATCGCCAGCGTACGCTCTCACTTGATAATCTTGCAACATATATATTTTTCTATTTTAAAGGTATTATAAAGCATTTAGAACAAAGTGTTAATTTTTTCTAAAAGCTTAACATCGCTTCAACTTTAAATAACTTCATTAACTTTTAATATAAAAATGTTAACTAACTTTGGTTAGAAGTTACTAAACTGTGTGTCATCGCGGGAATTAACACTATTAATTAAAAAATTACATTTTATTGGTAGATATAGATTCCCTAATAGCACTCTTGATCTTTTACTATTAAAATTACATGAATTCTGGTTTATTAAGAGCTAGTATATTGTAAATATTTATTATACATATATTTTATTTAAAAAAAAGTAGTGATGATTTTACATGAATAAAATATCTATATTTTATTCAAATTTTCTCGGGTGTGTCTTTAAATACACAAGTATATACTATTAAGATTTTACATAAGTAACGTAACACAGCTCTTAAAAAATAAAAATAAAGGTTCTAGACTAGAGTAGGTATACAGAGCTGTGAAAGAACCAATGCCATAAACTAGTATAATATTACATATGAACTAGTCGCTTGTGTTAATTTAGTAACATTACCCAGAGTATAAATTATTTATATTAATTAAACAGAAACTAAAATAAAATCAAATATAAACTTTCATAGCAATTCTAAACCATGTAAACATGAAGTTGCATTATACAATATCTGACATAAATCCTAAGCTCTACTTTCTTTAGTGAAACAAATACAATTTTTACTCACACACAATAACAATAAATTAATTGAGTATTTTAACGCATTTTTGAAGTATCATTATTAATTTGAATCATTACTGTTCTATTTAATCACTTTTTATAACTGAAATGTCAACAAAAGAACTTTTTTGTATCACATTGTTGAAATCCGAAACAAGTTGCAATTGGTAATTTTTTCTAAAAATAAACAGTAAATCTAAAACCAACAATTGTTTCTCACATTTAAGAATAGCAACTAGGATAATTCAGTTTCTTCTCCATAATGAAAAATAAATATTTTCCATTCCACAATAAAGCAGTTAGTTAGACTGTTGTTCTAAAAAAAACTTCCCATGACGATTGAAACAGTTTTATCGCTAATAAAATCCTTCAAAATGTATTTCAGTTGAACGGAAAGGATTAAAGAAGACTTACATGTGCAAAGAAAATCCTTGTCCAGCTTTATTTCGCAATTATAAGCCCCCCAGTAGTATAACCATCGCGATTCCCTCCACACGCCTATGGAGGAAGTGCGATAATATTCCCTGCTCCACGTGCTTTTTCGAGTTGAGATGTTGATTACTCGAGGTTTCAAAACAAACCAGCTTATCGCTATTAGGATTCTTATCGCTATGCTCCGTCTTTCTCTCTTCCAAGGTCTATGCCTAGGCCGATGGCTATTTTTTCGAACAATCGGCGCCGTTGCATCTCCCGGTCGAGCCCTAATATCAGTCAATATTTTTTAAAAAGCAGCAGTCATCGAAGTTGATTTTCTGAAAATTTTCTTTTAGATAGTTTTGAAATCTCATTACACAAAAGTTTAAACAATGGTTGAAAAATGTCTCAGGGACATTGGTACAAAAATTTAATTGTTACTGAGAATATTATAGGTCGTTTAAAGTTAAAAATGTTATTTTCTTACTCATCTGCTGAACACCCAGCGAGAACTATTAGCAGAAAAATTAGGACTTTTGCAGCCGCATATTCTTGTGCATGAAGATGCGCATTACAAGGTTTTTTTTCTAATTTCAAGCTAGTCTGGAGTAATTAAATTTTCGAGTTCTTTCATATTTATTTGGTTATGTAAGTAAAAATTAATCACAAATTTATGCTTATGATATTTTGAAGCCATGCACTCTTTTTTTTGCGAAACAAGGCGGACGTTTTACTTCTCCCAAATAATTACATCAGATTCTAACAAAACACATTAGGTACCGTGGTTTAATACTGATTGTAAAAAGGATCAAGAGAGAAACTATTAGACCGAGAGCTGTATGCAAATTTTGCGTATGATAAGGTGCACGAGATATTTCACCTGGGACAGATTCAATTGATGATGGGAAAACTTAAGTCACCACAGCTAAGTGGAAGCTTTGAGCGTACTGGGGGGTCGAACACGCTCATTTTTCATGAAAAATGGCCGACGAGGTGCAAGGAGGGAAATAGGTTTAATGTAAGAATGTGAGTAAAAGTCAGGGAAGGGAAAAGAAGTACAGAGGAAACTATTACGAATTTGAATTTTTTTCTACTTTATGGGAGTACATTACTGTTTATACAAAACGAAGATTTTTATACAAAACAACTAAAAAAACAAAGATAAAACCATCTCATTTTTTTCATGATTTTTTATAAGAAAGGAAGGGAACGTACCCATACTACGTGACCCATTTTTGACCCCCTCCCCCCATGGTGACCATCCGTAGTATATGCCAAGACCCCCCTCCCCCTCTAGTTTTCACGTAGTAATTCAAAAATACGGTTTTCAATCATTTTTTGCAAACAAAAAGTTTAAAAAATTAATTTGGCTTAATTTTGCCGTATTGAAAAGAGGAAATTGACTACGTGACGAAACCCTAAGCCCCCTCCTTTCCTTGTAATTGTCCTCCCCTCCTTTTATTGTAATTGTTTCAAAATTTGGTGATAATAGAAAATAACATCTTAAAGAAAGCTTCAGTTTTAAGGAATTAAGACCCAGATTTAAACATTGAAGAAATAAATGTCCCTGATAATTGTTTAATACAAATTGACTTGGACTTAAGTGATTTTATTCTAGCAGAATTCGCTACTAAAAAGAAAATTTTGTTAAGTTGGCCAAATAGAAAATTTGGAATTTGATGATGTTATTTAAAATCAACAGGGTTGGAAAAAAACCTGTTTTTTTTAAAAACCAGTGGTTTCTTTAAACTTTTTTCTTCGTACCCGCATAAATATAACTACTTAGTTTTTTCTGTTATAAATCCATTGAATTAATATTTAATCAATTCAGCTATAAACCAAGTGATTTAATTAATTAACTAATTAAAATTAATTTTTTAAAAGTTAAATTTATATATAAATCAGGATTGTTTGCTGCATATAAAAACAACTGGTTTTTATTGCATCGGAAAAGTGTTTATATGTGTACATTTTAGTAAGATTTTTATTTATTATAAATAAAAACCAACTGAGGTTTTTATAATGGATTCAAATATATGGGGTTTATATGATAAAAAACCATGTTGGTTTTTATTTAAAAAAACATTAGTTTCTTTTCAAAGTATAAAAACCAAGTGGTTTTTATAATAAAATAGCCGGTGCTGAGTGAGTAAAAAAATTGTTTTTTTAATGCATTAAAATATCCTTTTCTTATTGAACTAAAAAAAACCAAGAATTTCTTTTTAAAGCAAAATATCAAGTGGTTTTTATTATTGGTGCTTAGTGAGTTAAAAAATCCATTTGGTTTTTGTAGTGCAAGGTGCAATAAAATTTCTTGTTCTTAATAAATTTAAAAAACCATACATGGTTTTTATTGAATAACACCATGGAATTTCTTTTCAAAGCATAAAAACAAGTTCTTTTTTTAATCTATTAATATATACAGGGTGTTTCAAAATTGCGTTGCACGGCTTTTATTCGGAACCAACGCCTCTTAGGGTCATGGAAGTAAGGTCTACCCCTGGGTAAGTAAGCCTGGAGAATACACTGAAATGATTTACAGCGCCCCTAGCGGCGAAATTAAAAAGTTAAAAAAATTAATTTAAAAACTAAAAGAGATAGAGCAAAAACCTTAATCAGAGTATTGTTGCCAACGTCATGAAGAACTCACTGAAAAAAAATTCATGAAAATATCTTGAATATTCGCCGAGATATTAGCATGTGAAAAAAGCACTTTTTCAGGGGTCAAAAAAGAAAAAGTTCGCATATTTGCCAATTTTTTTGATTTTTTGATTAAATTTTGTGTTCTTTAAACTAAAAAAACGAAAAACTATAAAATAACACTGAAAAGTTTGCAAATATGCGAACTTTTTCTTTTTTGACCCTTGAAAAAGTGCTATTTTCACACGCTAATAGCTCCGCGAATATTAAAGATATTTTGATCAAATTTTTTTCCGTGAGTTCTTCATGACGTTGGCAACAATACTCTCACTGAGGTTTTTGCTCTATCTCCTTTAGTTTTTAAATAAATTTTTTTAACTTTCTAATTTCGCCGCTAGGGGCAATGTAAGTCCTCTCAATGGATTTTCCACGGTCACTTACCTAGGGGTAGACCTTACTTCCGTGACCCTAGGAGGCGTTGGTTCCAAATAAAAGCCGTGCAACGCAATTTTGAAACACCCTGTATAATAAATATATTTGTATTTATGAAAAAAACAATATATTAAGAGACAATATTTTAATAAAGAAATTACTTTAATAAACCCAAAAGTTTTCTTAAAAAAATTGCAGATTTTCTGGAAAAAACCAAAAAAACCATTTTGGTGGGGTTTTTTTTGTTATATTTATGTTATATTATAGTAATATTAATGTTACAACTTCTACTCTTGGCACTCTATTCAGAGTAAAAATTGAATGATGAAAGCTGATGAAATGAATTTGATTAATTAAATACCTAATGCATGATCTAAACGTTTTTCGTTTTACAAGGAGTTAAAAAAATTATTTAAAACTTTTTAGAGCATTTTAAAAAAGTTTGCTTTTAAAAAAGGTTTTTTTCATTAATTATTAACAATAAAATGCTATTCTATGAAACTTTTTATTGAAAAGCTAGATGAACTATCAAATAAAAATATTTTATGACCATAAAAAGGGTCAAAAGAGAGTCAAAGGGTCAATTAAATTTTTCGAAACATAGCCTATGTTTTTTACGTAGGTATACCAAGTTTGGTGCAGTTCGGAAGAAAACTGTGAATTTCTATAAAAGACATACATACACACTACACACATTGACTTTTATTGTTAGATTATTATTACTCTGAATATTGTTAAAACTATCTGTTTCAACTTGATTGAAACATTTTAGTTGTATTTTCAACGTTCATTTAAATAAATTAAATTTATTACCAATGATTAAATCATCAATTGTGATTATAGCCCCATAACTACAATACAATATCATTGGAAAAATGACCTCGGCAAATGCCTCAAGCGTTTTTAACAGGAACTTTAAAAAACAGTGGATTTTTGAGGCTAAAAAATTGAAAAATAAAAAAAACAAAGAAAAACAGCTCTAACTGAAACAGTTCTTATTAAGTTTTCCTTAAAGAAAAACAGTTTATAGAACTGTTTAGAGACATTTTCAGACCAATTAGAAAAATCAGTTTTAATGATCTGTGGCGAGCGGCATTACCAATCCCAAGAGCAAGTATCTGCAATAGATGCGAACTGCGCACCATGAGATAAAAAAGCACGAATTTACTATAAAAATATGGATTTTAAAAACTTAATACTTTTTTACTGAGAAAAACAACTCCCGAAGAGAAGAAAAAATGAAAAAAGAAAGTTAATGAGGGTAATATGATCAGAGATTTAGGGGTGATAGTTAATGAGGACTTTAAATGGGTTCATCAGTGTTCAGCTGCTAGTAAAAAGGCTAATAGGATATTGGGTTACATTAAAAAAACTGTTTCTTCAAGGTCCGAGGATATTATTTTGCCACTATACAGAGGCTTGGTGAGACCTCATCTAGAGTATGCTGTTCAGTTTTGGTCTCCATACTTAAAAAAAGATATTGATTCAATTAAAATGGTTCAGCAATAGGGCTACTAAAATGGTCAAGGGTAGTTTAAGTTAGTTTCCAGGTTAAGGTCCAGTTTAAGTTATGATTGAAGATTAAAGAAGCTAAATATGTTCACTTTAGAGAAAAGAAGGATTAGAGGGGATTTGATTCAACTTTTTAGAATGGTTAAGCAAGGGGACACAGAGAGACTAGATTTCAATACGGGTAATAGAACAAGGGGTACAATTTCAAATTGAATAAAGTCAAATTTAAGACGGATTGTAGAAAGCATTATTTTTTTTAATATAGTAGTGGATAGATGGAATGCGTTGCCTGAAACAATTGTAAATTCAAGTGGGGTAAACGAGTTCAAGGGGAAAATTGACAGATACTGGGATTCCAGTAGTTTGGGTTAGGAAGACTGGACCAACCTTGCTGGGCTTACGCCTGTAGTTGGTGGACTTGATTTGTATTTGTATTTGTAAATTATAAAACGTTTTTTCCCTGTAACTAATATACCCTTGTAGTGAAGCGGGTTTTACAGTGCAGTGAGTGTAATGCAGTGAAATAGTCAGCTGGATGCGAATTTAACCGGAGTAATATATTTAAAAATCAACACTTAAACCTTCTCAGGAAAAATAGAATAAACTTTAAAGTCACATATATCTGACACTTTTTTATACTGAATGAAGTTCCACCATTGAAAGGATCTATTGCTTGGTTGGCTTTATGGCTCAACCCAGTTTTTAATGTATAAAGCTATACTTCTGCAGATTTCATTGTCCTGTATCTCCTGCAGTGGTATAGTAGTCAGCCGTGTCTGGCTACGAGCACTAGGGTGTCTCAAAAAAAACTTTTTTTCGAAAAACCTCGCTCCCCAGGGCTTTTCCCATTCCTTTTGGTCCCAAAAGATAGTGTGTGAAGTTTCAGCCCCCAAAGTTAACTCTAGGGTTTGCTTGTAGAGCCCCAAAGTTTGAAAAAAGTGGAAAAAATGACCAATTTTCAGAATTTTTAAAAATTATATTTTAAGATTGATACTGAGATAAAACTGGTTCAGATGTGTCATTTAGGACTTATTTAGATGGAATATATTTATTTATGTGTATTAACTTCACCATATAGCCCCTATAATTTAAGATTAAAACGTACTTCTTTGGGACGTTGCACTCGCCAAAGCTTATAATGCACTACCGGTGGACGAAATGAATTAAATTTGAATTTCTTCTAAGGAACTCCCTCAAATGATGTCATTTGGTTCTAAATTGATGTTATAAATTATAAAAACCATTGAAATAACAATAATGAGGTCTTTTACTGAGCTTTTAATGTAAAAAGTGATTTTCTTCAAAATTTCTCTTTTCCAGCTGATCAAACCCAAAATTTATATTAAAAAAGAGGGTTGTTGTACTTTTTTAGATACCAAACATTGAAACCTTAGTAGGGGTTTCATTTTTAATAAGTAGAATTAAATTTTAAACCACACAGATCAGAAATGACATGGATATTTCCTATACCAGACGTTAAAATCGATTTTCTTTTTTTAAGTTTGGAAAATTACTTCCTTTTAACGTATTAGGGAAAAATTTTAATTAAAAACTTCTTTCTTTAACATTTCAACCAAGATTCCCAAGCATTAAACTATTTTCCTTACTTTGAAAAAAGAAAATCAATTTTCACAACTGGTATAGGAAATATCCATGTCATTTCCGATCTGTGCGGTTTAAAATTTAATTCTACTTATTAAAAATGAAACCCCTACAAAGGTTTCAATGTTTGGTATCTAAAAAAGTACAACAACCTTCTTTTTTAATATAAATTTTGGGTTTGAACAGCTAGAAAAGAAAAATTTTGAAGAAAAACAATTTTTAAATTAAAAGCTCTGTGGAAAACCTCATTATTGTTATTTCAATGGTTTTTATAATTTATAACATCAATTTAGCACCAAATGACATCATTTGAGGGAGTTCCTTCGAAGAAATTCAAATTTAATTCATTTTGTCCACCGGTAGTGCATTATAAGCTTTGGCGAGTGCAACGTCCCTAAGTAGTACGGTTTAATTCTTAATTATAGGGGCTATAGGGTGCAGTTAATACACATAAATAAATATATTCCATCTAAATAAGACCTAAATGACACATCTGAACCAGTTTTATCTCAGTATCAATCTTAAAATATAATTTTTAAAAATTCTGAAAATTGGTCATTTTTTCCACTTTTTTCAAACTTTGGGGCTCTACAGGCAAACCCTAGAGTTAACTTAGGGGGCTGAAACTTCACACACTATCTTTTGGGACCAAAAGGAATGGGAAAAGCCCTGGGGAGCGAGGTTTTTCGAAAAAAAGTTTTTTTGAGACACCCTAACGAGCACTACCAAACCAGGTTTGACCACAGAGTAAAGAGCTAACAGAGATTCCAAACGGCAGTTTTCCTCTTTAGGTACTTAATTGAATTCATGCTCGCATATTATAATATAATTTCACTTGCAGCCAATCAGAGAAGGCGAAATGCGAAAGTGATTGCTGATTGGATATGGAACTTCTATTAACCGGCATTTTAATTTCATCGGTTCTGCTCTTTTCCATCTACTTCCGATTTGGATTTGAGTGACAGCTTCAGTGGATGAATGACAGAGACGTAGCAGGAGTGACGTGTAACTAAAAAGGTGGTCCGATGTACTTGAAGTTGTCTATGGGAAAACCCATGTTAAAAAAGTTGCCATTAGCGTCTATGGAGATGAATCCTCTGTTAAGCTCTATACTCTGTGGGTTTGACAAGGTATGATGCTGATGGCAACATACAACTATATTTCGATATATATACTTCTTTGACTTATCCATACAAAAATGTTCCTGAATAATTTTATTGCTTACATAATGTTTTGCCTTAAAATTCGTTTGATTCAACGATTTATTTAATATTATGTATGTCATGATTGCTGCACATAAATTGGTTGTTAACTCTGTTTTTTGTTTTACCTGTCGTTAGAGTGTCAGTAACCTTCATTTTTATTTGGATTTTTTCATAAGAATACTGTAAATAAATAATTTCATTTCAAAACCTAAGTGTGTAACTTTCTTTACTTTATTTTAGTGTGATATTTATACTCCGGCAACGAGATTTTGTTGCTTGACCTCCCCTGACCCCTGGGAGAGCCCACACCGATTTGGGGACCACTCGTGGAGCATTTTGGTTCGGGGTTCCCATCAGATAGAGATAGACCCATCTGAGGACAGAATTCCGTCTCTTTTTAAAAGTTTTATGAACGGAATTCCGTCCCGAATTTAATAGGAAACGTAAATTCATCCGACCGATCGGCAGCGATTTGTACTAAATTTCAGTACGTAACCGTACATTTTCCCAAGAAATATTCCCGTTTATCACAGATACAGTTTAAGTTTAAGGACCTATTTGTTCAGAGGATATTTTGTGGTTCTTCTGAAACTCAAAGGAAATTTTCTAGAATGGGGGAAATAATAAAAAATACTTATAGTTCAAAGTTCAGTCTTGCAATTTTTGAAGAGTGGCACCCATGAATAGATCCCTTTTGCGCTTTTCTTGGCAAGCGAGGGAGTCGTATTACGTCGACGTTTTCCGAAGGCTATGCGTATTTCGCGGAGAGTGGACGTTTTTTCTTTCGTTTAAAGGGCCTCTTAAAAATAAAATATCCCCTTTAAGGCGAATACGGACCTCCATGTTTTTAAGGGGAGGGGGCTTCACTATTTTTTTTATTTAAACAAACAAATGTAATGGGCTTCATTATTGCCGTCAAATTTCAAATTATAAAAGATTTAACAAAATATTTTTTCTTTAACTGACATAAGCTCTTTAGCATCAACATAGTTTGGAAGTAAAACAATTTTATAAGCAAACTAGCTGATTTGCCCGGCCTTGCACGGGTGCAGGGTATTAATTCCTTTTTTTAAGTTCTATCAATTACGTGTCTGATTTTTCGTATCAGCAATCACCAATCTCTCCAGTGTTTCCCCAGTATTTTTTTCATATTCCCGTGTTCCCGATAATTTTCATATCCCGGTGTTCCCAATAATTTTCCTATCCCGGTGTTCCCAATAATTTTCTTATCCCGGTGTTCCGGATAATTTTCATACCCGTTGTTCCCGATAATTTTCATACCCAGTGTTAATGGTAATTTTCATATCCCAGTGTTCCCGGTAATTTTCATAACTTGGTGTTCCCGATAATTTTCATACCCGCACCCGATAATTTTCATATCCCGGTGTTCCCGGTAATTTCCATATCCCGGTGTTCCCAATAATTTTCATTACCCGGCGTTCCTAGTAATTTTCATATCCTGGTATACCCGATAATTTCCATATCCTGTTGTTCCCATTAATTTTCCTATACGTTTCATATCCCGGTGTTCCCGGTAACTTTTCATACCGGTATTCCCGGTGCCGTTTTTCATCCCTGTAACTGATATCTACCCAAACCCAATCAGTTCCGATGTTGCACCTTTAACTATTATCAATTCAATAAATGAAGCACTATTATAAATAAAATTTATAACAAAAGAATAACATCTAGTCAGAATTTCAGCAACATCTAGTCAGAATTATAACATCTAGTCAGAATTTCGGACATACATTTTTAGGTAGGATATTGATTTTCATGAATATTATAAAAAAGTTGTGAATAATAAAAAGTTCCAAGTAGAAAAGTGGGGTTTGGGGACATTCCCCCAGAAATTTTTGAAAATTTCACCCCAAAAAAATTGGGTTATAACTTGTTTTGGTATACCTTGTCCGAATTTTGGGGGGGGCAAGGCCCCTTCGCCCCCTCTTATATACGCACTTGCGTAAAGTAATCAGGCTCCTTTTGCAATCCATGATTTTGTTTTCTAACGGCCTAATGTCAGTTTCCTTACGTAATTATAAAGGCAGTTGTGATTTGCTTATCTTTGCTGACAAAAGGGTAGGAGGGGTCCAAAATACGATTTGAACAGCCCAACGGCACCTAAGAGGTGAGTGGGGGGTTCGGGGGTCCTCCCCCGAAAAATTTTTGAATTTCAGCAAGCTAAAAAGTGTTCTGAAGCTGGTTTTGGGGAGTTTTCAGGTACTAGTAGGAAATATCTGGTCCAGAATTTAAGTATTTTTGTGTCATTTTTAGTGAACGTCGCGTGCCACCGAAATACCGGTCGCTGTTATAGGCCGTTTAAAGTTAAAAATGTGATTTTCTTATCATCTGTTGAACACCCAGCGAAAACTATAAGCAGAAAAATTAGGACTTTTGCAGCCGCATATTCTTGTGCATGAAGATACGCAGTACAACGGCTTTTTTTTCGAATTTCAAGCTAGTCTGGAGTAATTAAATTTTGGATTTTTTTTCATATTTCTTCGTTTATGTAAGTAAAAATTTATCACAATATTTTGATTATGATAATTTAAAGACATGTACTCTTATGTTTTTGGGAAACAAGGAAGACGTTTTACTTCTTAAGGCTTGAACTAGTTTAAAAAACACTATTAGACTTTAAAGCTTCTTTTTTTACATTTTCTGTCATTTCTCTATGTTAACAAGGGAAACAAGGGAGTTAAATGCTATTTTTAAAGCAAAATAGTAAATTAAATTCATCACGAAAATCATCGTGAATGGTGATTATGGAGGTTTCAGTGTACTTAATATCCCAAATAATATAATTCTGCCCCCCTTTACAACTTTACTGTTATTTTAAAACTGGTTAAAACAAAATTTTAACCGTTGTTTGCATTACCTAATTGTAAAGATATTAAATTCATAAGTTTAATCAAACAAAAGCGTTAAATTATAAAATCAAAATCGATCCAAGGGAATAGTCTAATCGTCACCAGTTAAATATGATATCCAGTGCAAATCTGTATTAATTTCGATCTAAATGAGTGTATTGTGTAAAATACTTTTAATAAATTTATAAAACCTCCCATAAATAAGCCATTTTTCATTAAAAATTGTAGATTTAGAGTTACCCAGGGTGCACCACGAAGAACTCTACAACTACTTATGCAAATATATGTAATACTTGTTTCAGTAATTCTCGATTTTTATTCAGTATTTTTGATAAAAACTCAATGATACCGAAAAACAGCCATTTTCTATGCAAAGATGGGTCTTCACTGGATTTTACTCGAAAATGGGTTATTGATAGATAATACACTGCTGGCCATCCAAAATGGTACACCAAGAAGGAATAGAGATATCAAACCCAAATTTATATCTATGATTGCACATAGTGTTAATGTGAATTGATTAAAAATTCAGCCTTCCTGGACGTTAGGGGCCGAGAAAATAGGTGAGGAAGCATATTACAGACAATACACAAAATAACATATTTACCTAGAAAAAAGTTTTCCATGCAAGATTCAAGCAATCACTTCTTGCGCTGAAATAAAATGACTGAAAAAGATGTAGTGTTGCCAGATTTTGTGTACAAGTATAACTTAAAAATTGGTGCCAGATTTCAAAGATCTGACATTTTATTTTAGTGCATTTTTTGGCTAGGGATCATGTATCCCTAGGGATCAAGTATCCCTAGTCTACCCTAAATGTTTTGAAGACGTTACTTTTGAACACCGTTTTACTGGACTAAATAGCTGAAGGCATATATGACGGCATACAGGGTGTCCCAAAAAAGACTGAAACATTTTAAAAATTAAAAACTAATAAGAACATGAAAACTAAAAAAGATAAAAATACTTCGTTTGTAACATCCTACTCCTGGGAGTCTTAGGTGTAGAATGCAACAAACCGCAATTTTTTTTTGAGTTATTAGTTGATGATTTTTAAAATGTGTCAGTCTGTTTAGGGACACCCTGTATTATTAATTCTAATTGTATATATTATGACTGCATATTAAGGCAACTTTTCGTGAAAACACGACCTAAATAACCTTGATAGTTTTTGAGAGATTGAAAGTGTATCAAAATGTGTCCCTTGTATCAAATTGCATTAAAATGAGAGAGACCAAATTTTCACTTTGAAGTAGCTTGTTTTTGTCGAATCTTAGGGAAAAGAAGTACAGAGGAAACTATTACGAATTTGATAAATTTTTCAACTTTATGTGTGTACATGGGCTTAAACTAACATATATTTGAGATTTTATGACAAACTATTATTTTCTTCAATGCTTGGCAGGATATGGGTTAAAAGAGAGACGGATTTTATTTCCCATGAAAAGTTAAGCTGTGTAACACACACACAAACGCCTGCCCCTGCACTGCACGACGTGCAATGAATATTCCAATAAAAAATTGAAACCGGGCTCACGTAAGTCCCCTAATTGCCTCAATTTCTTAAAATGATTCAACTAATTTTAGAGACTTCCAAGGAATTACTAAGGAGATCAAAATAATGTGTATGACTTGCGTGTTTTATGATCATCACGATACTTAAAGCTTAATTTTAATTTATACATGTAAGTTCCTTTTTCGCAAGTATGAATATACAATCTAAAAATATTTAAGGAAAGTTTTCTTTAGTGATAAAATAAAAGGTAAATAGTTTAACCAAATGTATCTCCCCGCTTATATTATAGTCAGCGGCGTTTTGGTTGAAGTAACAGGTTCGAAAATATTGTTTACAGATGAGTTAGTAGATGAGAATTCTGCGAAATTGAATCATATAATATATGATAACTATAAGTAATGTGAATCATAGTGAATATAATGTGAATCATAAATCATAGTATATGTGTAATCATAGAATCATAGTGCACTTAAGTATAAAACAGACCCCATTTGTTGTGTACAGCTTAATGTATGACAATGAAGGCGGTTCAACAGTTCGACAGGCCTGACCAGTCCAAAGCTTACAGTACGTTTAGACCGGCACCCCCGGTTGTTCTCCTGAACAACATTCTGGAATATTTGGAAGAAAAGGTCTGACATCTTTTATTTTTACACATTGTTTTAGTTAAGACTGGTCACTTTGGAAGTTTGTAAGGTATGAACGTGAAGAATCTTCCGAAAAATGACCGAACCTAAAAGTTTTAAAAAGCAAGCAGGGGCTCACTGCGATTTGTTTAGAGTTTAGATCAGTGTTTTCCAACCTTTTTCGGTCCACGCCCCACCAAAATTTTCCGTGCCCCCTATGTAAGATTACACATATTTTTTACACTCAAAATGTAATATTCAATTTTAAAAACTTAATTAGTTTATTTTTGTTTGTAAAACTTTGAGTTAATTTTCAAAACCCAAAATGCAAAACTAAATTTTAAATGAAAAATAATTTTAATGAAATAACTTTCCATATAATTTAAATCCATAACAACATTAATGAGATCCTTGCAGAGTTGTGTAACCAGGCTTTAGTTTCGGTAGGGGGTGACTCGAAATTTTGAGGTACAGCCTTACGAGTACTTTTCTACCTTAAGTTTTAAATGACGGGGGGTGTCTGGGGGTTCCTTCCCCAGAAAATTTTAGAAATTTTCCCCTTTAAAATAGCGTTTTATTTCATTTTGAGATCATTAAGATTACACCCAAAGATCCCACTTATTTTAAGCGGCAGAAATCTCAAGGAAAAACACTAACATAATAACAAGTGACAGTAAACGGTGACAAACATAAACGACTAATTGAGTCGTCAGTTTGAAGAAGGGAATAAGTCCAAAAATCAAGTTTTGAGAAAATCGAAAAAAAGTAATGGAATTTTCATTGTATGGACATTGATTTCACAACTTCAAGGGGCGATATCTCCCTATAGGGGTTAGTTATTTTCCCCCTCTTTTCACCCATGTGTAGGGCAAAGCTTGGAGATTGTTTTGAGCACAAAGAGTCAATTTGTCATTTTTTGGACTAATTCCCTTCTTCAAACTGACGATTCAATTATAAGGGGGGTTTGGGGGTCCTCCCCCAGAAAACTTTTGGAATTCTTCCAATCTGGAGGGGCAATTTGGTTGAAAATTTTCAAATTACCCCCTAGAAAGTCAAATTGCCCCCCGGTGGGGCGTGCGCCACACGTTGGGAAAAACTGGTTTAGATGGTCTCAGGATACTTCAACTAAAAATCCCAAATTTGGGTGACGGTTTTTCCGCCATTTTGAAAAATAAATCGACCATATTAAATTTTTCCATAGTTTATATTTTCTGTATTTCAGTTGTAAATCTTTTGTAGTAAGGTTAGTTATCCATTTTCCCATGGATATTGTAATGATTTACCGGATTTATCTAAATCTCTCTATTCTAAAAAAAGTTTTTGGTGAACGGTTTACAGAGAAAAACTTTTTATTTACTGATCCGAATGACACATATCTGCTATCAAAATGACCGGATTCTTTTCGGATTTTCGAGTATAAGCTATTGGATTTAAAAAAATTATCTATTTTAAAATATTTCCATTTTTTTTAGATTACTGATAAAGTTGCTGTTACAAAGCAAGCGACTGTCAAACAACTTATTGTCATTCAATCACAAAAACCAACTGACGCCCTATTTTATGATGAAACGAATTCTTTTCAAAACGAGGAAAAGGGCGTTTTCCACATTTCCAAGTAGCACATGTGTGACGTCACACTTTAGGAGCTTTCTGTAAAAAAATATCTCATAATTAACTTAAAAAAAACTGTGGGAAAAGACAAGCATATTTTTGGAATAAGGAGATAATTTTAAAAAATTTAAAATTGAGTATTCAGAATTTTAAGAGGTGCTGCAATTCTCCACGGAAAAAATATAACCATGTGTTAGAGTTCAATTTGTTTAAAATACAAAACAGTTTTTAGATTTATTAAAAAGAGGACAGAAAAAAATACTTGGAAGTTACTTACTTGGAAGGAAAGAAAATACTTGGGCAGAATTCAAAAATTTACACGAACAAAACTAAAAACCAGAAAATAATTAGTGAAAAAAACCTTTAAAAAAAACGTTTTTAAAATGCAAATGAGTATAAAATAATTTTTTTTAACTCATGCAGTAATATTTATATTACAGCTTCTACTCTATTCAGAGGGCAAAATTGAATGATGAAAGCTGATGAAATGAATTTGAGGAATTAAATACCTAATGCATGATCACACCGTTTTTCGTTTTACAAGGAGTTAAAAAAATTATTTAATACTTTTTAGAGCATTTTAAAAACGTTGCTTTTAAAAAAGGTATTTTTCATTAATTATTAACAATAGGGGAGAGTGGGGCACATTCGCACAAAAAGTGCATTTCGGCATATTTCTCTGGATCTAGATGAGATATTGAAGCAAACTCGAATTCAAATGAAAGTTAAGACATTTCCCTATATAATCAATCTAAAAAACGAGAAATTTCGTGCGAATGTGCCCCATGGGTGGGGTAGTTTAGCACACGTGTGGGGCACATTCGTACACATGCAAAAAATCATACAATAATTATTTTTACAAACTAAAAAGTTTATTGCACTTTAAAGTAAGGATAATTAAACGAAATATTTGCCACTTTTACATACTTTTCCTCTAAATTGAAGATTTTTTTACAAAAAGAAAACAGCTTCAGAAATATTGAACAACTAAGTTTTTGATCAGGAAAACAATTGTAGTAATGAAGAAAATATTGCACATTGACATACTTCACATAATATAATTAGTTAGAAAAAGTTCAACCAATATTTTAACTGTCAGGTTTTATTTGAAAAGAAAAGTGAACCAACAGCTCGCTTATTAACACCTGAAACTGACAGTTGGGGAACTTTTAATACGATATTATCTTTTTGTATGAATGTTGAATCTTTACTTATTTGGAAAATAAGAACATTCGCACTGTCCGATTCTGCCCCATCTTTTGGTGTACGAATGTGCCCCATCTACCAGTTCAAGCTTACCACGTCCCAACAAGATATTTATAATTAAAGAAGGGAAATAAAACCTTTCCAGAAACTTACTTTAGTAGAGTCTCTACTGAATAAAATGCTGAATGTCCACTTGAGAGTTATTTTTTATTGATATTTTATGCCAACAAAATAACAAGAAAATTTACTTTGCTGCTTCTAACGCTAGAAAATTTCTCGTTAGTATACAACAAAATGGCTCAGGGCTTTGAAAATTCATGCAGGAGGTGGTAGTCATGCTTCCATCTACTGGTATTTTTTTTCAGATTTTTAAATGAATAATTACTAGGGGAAATGCTGTCTGTCCGAATGTGCCCCATGTGCGAAATAGCCCCACTCTCCCCTAATGCTATTCCATGAAACTTTTTATTGAAAAGCTAGATGAACTTTCAAATAAAAATATTTTATGATCATAAAAAGGGTCAAAAGAGAATCAAAGGGTTAATTAAAGTTTTCGAAACATAGCCTAGGTTTTTTCTTGAGTTTTTTACTTAGGTATACCAAGTTTGGTGCAGATCGGAAGAAAACTGTGAATTTGTATAAAAGACATACATACACACATTGACTTTTATTGTTAGATTATTATTACTCTGATTATTGTTAAAACTTTATCTGTTTCAACTTGATTGAAACATTTTAGTTGTATTTTTAACGTTCATTTAAATAAATTAAATTCATTACCAATGATTAAATCATCAATTGTGATTATAGCCCCATAACTACAATACAATATCATTGGAAAAATTACCTCGGCAAATGCCTCAAACGTTTTTAACAGGAACTTTAAAAAAGTAGATTTTTGAGGCTAAAAAAATTGAAAGAAAAACAGCTCTAACTGAAACAGTTCTTATTAAGTTTTCCTTAAAGAAAAAACATTTTATAGAACTATTTAGGGACATTTTCAGACCAATTAGAAAAAACAGTTTTAATGATCTGTGGCGAGCGGCATTACCAATACCAAGAGTAAGCATCTGCAATATATGCGCTTTGCGCACCCTGAGATAAAATGGCACGAATTTATTATAAAAATATGGATTTTAAAAAACATAACACTTTTTTACTGAGAAAAACACCTCCTGAAGAGAAGAAAAAAGTAAAAAAGAAAGTTAAATTATAAAACGTTTTTTTCCCTGCAACTAATATACCCTTGTAGTGAAACGAGTTTTACAGTACAGTGCGTGTAATGCAGTGAAATAGTCAGCTGAATGCGAATTTAACCGGAGTAATATACTTAGAAATCAACACTTAAACCTTCTCAGGAAAAATAGAATAAACTTTAAAGTCACATATATCTGACACTTTTTTATGCTGAATAAATTAAAAGAAATGAATTTGCTTTTATGCATTTTATTTAGCAATATAAAAAGTTCGAATATTTGATTGGTCACCATAAATTAACGCAACCGCTTTGCTGATTGGCAAAATTTTAGATCTTGAGAGAGAAGAGCGGGGAAAACAAGGCTATTTGATACAGTAAAATTCAACCCCGTCCAATTTTTGAGCAGAAGAGAAGCCTTATACGGATAATTTTTCTTAAAATATCTAAAATTTACTAAATTATATGAAACCAATTAGTAAACAAAAATATAAGTATGATGAATAATAAAGTATGAAGACTTATACAGGGTGTCCCACGAGAAGTGGCCCAACCCCTTTAACTTTTGAACCCCTACAGATATAGTCATGAAAGTGGGGTCTAGGTATAGTAAAGTGATCATGCCCTATCCAATGAGATATTTTTCAGCGCCCCCTAGCGGAAAATTTAGGAGTTGTAATTTTTATTTTAAAAATTATGTGAGGTATGTGAAAAAAGTCAATTACTAAGTTGTAGAGCAGCATTGATTAAGTAATAAAACACACCTTAATCAGAAAAATATCTTGAATAAAACCCCTAAAATGCACGCTCAATTAGGTTGAATTTACGTAGATTTTACGTCTGAAAACACTCCTCATGGGGCAAAAATGAGAAATTTTCAACTTAATGAACTCTAAGAATACTTTGAGTCATTTACTTAAGTCATAAAAATAAAAATTTCTCATTTTCGCCTTGTAGTATAGAGGGTCTTGATAAGCCCCGCCTATTGACCGGTCTGTCTCTTATTGTCTGTGGTTGCATCTGTCAGATTTTCAAAAACAAACAAGTGTTCCGTATGGGTTTTTTTTATGGTAAAATGGAATATCTAGTCAATTTTTCAAAAAAAAATGTATAGTAAATTAAATATTTTAATTTAAAAGTCGAGAAAAAACACGTGACTGAAAACGCTTATTGTTAAAAGATGTCAAAAATCATACCATCAACTTCATTGCTTTCAAACAATGTTTATCGTATGATGACGTCAACATACGATGATATCAAACTCTTGGCGTTTTCGCGCGCTTTTAAAAAGTGGATTTTTGTTAATTTTTTAGGCAATCAAAATATTTCTCGATCGGCTTCAAATTTTGGGTAGTTGCTTATTTTTGCAAGAAGAATCGATTAAAAAATAATAAAAAAGTCATGCAACTTCCTCATTTTAAATACTATTTCCCTTGGTGTTCATATTTATTATATTAAATTTAAGAAGCGAAATTTTCTTGTTTAATCAAATCGAAGATATGCTGCTAAAATGATATTTATTCCAAAGTAAAGAGAAAATCCTTTCTTAGAAATTAGGCAATTCACAACGTTTTGAAAATGAAATAGAAAGAAAAGTTTTTAAGTTTACAGTAAAAGTATAGATTTTAAATTTTATAAACTAGTACTAGAGCTGACGCGCTAGACCAGGGCTTCGCCCGGGTTTCAGTTTTTTATAAATATCATCTGGTGCGTTAGAGATGGGCTTCGCCAGTCCATTTTTAAAGATTATTCTGGTGTGTTACAGATGGGCTTCACCAGTCCAAATGTGGAAATAGTTAAATAAAGAAGCCACTTTTATGTTTATGCTACAACAATGGATTTTAAACTGCATCAATCGAGAATATGCCTACAACAATTAATGTTACATCTTCTCTTGTTATATTTACAACAATGTGGTTTTGCCCTGAAGTTAGGCATGAAATATGGGTTTTTAAGCATAAAAGTGACCAAAAAAGTTGTTGAAACGCTTCGATTTTAAATTATTTTTATTCAGAAACCTTCCTTGGAGCGAGTAGATCAACGTGGTATAGTTTAATAGTTAATGTAGGTTCGAAAAGTTTAAAACCATAAAGGACATACATACATACAGACAGACATTCATTTTTATATACAGGGTGTATCTGAAGTGGTGCAACAAACTTTCAGGGATCATAGTACTCATCAAGACGAACAAGAATCGGTATAGAAAGGGGGTCTCAGACGAAATCCCAGGGAGTTAAAAATGGAGCGACACCCTAAAAAAATCATTGAAAAATTCAATTTGCAGACTACTCTTGGTAAAAACTTAATTATGGTCTCAAAAATTGTGGTTTAATATGATCTTTAAAATTACCTCAAAAGTCTTCACTTTAAAATTTGTTTTATTATGAAAAAAGTTAAAAAACACAAAAAAATGTAAAAACTCTGCCAAAACCTTATTTTGTATTTCGAAATCCTTTCTTTTGATTTGATTATCTGAAAGATTATAGTTGAAAACCCTTAAGTCCAAAGTTTCACGTAAATACAATCAATATTGAACGCTTGAGATCCTGTTAAAGTTTGTTTTTTGCGTGCGCTAACAGCCGTTCTGGAAACAGCTCTAAAAAACTGCTTGCGCACCCAAAAAACAAACTTTAAAAGGATCTCAAGCGTTTAATATTGATTGTATTTACGTGAAACTTTGGACTTAAGGGTTTTCAACTATGATCTTTTAGATCAGGGGTCGGCAAGTAATTTTACTTGGGGTCCAAATACTTTTGAAAATTTTCATCGAGGTCCGGAGAAAAAATAGGTTACAATTTTTACTTTAAATTTTATCTTTAGATACACACATATTTTTACAAAGATGTAATTTGAGTACCTTATTTAAATTGTTAAAATTATTATTAGAAGTTTTTACATTCAAAATGGGGGTCTGGGGGTTTCCCCCCAGGAAATTTTCCGAAATTTGACTCTTTTTGAGGCGTAAAAATGCATATTAATTATTTCAAAATGTTATGGCGGTCCAGGAAATAACATCACGCGGTCCGGATGCGGACCGCCAGTTACCGACCACTGTTTTAGATTATCAAATCAAAAGAAAGGATTTCGAAATACAAAATAAGGTTTTGGCAGAGTTTTCACATTTTTTGCGTTTTTAACTTTTTTCATAATAAAACAAATTTTAAAGTGACGACTTTTGAGGTAATTTTAAAGATCATATTTAACCACAATTTTTGAGACCATAAATAAGTTTTTATCAATAGGTAGTTCTTCTACAAATTGAGTTTTTCAATGATTTTTTGGGGTGTCGCTCCATTTTTAACTCCCTGGGATTTGGTCTGGGACCCCCTTTCTATACCGATTCTTGTTCGTCTTGATGAGTACTATCATCCCTGAAAGTTTTCCCATAAATAAGTTTCCCATAAATAAGTTTTTATCAATAGGTAGTTCTTCTACAAATTGAGTTTTTCAATGATTTTTTGGGGTGTCGCTCCATTTTTAACTCCCTGGGATTTGGTCTGGGACCCCCTTTCTATACCGATTCTTGTTCGTCTTGATTAGTACTATCATCCCTGAAAGTTTGTTGCACCATTTCAGATACACCCTGCATATAGATTGCCCCCAACTGGTGTTTCTACTGATATTATTTTAATGTACCTTTTGCATATTAAGTCAAAAACACTTCTAAGGGGGTTCAAGGGTTCTCTCCTGAAAATGTTTTGAAAATTAGAGCTAAAAATAATTTTTTTAAAGATTATTTCTGTAATAAAAACTGATAAGTAGACTATATTAAATGTGGTTTGAATACGCCTTTAATTTTGTGGCGGAATGCCATAAAAATATCTTCGAAAGCCGCGGGTTGAATCACATTGGGTTACTATATTCATCTACGCTAGATTATATTAAATGGAATTTTAAACTTTTCAAAACGTGAAAATTAATTCCTATGCTGCGGTGAGAGTGCCACTGTGAATCAATGAGCTTTTTCCAAACTTTTTTCGAGAGCTTCGGGAGTGTTAATAATACCTCACCCACTTTTAGCAACAAACAATAATGATATATAGTCATTATTTGGGGGTGCTTGGGGAAGCGACAGGAAATATAAATAATTGAATGAAGTAATAAATAATTTTCAATGATTTTTCGCAATTTCAGGGGGACTATCACCCCTTAAGTATAAATATTTGCTGCAAATGTTCATGTTTTAGAATATTTATGCTATCTAGTCCTTCAGAAGTAATTTAAAAGCTGAAAAACTTTTCAACCCTGTAAATAGCACACAAAATAATCGAAAAATGTAAAAAAGGGAGAGATTACCTGAAAACCTGAGGTGATATAGGAAAACAGTGGTCATATTCGGATTCAGGGGGTTTACAAAAGAATGATCATGGCTCGTTTCTGTGGCATTTTAACCATTTTTTGTCGACCAGTAAGTATAATTTAAATTCCAGTAAAAACATCTGCAATGAGCCGCACTTGTGATATCTCTACACCAGCCAGAAGAATGAATTTGGGTACCTTTCACCATTCCCTTTTTGCGTATTCCGAGAATCCAATGTTCTTCTTTTTTTCTTATAAAACAAATAACCATAAAGGTTCAACCATAGATCTGCAACTGAATTACAGAAAAAAAATACCAGATAATTGCTTTTAAAAATAGACCTTCAAAACTCGAAAAAAGACATGGACAAATTTCGATAACATTAAGGGATGAGTTGAATACTACTCATTAAAACGATGCATTTTGCTATAAATTAATTTGGACCTATTGTCTATTTTGATAACTTTAAGATGATTCGACTGTATCAGCAAAGGATCAGACAGCAATACTTATCTTCCCATCAGGTGCCTCATCCTTTCGAATTAGCAGTGGATGTCGGGTGTGGTACAGGACAGAGCACCAGCGCACTGGCCCCGTATTTCCGATCGGTGGTGGGTTGTGATGTCAGCGAATATCAGATAGGGGAAGCTGTGAAGGCAAGAAAACTCGAAAATATACAATACTGGTAAGTGGCTATGTATATAGACTGAGGATATTGTAATAAAGCATTTGCAATGCAATTTGTATCAAGTCAACTTCAGTTTAGTGAATCAGTGAGGTTAGATGGTCTTACCGACTTCAAACAGGTTATCAATCCAATCCAAAGCTTTAGAGATTTTTGGATTTGATCTCCTCGATTTGGGAGGGTCTCTTTACCAAAAGATGGAAAATAATCCTAGCATCTAAGATGATTTTCCATTTATTTGAAAGTATCCCACATTGACCCTCTGTGGCAGCTATCATCAAAGTTGGCGTTCGTATCTCGGTAAGTTTGGAGGTGCAGGAAAATGTGAACTGAAAATTTGAGGAGGATCATTGATTTCATAAGAAAAATACTTATAAGAATCAAAATTTTTATAGAAACATTTACTGAGATATCCCACCAGGAGATAATGTCTTGAAATATATTAGTTTCTTTTTTTGTACGAAATAAAATGCGCACGAGCTTTGTTAACTTACTTTCTGATCGACCTCGTCTTTTTAATGTCCGATTTTTGAAAATATTGTTCTTGTCCTAGCGTGTCATCGGCAGAGAACCTACCTTTGGCTGACCACGCCGTGCACCTCCTGACAGCTTCTACATGCTTCCACTGGCTGGACACCAGGGCCTTTTTTAAGGAAGTCAAGAGGGTTCTCGCCCCTGGAGGGGTGCTTGCCGTGTACTCCAGTTGTGCCATCTATCCCATGGTGGAAGACGAAAAGAAAAATGGCATTCTGCGACGCCTTACTCAGAAGGTAGTGTATAAGGACCGCATTAGGCATTTATTCCATAACAGGACAGATTCTTCCGATTCTTTTTCAGAAGTATCTTTGCCAGTGACCGCAATGCAAAAAAGTATGGCACATTACACATTAAATTGGTGGGGAAAAAATTACCACCATATCAGAGACGTTACATGCCCCACCACAGTGGAACCTCCCTCCGTGTCACGTTATAACGTATCTCAATGACATGGTGGCAATTTCTTTCCACCACTTTTTTCTATACAGTGCGGTAATTTTTGTGGCCCGCTTCTATAAATCTTTTATTGCCGACGACTTCAGAGCAAAAATTGCAATTGTCCCTTTTAGATCGTCATGTTCACCTCATATTAAATTAATCAAATTTTAATGTGCCTTGTATCATTATTTAGGGAACTTCCTTACCCTGTATCCATGGATTAACAAAATTTTCTCATAGCAACTTAGTCATACCACATCTATCATGTCATATCATCACCTTTATAGTATCTTTCAAATACATTAAAGACATTGCCCCTTAGGAATTCCCAACGACAGAGAAATATTTTTCTCATTTAAATATTTCAACTTACCAATATTTCAATTAGTGGGCAGATCATACTACATAGAAAAGAAAAATAGATAATTTGCAGTTTCTTTTCTGAAAAATTTGATAAAGTCCGGATGGAAAAGAATACACGACATTCCTAATGGCAAATTTAAAAATATAATTTTGTCCACGGGCTATGAAGTCCCAAGTTTATAGAACTTCTTACCGTTTTTAAAAATCTATATATATAAAAATCAATGTCTGTCTGTCTGTCTGTATGTTTGTATGTATGTCCTTTATAGTTTTAAACTTTTCGAACCTACAATAACTATTAAACTATACCACGTTGATCTACTCGCTCCAAGGAAGGTTTCTGAAGAATAATAATTTAAAATCGAAGCATCCTAACAACTTTTTTGGCCCATTTTATGCTTGAAAACCCATATTTCATGTCTAACTTCAGGGCAAAACCACATTGTTGTAAATATAACAATAGAAGATGTAATTTTAATTGTTGTAGGCATATTCTCGATTGTTGCAGTTTAAAATCCATTGTTGTAGCATGCACATAAAATTGGCTCCTTTATTTAACTATTTCCACATTTGGACTGGCGAAGCCCATCTGTAACACACCAAATAGTTTTCTTTAAAAATGGACTGGCGAAGCCCATCTGTAACACACCAAATAGTTTTCTTTAAAAATGGACTGGCGAAGCCCATCTGTAACCCACCAGGTGATATTTTTTAAAAAACTGAAACCCGGGCGAAGCCCGGGTCTAGCGCGTCAGCGCTAGTTGCATATATTTTTGAGGGAAGAAATGACCAAAAACGTGCTTACGTAATATTTGAACGGCCCCAGAACAGCACACAACATAGCTTTACCTAGAGGGTCTGTGAACTACTGTTTAATTACATAAGCTTTCACATTCCTATGTGTGTTTGAATTTTCACATATTTTGCAGCTTCTTTACGAGGATTTGAAAGCATACCGATCTCCAAAGGTTCAAACAGCCTTCAACCATTACAAGAATATTGAATTTCCCTTTGATGAAGTCATTAGGTAATACACTCCCCCAATTCTAACCTGACCAATGAACATTCTGAATCTTTCTTTTGATCGATTGTTACTTAAAATAGCCATCAGAATATTTTACTAATAGAAATATAAGATAATTTACTTTATAACAAAATAATTTATCTCTGCAGAGAAGACAACATTTGTCATGTATATTTATCTCGAGCAGCAGATGCAGTGGGCTACATCAAATCTATGTCAACATTCCAAAACTTTCGGGAGGCCAATCCTTTGAAAGCTGATCAACTCCTCAAAAGTTATCAGGAGAGGTATGATAATTAAAAAAATTATTGCCTAAAGAAGATCCTTATTGAAATTAGTGAATTTTTAATTAGTAAGGGGTATTTGTTAAATAAGATAAAACTATTCGGTTTGTGCCTAGGAATAGAACTTCATGCTTAAAAATCTTCTGAAGAAGTTAAATATAAAGAAGGTTAATAAAGAGAAATGAAAAAAATTATGTAAATGTGTAAAAAATTACTATTTCAACCAAAGTAGTCCAACTTAGTGATATGTATTTCTGAAATCACAAATATTTATTGATTTTAAAAATCAAGTATATTTATCAAAATGTTATGTTCAATTCCATAAAATAGTGCCAAAAACACATCAAAAATTGGAAATGACAGATAAAAATATAGGTATGTCAATGACAATCATAAAAATTAGGTGTTACTTGAATATTTAGTCTCTAAAGCAGCTTGGCAATGTTTAGCAGGACAGTTACGGAATTGAACCAAAAGAAGTTTTTTATTATTACATTATTACTAATAGCTGATTTTCCCCTACAGCATAGTTGATATCTTGAACATAAATCATGAACCAGAAGATAGCTTAGTTGCTTATAGCCGAGAATACTGTCTCATTTTATGCAGAGACAAAATTGAAAAATAGGTGTCCAGATAAATGTTTTCAGCTGGAAGGCTATTAGTTTTGTATTTTTACATGAGTATAAAAAATATTAAAGTATTTTACAATGATTTAGTTTCAGCTCTTATCACTTAATTATTGCAAGCGCTCTCATTTATCCCTTTCAATACGGCAAGGGAATCAGAAAAGTGCAATTTTTGCACTTGTTTGAGCTCCTGGGGGGCAGCAGCGATGAGATATCCATTAGATCATGATGTGTTTGGAGGCACAAAGGAGCATTTTATTCTGTTCCTTGAAGTTTTTCAGCAACTGGGACATAATGTTGCCTCAGTCGTAATTTCAAAATTTTTCCACCGTGGGACAGCATATTATGTCCCAGCCGGTGCGAAAGGGTTAACAAATATGCACCAGCAGCATGAGTGTGTCGGGTGCAAAAAATTTTTCAGGGCCCAAAATTTCCCCAGAACAAAATGTTTTTCCTAAATTTCCCCAAACTGAGATTTTATTTAAAAATAATTTTTTCAATTATTAAACTTCTTTCAGATTTAAGAATTTTCACATGTTCCATACATGAAAATTGCAATGATATTTATACTCTTTTTTCTTTCATACACACTTATAATCAAGCTAAAAAGTGCATATTTTCTTAATATGAAAAATTGTCTATTTTTTAAAATTTGAGCTACCTGTAAATTTCATCTTAATTAACTCAACTTTTTAGCAAAGATCAATGTGATTAAACAAGAACGCTATTTCTAGTTAAAATTATCCCTCCTACCGCGGATACGTAATTTTTCCTGCATACCAATCGAAAAGCTAACTTTCAGGTATTCACCTAGAAAACTGTTTTTAACGCAAATCCGTAGTTTTCCCACTCTACATTCGTAACTACGTAGTTTTCCCTTATTTCCGTAATAATTGGAGGCTATGATGCAGTCACTACTCAAAATATTTGTTAGCTTAAAATAATTGGGTTTTTTATCTTTGGCAAAAGTTTTCCCATAGCTGTTTGAATTTCCCCCGAACCTCGTTCGGACATATTCTGCACCTGACTTAGACTTTCTCTTGTGTCTAAATAGCAGTATAAAATATCCAAAATAGAACACCAATCAAACTTATAATGAGTGACACTATATTAGGTTCGAAGAAATTTTACAGTATAAAAAAGGCCTTTAAGATCATATACTAATTTTAAGATTATAAAAAGGAAGCAATAAAAGACAAGAAATTTTGGACCAGGATACTTTATTCAAAAAAAAATTAACATGTTACAGTTAAAATCAAGTCCCAATAAGTTATGAATTAAAAATAAGTGAGGTTTTGAAATTAGGGTAACCAGTACATATTATAAAATGACAAACAATTTCACTTTTCAGATTAGTCGATAAATTAATTGAAAACCATTACAGATTTGATGTGAATAATTCAACTCAACATATAGAGTATGAAAACTAGGAAAATACTAGATAACTTACACTAAAGATACACAGGTTTAGATATACTGGTTTAAGTGACTAACATTTCTTCCTCCTAATTAAATTTATCAATACTATATTTTATTTAATGAAAAATAATGTCTAAACTGCCATTTATGTAAAACAGAAACATAAAATAATCGAAATTGCAATAACAAAAAGTAGTTAAAGCAAAATTAAAAATTTTAAAAGAGATTGCTCTTCAAAAATTCTTAACTTACACAAGCTCTCAAAAAAGTTGTGTACTAAATCCTCAAGATTTTAAGACTACACAGTACACCATTTATAACTTTACAGATAACTAATAAAATGCAGTTTTAGGATTACATTTTACAAAATTCATGTTTAGATGGGGGAAAAAGAATTTGCTTTCAGTTAGAAGTGAAGCTTTAAGTCTTATAACTTCATTATGAAGAATTTATTATTTACTAGCTCCACTATGAAGCAAATATGAGAACAAGTGCATTCTTGATGGCACAGAGCAACTCTTTTGGGCAAGAAAAACTAAAATTAAAAACTTAATCCCTAAAACACATTCTTGATGGACCAAAATAAAATTCAAACATATTTTGTTTGACAGAACATTTGATTATAATGATAAAAAGCATCAACTTTTAAAAGTTCCTTCTATTTACAAATAAGTTAAGTCAATTTTTGAACAAAACTTTCATTTACAATTTTTCTAACATAATTTCAGCTATTATGTATAATATTCATCTATAATTAGAAAATAAAACAAAAACTATAGCAATGTAATCACCAACAGAACACTTCAGCCATACTTAAAAAAGTAGACAGAAAAAAAACTGAAATTACTGATACAATGAAAAACCTTTTACTGATTGCAGATCCATTTCAAAAGGTAAGAGAAATTTAACTAAAGTTTTATTGGATTTGTTATTATAAATGCTAAAAAGTACTGAACTTGCTAATTATTGAACAAAAACATCTTTTAATACTGTTTACAACATCACCCAGAAACATATGATGCCGACATTAAAATCTGAGATAACAGAAACTTGAACAAGTCTTTAATCTCCATAAACAGAACAATGGCTAATCGAGACAAGAAACGATAAATGAAACATCACAGAAACGACACTAAAAATGAACAGCATGCCCAAACAAAATGTGTTAGCTTTGGAATAGTTTTACAAGATGACAATAGTTTTTTTTAGAATCAAAACACTTCTATCATCGAGGTTCGATCTTTACCCACTCCTATCCATTTCACTGTAATAGAAAAACAAGGTTTTAGGGGGATAAGTAGGAACTTCAAGCATAAAATCTCATTATTGTAAATAGTAAATCGGTAGAAGTTAAATTGATTCAAGCACAGTAACCTTCACAATGTTATTCTGCTTTTAAGTGTTATCTAAAACACCATTAGGCCTTAACAGATGAATATTACAAGAGCTTTTTGGAAGTTTTGGGTTTTAAAGCTCAACTATAGTAATCTTTAAGATCTTCTATAATTATCTTTGGGATTTGTTATGATCCTATTTTAGATCCTACTACTATTATAATTGTGAATGTTTGTCTGTATGTTTGTTACTCTTTCATGCAAAAACTACTGAATGGATTTTAATGAAACTTTACAATAATGTAACTTATACATCAGAACAACACATAGGCTATAATTTATAAAGAGAAAATCAGTCCTTCATTCTTTTTTTTCCATTTTTCCTGCTTTTTTCACTTATTTTTCCGTGTTTGAAACCCTGTTTTACCAGTCATGCAAGCCAATAATAGGAAACTTTAAAAAAAAGTACCAGTGTTGTAGTTACTAGGCAATTTTATTAATCTCTGTATAAATAAAAGGCTAACGGGCGATGTATGTATGTGGGTATGTGTGTATGTATGTCCGGGGTAATCTCTTGAAATAGGCCACGGACCGAAACCAAACTCGACGTATAGACGTATTCCGAGTCGGGGAGTAACTTAAGATAGTTTTCAAATCTTTAAAATCGAATAATTACGAGTAATTAGCGAATTTATAGCCGAAAACGCTTATTTCTCCATTTCTCTACTAGAGTAGACTGCTCGACTCACTATTGTTAACTAGATTAAAACCTTCAAACATTTAATATTTTAACAGGAAAAACTCGATAATTGTCCATTTAAAACTAATATCAGCTATGAAAACATCAAAATAAATTCAAATAATTAATTTTGAAACGTTAGTTTCCCCTATTTTAAGATATTTTCCTTTAAAATTTAAATATTTATGGAAAAGTGTAAATTTTCTTCATGGAAAACGACTTGAAAATAAAACATTGTTTCCAATGAAGCGGTTCACTAGACTTTTAAATTTTTATTATTGTTTCAAATTAGTTATTTTTGTTCACTAGACTCATTAATTTACTAGGAAACATTGCCGAGAACACCGGGAAAAGGAAAATACCGGGAACATTGGGATAGGAAAAAAAAGTACCGGGATTACCGGGACATGAAAATTACCTCGATCAGCGGGATAGGAAAATTATCGGGAACATCGGGATAGGAAAAGTACCGGGAACATCGGGATAGGAAAAAAAGTACCGGGATTACCGGGACATGAAAATTACCTCGATCAGCGGGATAGGAAAATTATCGGGAACATCGGGATAGGAAAAGTACCGGGAACATCGGAATAGGAAAAGTACCGGGAACACCGGGATATGAAAATTAACGGGAACACCGGGATATGAAAAATTACCGGGAACATCGGGATAGGAAAAGTACCGGGAACATCGGGATAGGAAAATTACCGGGAACACGGATAGGAAAAAGACGTCTGGGATACCGGAATGATTGGTAATTGCTGATTTAAAAATTATAAATATATTTTGAGAAAATTTAATTTAAAAAAATTATACACTCCACCCGTGCAAGGCCGGGCATATCCGCTAGTCTCTATATAAATAAAAACGTTTGTGGCTGTGTGTGTATGTGTTCCGCATCTCCTTTTAAACCACACCGAAGGCGTGGACATTTCCTCCATTTCAAGATTTTTTTCCTTTGAAATAAATATATTTACTAAAAAATATATTTTTTTCATAGAAAACAAGTTAAAAATAAAACATTGTTTCAAATGAGACAGATCACTAAACTTTTTCATTTACTAGATATTTTATTTAAGTTTTAAATTTGTTAATTTGTTCACTAGACTTATTAATTTACTAGACTTTTTATTATAGTTTCAAATTTGTTATTTTATAAAGGCACCAAGATATTAAACATTATCAGGAACACCGGGATTGTAAAAAGTGACAAGAACACTGGGATTGGAAAATTAGCGGGAACATCGGGATAGGAAAAATTACCATAAAGACACCGGGAATGTAAAAATTACCAGAAACACCGAGATAGGAAAATTACCGGGAACGCCGAGATTAGAAAAATTACCAGGACCACCGGGATAGGAAAAATTACCTAGAACACCGGGATAGGAAAGAGGCACCTGGGATACCGAGAGGATTTGTAATATTGCTAATTTACAAAATTATAAATGTATATTAAGAAAACTTTTAAAAAAATTTATACACCCCACCCGTGCAAGGCAGGGTATAACAGCTAGTCTATTATAATTATATTTAAGATCTGCAGCAATGATCTTAAATAACTGCTATAGTATATTTAATCAAATTTTATATTTGTCCCCAACTACCACAGAAAACATAGGATAAGAGAACTACTTTTTAGGATAAAATAGAGGTTCTACAGCAGTGTTTCCCAACCTTTTTCGGTCCATGCCCCACCAAAGCCTTTCTAAATTTTCCATGCCCCCCGGTCTCAGTGGCATATATAGAAATATATTTTGAGATGGAGCCAAAATTATTTCTTAGCCCTCCCTAGAGCCCTGCACGAACGCTTCTGAGCGCGGCTTGTGCGGATGTTCCGCGCTGGCGCGGATGATCCGATTTTCGCGATCCGCTCTCGGAAAACATACTTCCGCTCCGACTCTACTGCACCGATCTAAAACGAAATCAGCCGCTCTAGCTCTAATCGCCGCGCTGGATCCGAATCGGATGCGCTCACCCGAGTTCGCCGCTCATGAATCAACGCGGGTGCACTAACATCGAGCTCGTTGCTAAGTATTTTGTTTGGAACTAACAGTTTCTCTGAGGCTATGCGTTTGTTAGAGAAGCTTACACACAGGTTCATGTTTTTAGCATTTTAAAATAAAAGATTTAATAAGAAAATAAACGGTTTCTGAGATTTAAACCACAGAATAACGTTTAATTGTGACAGAACAACTATTTATTTTTATTATATCTCTGGGTTTTTAGAAATAAGTATTCAGGCTATTATTTTTTCCATTAAGTTAAATTTAAAAAAAACTTTGTGATTTTGCTGATACAGTCGAGTCCGCTTAATGTGATCGCAATTTTCCGAGACTAAACTGATAACATCCGATCGATAACAATAAGCGATCTCATATCAAAAGCCGCAAACAGTGTAACTAGATTGTATCAAAATCATGTAATCGTAATAAATGTACTCAAAACACTATTTTTAAACTAGGTAAAATTTTAAGGGGAAAATATAAGAACAGTTCAATTAATAAAAGTAAAATAATCGCTTACTGAGTATTTTTATTTGTATAGAAAGGTCTCTCTTTTCTTACTTCATAATATACTTCCACTCCAAAAAACAACTTATTCATTAAACACAAAGTAAAATTCAAATATCTTATCAGACATCTGTAAAGCGTCGATCTTGGTGGGTTTCTTTCACCAATCACAAGCATGGATTCGGACCCCCATAACCGTTTTCTTTCAATACATGCGGAATGTTTTCTTTATCTTACTCATACTGAGTTTCAGAAAAAAAAGGGCCGGATGCTCTCATGGGGCAGATGTTTACTTGTAAAAATTGACCTTCAAAATGAAACTCTAACTCAAAAGCTGTCGTTTTAAAGGGAATATGGACAAATTTTGATAATATTAAGAGGAGTAATGATTCATAGTTGATCCCATTAAACGATGTATTTTACATTAAATTAAATAGGAATGATCGGGACCTGTTGATTTCGATAACATTATCCGATTGATAACATTAACCGTGATCACATTAAGCGGATTCGACTGTAAAACTTTCCCAGGCTGAAAGTTTAGTTCAATAAACCATATGTTTTTATCTTTTTTAGGTTATCTATTCCTTAAATTGAGCCCACACAGTTGCTTGTGGCATAACCGATTTCACCTTAACACTCCTATTTTTATTTTCAGCTTAGATTTCGAATTGCCGATCTCCTTCCGGCATCGCCGCGTTCTCGCTAATTCGCCGCTTTCTCGCCAACTCGCCGCTGGTGTGCCAAAAAGCCGCGTTTTAGTGAACGCGCCGCTTTTTTTCCAAGTCGGATGTTGAGCGCCGAGTTGAAAGCTGATGCGGAAAGCCGCTTCCGCTCAAAAGCTCTCCAAATCGTAATCCGCGTCAAAAGTACGAATAGCCGATCTAGAGGCAGCGCGTGCAGGGCTCTGGCCCTCCCTCCTATTTATTTTTAATAAGTCTAATGAAGCTTTTCAGAACAATTTTTAGGTAGAATTTGAATGCTAAAAAACTAAATCAAGTTATGAGTAATTAAGTTATAAGTACCAAGGGGGGTCTGGTGGTCCTCCCCCAGAAAATTTTCGGAAATTTGACTTTAGGAAGCAGGTTTTTAACTAGTTGGGTAGCCCTAGTAGGGAAATTTCGGATATAAATTTTTAGGTAAGATTTGCATTTTGATAAACCTAATGTAAAAAAGTTTCAAATATAAGCGTTCTAAAAACAAGGATCTTGGGTCATACTCCAGAAAAGGTTGTAAATTAGACTTTAAAAACAGGGTTTCAACTTGGTTTTGATACATACTGGTCCAGATTTCAGACATACACATTCTCAGATAGGATAATAGGATCAGATTTTGATAAACTTCTTTTTAAAAAGTTTTTTTTAATTTTCCCTCGGAATTGGCCCTGGGGGGCAATTTGTTTGAAAATTTTCAAATTGCCCCCCTAGAAATTGATATTGCCCCCCGGTGGGGCGTGCGCCCCACGTTGGGAAACACTGTTCTACAGTAATAAATAAAAAATTCATTAAAAATATTTATGGGTAATCTTTATTAATTTATTTTTATAAATTCAAGATCCTATTTTTGCACTAATTGAATAAATCCTTTTCAGCACCTTGTCAACATGTTTACCATGGGTCCAGGTGTCTGGAGACTATTTCCCTCCCCTTCAGATACATGGCAAAATTGTGGAGGTGGCGATAGATAGTGGCAGCATCTATCATCTCATGAGGCAGAAGTCGGACTCCTGCCATTTATGGGCCTCACTTTCTCAGGAGCCGCACCCCCTTTGCCTTGAATCCTTGTGGGAGCTTGGGTAGTACCAAGTGGCACACGACAACAACAACAACAACAACCTTGTCAACATATTTTCATGGTTAAATGTTTGTAAACATAAATCATATCTGAAGATACAGAATTATAATAAAATTAACCTTTTTTGTTTAATGATTGTCAAATCTTGCACCTTATTTCTCATTCTAATTTGTTCTGACTAGGCGCAAATTGTTTGTTGTGGGAAAAAATTAAAGTTTGCTGAAACGCAATGGGGATGGTGCAGGGAAAGGGAAAATCATGTGAATTTCCAACCGCCGATTCAAATTACACAGACTATAACAGTAGTAGCTGTTCTAAAAAATATCTATTTAAAAAAGTTTAAGTTCGGATTTAAATGTTATATTAAAAAAACACTTAAAAACTTACCTTTTACTCCAGTGATCTCTTCTATAGTAGAAATATAGTTCTTGGCATTCTGAGGAAGCTCAGAAAACTGCCTCACCTTTTCGGTACAAGAGTTCCATCCAGGAACCGTGATGTATTCCACTTCTACATTTCCCAACTCAGATACACAAGCTACAAAGTAAAAACCATGAATGTATTGTCTATTTTACTGGAGACAAGAGTATACATCTACCACACTACAATAACCTTACCAGGTGGTGTCAGTAGCCTTTTGTTATTAAGATGGTATGCAACTCCTATTTTAATTTCCTGAAAGGTATCTAAAATATCCAACTTTGTGAGGGCAATCCTACAGAAGAAACACAATTGAAATCATAGCTTTCAAAAACATCAAAATATAAACAAGTTAGACTAGTTTGCATCCTTTTAATCACCTTTGAAACTCAATTAGGTACGTTTTTATAACAGGTGAAAATTTTTGCTCCTGGCAAGCTTTGTTGGCATTCTAAGGTATCAAGATTGAATTTGGAACTTATTTTTTCACGATCCCAAATTGTCTTATAGTTTACATCACTTTAAAGTGAAATTCAAAGTCACAATGTAATACACATTTACTAGCTTGAACTAATGAAGTAACTCACGCTGTGTAACCATTGATCATATTTGAATACCGAAGCAGAACTGTGTCTAACCAGCCACACCGCCGCTTTCGTTTCGTAGTGACTCCGATTTCTCCACCTCTCGTTTGCAAGATTTCACCTAGTCCCTACAAAAATTAAAATACCTCATGAGCCTTTATATATTCCTAAGTGTAAACATCATTGATAATGTTACAAAAACAAGCAACAGATAGTAAAAAGTTTATGCTCAGAAGCCAGACAAATTAATGCTGAAAATTTTTTTAGATATATTGTAATCAATTAGTTATACGATTAACATACGAGAGCTGTACAGAAAGCCAATGGCCTGTAAAAATTAGCCTCATCATTTGCTGAATTAGCAACTTCAAAAGAACGAAATACAACTAGGGTTTAGAATAACTATGTTACTAAGTATTTTGAAACAACACAAGAACATACATCCAATAGTTCTGTGGGAAAAGGACCATCACCAACTCTTGTTGTATAAGCTTTAACAACCCCATAAATGTCACCAATAACAGTTGGAGGGATGCCCAAACCAGTGCAAGCTCCTCCAACAGTGCAGTTGGACGATGTCACATAAGGATAGGTACCTGGAAATAAATTAAAGGCTAAATGCTCCCTACACACATACAACAAAATCGAAAAAACAAGAAAAGACAAGTTATTTACCAAAATCGATGTCCAGAAGAGCTGCATTTGCACCCTCAACTAAAACTCTTTTTCCATTAGCTATTGCCTCATGCAAATAGGTGACAGTGTCTGTGACGAAAGGTGACAGAGCTGCAGCATAGTCCTAAGTAGGCAGGAAAAAACTAAAATCAATCCAGTTTTTAAAAAAATAATTGCAAATTATTCTTTGCAAAATTTAATTACAAATTTATACCTTGTATTTTTCTACTTCTTGATCAATATCAACATTTAAACTAGGATGTTGATGCATATACATTTTCAGAAGCTGTCGGAACCTGAAAATACAAATGAGTAAAATACATTGCCGATTTAATTTTGTACTTAAAAATAATTCTGTTAATATAAACTATTTTAACATACTAATGCACTGCAGTTAGATTAGTAATTTCATGAATGAATACCAGAAACGTGTAACAAAAGCTTCAATGTATAACAAAAAGAGGTAATTTTGAAAAATTTTAATGATACTTTTAGAATATTTAATTGCAAGAATGACAAATTCCTGGGTCATCAGTTTTAAAAGCATAATTTAAGTTTCATAAATAATAATCCAATTAACTAAATATTTTCCCTCACTCAATACAGGTTGTTCTGGAATACACCAAACACAATTGGATTACAAAAGGGATAACTTTGGAAACCAACAATGTGCTAAAGCAGATGTATAAAAAAATTTAAGATTGCTCAAAGTACTTAATATCTCAATCCAGTTGTATTTCCAGGAATGTTAAAAAAAGAGTTTTGCAGGTTGAATTTCCCAAAACTGTTTCAAGAGAGAAGCTCTGAATCCCCTTTAAAAAGATTAGTTCATTTATATATAATTTACATACATTTCAAATGCACTTTTGAATCGCATTGGCAGAAACTTCTTACAATAAGAGCTTTGCTTCAGTTGAATCAGAAAGGTTTATACGGTTTTAGGAGCAAATATATGTAACTACAGTTTGTTATAGTATTTATTTTAAAGATGTACAATACTGGAAAAAAATTGACTCAGAGCCATATCTCCGGAACGGCTTGTGATATAAAGACAAATAAGGTTTCATTTTTCATGATTTGAAGTATTCTATATACAGAAAATTTTTCAAGTTCTTAAGGGGTCGTCTTCATATTAAACGAAGCACCAACTTTCGTTTTTCCTATGGGGTCAGTTCCACACAAAAATGGACATGAGAACTGATTTTAAATTTTCAATTAAATAATTTTTTTATCGTTCTAACCCATAGAACAAAGACCAAATTTAATAAAAATAATAAAATAAATTAAATATTTTGAGTACATGTAATTTTTAAAGTTAATTACTTTTTACCAACTTTGCAAACGGAATATCAGTTCTAATTAGCCCAACTTCAATGGATTTTAAAACACTGAAATAATATAATAATTTTAATTTTTCTTGAACATCTTAAAAGATTGACTCATTGCCTTCTAAAAAACACCAAATTTATTTGTATTAACTTTTTTTAGTTGTTATTGAACTATCAAATGCAAACACTAAATGTGCTGTCATGTCTGTCACGAAAAACATAAACTTTTTTATTTTAAAATAAATCTGCTTTTCCAAAAAAGTTGATACTTTATTTTCTCTTTCTTTGTATCATAAGAAGCATTTCAGAATAAAAATTTTTAATTTATTTATAAAATTGGTTAAAATATAAGAGTTTAAAGTTTGTCATGTCTGTCACGGTTGTCATGTCTGTCACGGTTGTCATGTCTGTCACGGTTGTCATGTCTGTCACAATAGGTTTTAAAAATTGATGGGATCTGCCAGTCTTCTAAATTGCATCATAAATTTTATTTTTCTTAATATAATATTATATTGTATAATAATATATAATATAATAACTTTCACCCATTTTTTTAACAAAGTTAAAACAATGTTTTTATCTTATTTCCTCGTAATATAATTAAATTGTCGAAAAAATATCTTTTTTAACAGAAGTATTCTCATATCTGAATTCATATTCTGAATTCATATTATTCATATTCTGAACTCATATCTGAATCATCTCATATTTGAACAATGTTCATTAATTTTGATCTTTACAATTTAATTAAAGTTTACAGTTTAATTGAAAAAGTACATTTTCTTATTTTCATGTATATTTAGTAAAAAATATATTTTTGACATCTTTTTTCCATGACCCATTCCCCCCCCCCGTTGGGGTAAAATGTCATTACTTATGATGATAAGTTTAACCAACTTATAACTGAAAAATATTTGATAAAATTGGATAAAAATGTTCTGAAGGATTGTAAAGTGAAGATCCCATTGAAAGAAATTATTAAAAAGTAATAGTTTTGGTTAAATAAAACTTAGAATGTGAAAGTACCTAAAAACTGTCTTATTTTACCCCAAACCCCACCCTATTGCTTAGTGATATTTATACTTATTTTAGTGTTATTTTTAATAAGTGTCATTTTAGTGTCATTTTATAAATGGGAGTATATCTTTGGGAAAATATATTTATCATAAAAAATTATAATAAATATTGCATTACATAAACTGTATGAAATGCAGCGTTTTAATAGTTACTATTGTAAAATTAATAAAGTGTGCATTGTTTACTAATAGTGACCCTAATATTTTGTTATTTACTTTTTCATTAACAGGTATTTTATAACTTTATATGTTATATACCCGTAAAAATATGTTTTTCATATGGAATGTAATAATGATGTTAAAATATAATTTATTGCATAAAATCCTATTACATAATTCATAAAATATCTATAATTACCTTTTTCAATCATTAGAAAAAGAAAAAATGATTATGGGAACAAAATATGCAAAGTGAAATTAAAAATTTTCGCACATGTCATGTCTGTCACAAAACCCTTGTCATGTCTGTCACAACTTAAAATATTTTTAGAAAAAAAACTTACATAAAATTTGGCAATTTTAGTTTATTTTACAAACAACCAACTTCTTATAATGCTATATAAAATTCCATGGACATGAAATGCATGCCAAATCAGAGCAATAGAGTAATAATTAGAGATCTCTCAAACTCGTGTCCTTTTCGTGTCATGTCTGTCACGGCGTATTTTTTCCTTATAAACTAAAATGGTTTTTACTCAGAATTATTATTTTTCCCTATTTAGGAACCTTTCATGTTTATGCACTAGCACACCAAAAAAAATTAAGATCAATTAATATTAAGTACTTTTTTTAAGCAAATATGTTCTGCGATGTCATGTCTGTCACAAATGGAATTGACCATGGGCGATATCAAAGATTATTCCAGATTCTGAAAGAACACCCTCTAAAACCCCCAAAACCAGTTTTCATGTCATTTGGTCCCCAAATGAAGCCAGGAGTGGGGGTTGAAGTTCGTCGAATTCTTGATTTTGATCCTGCGGGGTTGATGGTTGAAAGGATCAAAATTTAATATGAAGATGACCCCCTAAGAACTTGAAAAATTTTCTGTATATAGAATACTTCAAATCATGAAAAATTTTACCTTATTTGTCTTTATATCACAAGCTGTTCCGGAGATATAGGGTATGAGTCGATTTTTTTTCTAGTATTGTACACACTCACCACTACTGATGATTTTTTAAGATGTTTTTGCTTTAAACAAAGTATACGGAATTGAAACTAATATAGTATCATACCTGCCAACATTGGGATTATAAAAAAAGGAAGATTTTAAAAATCAAGGTATCTATGGCATTTTTTTTCTTAATCTAAGTCAAGACTATCTACCATAGTTGCTTCACCTAAGTTAATAGGTTGCATGGATAAATATCTTTCAGTTCAAAAATCAAAGAAAAACAAATTTATTATCAGATGAGCACTCTAACCTACCTAACTTTACACACATATTAAAAAAAACTAATTTCAGATCCATACAAATTTATTTCTTTTTAAATATTATTATTAATGTTAATTTTTTTAGGCCTGATATGCGCAAGATTCGGCCTTTTTTAGAAAATTGGCTAAGGTGCCTGGGCATGCTTTACTTTAGGATCATAAAAACGTTTAATCTAACCCGTAATCACAATAAATGACCCCTTGTTGAAATGTGTTGACTTGGCTGTGCTAAAGTATTAAATTCTTATTATGACTAGCACCTTTTCTCATCCTTTTACAACACTTTTTACTACCCTTAAAACCTGAGGTAGTTTCAAGTTTCATGACCAGTACAGGATAAAGCAACTTACCTTTCTTCGAAAACAGAGAAGTCTCCTAGCAAGTCAGCCAGGCGTATCCCACTACGACTGGCCTAGGGACAAGGTTAAGAGGACAAAAATGTTATTCAAGGCACAAGGTGCCAACAAACATCACCACTAAGGATTTGCCACATACTTCGGCAAATATTAATATATTTTTATACTTACTTTACAAGAATAAGTTGGACCAATGCCTTTCTTAGTTGTCCCTATACTGTAAAATAAAAATAGTTTAGACTTTTGACATTTTAATTCCTCTTTATGATACATGTTTACTACTGTTTGAAATTTAAAATAAAATTAATAAAACTAAAATCATGATTTAGACGATTTAAAATGACCTTTGAACTTTTAAAACTATGTTAACTATCTTCAATCACAGTTTACCTTGGGTTATACATAGGTTTACATGTAATTAAATAAAACAAATTTATTTGTTTTATTTAATTTAATTACATGTATAAACCTATAACCCAAGGTAAGACAAATTGCAAGAGATATTATATCCTATTAAGAAAACTTAAAAATGCAAACCTTTTGTTTCCTTTTTCTATTTCCTGAAGACCATCAACAGTTTGATGAAAGTCAAACACTGAAAAAAAATTAATATAATTATAAGTTTGAAACACCTGTTTATAAACATATTTCTTAAGGTTCCAACAGTATTGTTATAAATAGGTTTTACTGTATTAAAAACCAAATCATTATAATTAACTTTTACCTATGTGGGCACGATCAGAGATTAAAAGCCTTCCTTGAAGGCTTGCCAGTCCTTTTTCTTCATTCTTTTTTACCTCTTCAAAAAACTGTGGTAAGTTAATGACAACTCCATTGCCTATAAAAGAAATTCAGTATTTATCTAGATTCATTTTGCAAAAATATCAGCAGTGGATGGTAAACAGTATATACAAGAAGCAATAGGGCCACCAGCACAAAAAAAAATAATTATCCAGGTTCTTTTTTTGTTTATTCCTTCAACCTATACACTTCTTTAAAAGAAGAAACCAAAATAGAACTAAAATTATGGAGGGATTAACATTATAAATTAGTCTACTATGCTTGAAGTAATTGTGTAATAAAGTTATTAGACATTTCCAATTTTACAGTATTTTTAGGATAATGCTGACTTTCACTTTTACCAAAATGTATGTAGATATAATCGATTTTGCAGAAAGTCCAGCATATGCACATTTATACTATACAAATTTGATTACAGGTAGTGGAAAATCATACAGCTTGGAGGCAAAAAAGTGCAAGCTAGTTTTTGCATACGATTGATGTTTTTTGAACAGATTAAAGGCTTTAAAATTTATTCTTCTTAAATAAATTTAACTTCCCTCCTTTTATTGATGTTTTTTAAATTGTAGAAGTATAGGTAGGTCTTGTATAAATCAAGTAGACTGCTTTAAATACATAGAAATTCAACTTCTAAGAAATTGGAAAAACTAAATAGTCAACTAAGTGTTTTTGGTACTAACATATTATCCTGTGCACCATTCAGCGACCATTAAATTCATCAGCACAGCTATAGAAAGTTAATGGGCTTTGATAACGTTTTTGAATTCAGTGGCAAGGTCGACATGGTAATATGTAAGAACCGTTTTTTTAAGGACAACCAAATACCGTAAGAAATGTACTATCTATTCAGCTTTTATAGTCTGTGTAATTAAAATAGGCGGTTGGACGTCATCAGTTGAAGTTCGTCGCCTTGGTAATGAAGGAGAAAACTTAAGCGGTTCTGCTTTATTTTTGCACATCAGTTAACCCTTTGAGGATCACTATTTAAAAAAAAATTTTTTACTGGGCAAACAACACCTAAAACCCAATATTAGGGCCTCAAGGAATACATAAAAGCAATTTTTAAAAATTTAGCACATACTGTTTCTCCAGGGGAGGTGGTTGCACTCTGCAACCAAGGCTCCGCATGGGTCTAGAAAAATGCGGTGTTGCGCATTACAAAAAACATGTGATAATGGTCTTTCTGCCACCCATTTATGAATGAAACCAGTTAAATAAAGATAATTTAATAGAAATGAAGTAAATATTATTAACTTTTCCCAATTTTTCAAAAATTAAAAATTTTTTTACTCATGAACAATGTTACGAGACTTCCTTGGCAATATCAGTCAGCCTCGGCAATTATATCAACAGTTCCATTCGGAATACTACAAACCCCTTTCTCACCCCCCCAAAGGCCCTCCACGACCATACCATACTTCATGTTCCCCCATAAAAAATAGAGCAATAAAGAAGTCAACTCAAGAGGTGTGTCGATAAACAAGTTCCTTTTGCGCGCGCGCCGCTGATGGCCTTGGTAGAAAGCCAGACCTATGCGGTTCAGATGCACCAGCCTGCAACCACCTTTTTAAGGGGCCTTATGGGGGCGTTAAAAGAGCTTTTTGCTGAAATAAAGTATCAATCAAGATGGCCAAGGCCCTGGTAAATATATTTTGAAGGCTAATAAAACGTTTTTTAGCGTCTTTTGTACTTAAAACTGTTAATATTTTTCAAATTTTGAACTCGCTTGCCCAATAGCATTTTTAGAAAAATATGAAACTGTCTGTTGAATTGAGCTGCCATCTATTCGTCTGGAGGAGAATCAAAAGATCGTGTTGCAAAAAAAATTGGGAACTTTGCGACAATTTAAGTCGGAGAAAAAAAATAGCAAAGAGGTGGTTTCGCTTGCTTACAATGATCCGCAAAGGGTTAAGGCAGGGCGTGAAATTAAATTGAAACTTTGAATCTTAATAATTATAAAACTAATACGAATTTTTAAAAAAATGAAACTACAATATTTTTGAAAAAAAAATTGTATATTTGTTTAAAATTTTGTTCTTCTACAATGATTAGTTTTTCCTTTATAACGAAAAAAGTGTTCTGCTGCTGCGACACGAGTTGGATTCAATGACAATCGGGGGCGGTTGAGGGAAAAAAATAAGACTGGTGGGCAATGCATAGGGGAAGGTGTGGGGACTGGGGAAATCACGTGAATTTTCAACTGCCGATTCTACTTACACATACTATAATATGGTCAATCTTTGTTTCCTTAACTTTAAATTTCCTTCCCCTTTGTTAACCAATATTTCTTCAAGATGCTTTTAATGTTACTTGAACAGAAGAGAAGAGGAAATTTTATGCTGCTGATACTGCTTTCGATAATAAAGTAAATGCACAGATTAGATGATATCAGAGTCGGCTTGTCAGTAAATCAAATGGGGGTTAACAATTATATTTTAAAGGAACAATAAGTAATTATTTAATTTACACCCATTGTTTTATGTTTACAAAAATAAACACAGTACTTCCATTCTGCATAAAAAATTTCTACAAGATCTACCTACCATTTCATTTAGCTAACTGAAGGTCAAAAAATGAAAAAATAAAGCAGTGAAAGCTTGCGGAATTTTTTACTATAAAATTTTCTTTTGGAGGTTTTGAATAGAAACACACCTTGAATAGCGTACAAGTTGGAAGATATTTTCATTTATTTAAATTGATCGACTTATTTCATTTTCACTGGGGGTTCACGTGCTCATGTGCTGCTATGGACGAGCTGCCACATGATGGTATTAAAATTTCCTCCATTGAAACATCTTTTATAACTTACCAATTATAGAAGTGCAATTCTTATTGATAACACCACTTGGTAAGATATGAAGATCATATTCAGTACCTTCCACAACTACAGTGTGACCAGCATTATTGCCACCCTAGAATATATTATAAGATAAGTTTTTTCAAGATATAATTAATTAAATTAAGTGTAATAGGATAATAACCATCAATAAATAAATAGCAGTGCCACACCAATTTTAACTATGGAACTGGATTAAAAATCGTCATATTATCAGATAATTTTTCTGATTGCAAGGAAAGATCATTAAGATTGAAAACTTTCCCCAATGATTCTAGGCAAAACTACTAAGTACACAGTGGAGTAGGCAAATCATTATTTTAGTGAATTTTATCAGGCACGGATTATAGCAATTTTAAGGGGGCGGTCTGGGTTACACGAAATTTTGTAGATTTAATTTCAAATATAATTAACCCTCCACTTCCTCGTCCTCTTTTCAATAAATTTAATTGGTATAATACAAGTAAACTCTTTCAACTGATCAGGGGCAGATCCAGGATTTGGTTTTGGGGAGGGGGGGGGGCCAGAAATCTAGAAAATGGGCTTTGATAACGTTACTACTTTCTAGTGTTCATAATGTTTTCCTATATTAAATACAGATCTAAAGACATTGGATAAAGGGAAAACCGGACCTGGAAAAGTGGCCGAACCTACGAACCTAGTTCGAGGGAAGCCCCTGCTGGCTCCATAGGAGCAATACATAAGGTTGGGGAATTTTTATTAGGTTCAGAGGAAGGTTACAACTTTTTCCAGGTCCAGGGAAAACACTCTATGGCCAAATATTTACAGGAGAAATTTTAATTTCTACATACTGTACTTTTCTCAAAAAATAACAATTCACTGAACAAATTCTTTTTTACGGAATGAAACATTTTTAATTTATTAGTGTTATATTTCTTGAGTAATTCTTTGTTAAAAAGGGGTGCAGGGGGTTTCTCCTCCTGATATACTTAGAAAAGGTGGAGAATTTTAAAAATGAATAATGGCTTCTATCCGATTATTAGGGACCCTCTGGGTAGCTGCCCCTTTCCTAGAGGGTGGAGTGGGTAATTATCACTTCCTAGGGCACTGTCGTTTAACCGGTATTTTCTTATTGAACCGGCACATAAAAGAAATGTAAACATGACTGCAATGTTAAAAATATAAAATTTCACCTTCAAATATATCCTTTTAAAAAAGTAGATTTTTTAAGTACTGATTCTGTGGGGATTAAGAGGGTAAACGGTAAACTGTCATAACAAGAGAATCCACGTGTTTTTGTGCAGGACAAATGGGAATGTAAACAATTATTTTACCAGATAGCAATAACATAAAACAAAGTAAACAAAAATATAGTTCAAAAGGGATGGATTAATGCAGTAGAATATACGAGTTATTACTTTATTTTGAAGAACGTACTATAGAATTAACTTACTTGACACCTGCAGACAATATCGGCATCACAAGCTAACATATCGACTATTTTGCCTTTTCCTTCATCTCCCCACTGGGCACCTACCACTACAGTAACTTTAGAAGGCATGTTTGTTCTAAGTTTTTTCGGATTTGAATGTCCATTCACACTCATGCCGGCTTTATTTTATGATATGAAATTTTAAGTTTAAAATCACGTTGCCCTCAGAGATGACCTTCGCTTTAAACCGCTATCTTCCAAAGACTCGTGATTTGCCGGAGGAATTCTGACTCCGCCCTTTAATGGTGACGTAAGAAAGGATAACAATGACGTAAAATATCTGTAATCTCTTTTCGAGAGGGATTCGGCGATTTTTTTTGGAAAAAGAGAGAAAGATAATTTAAGGGGACCCAGGGAACGTAAGCAATTGAAGTTAATGACTATTCCATAATGCGAAGTTAAACTTTCTCTCATAGTTTTATAAATGCACCTTAAAAACACTAAATAAACTGAAAATTTAAAAGAAAAAATTATTTTAAATTTTTTAAGTCAATTTAATTTTTTATTTAAAAATACTCCTCGCGCCTTCAGTTTAATTCAATTCTTTCAAAAGTTTTTATGATTGTTTCTACAGTACTTTGAAACAAAATCAAGGATTAGATTCTTTAAACATACGTAATTTCTTAAATTATAAAGCTTTTAAGGGGTCATCCATAAATTACGTGAGGTGTTTTTTCCAAAATCTGGACCCCCCTCCCCCCTTGGTGAGATTTAGTGAGATTTTGCTGGACCCCCCCTCCCCCCAAGTGAGATTTACCTACAACCTTTAAAAATAATTTTCTATCCAATTCGTTTGCATTTTGAGGAAAAGAACATTATTCCTCCTAAAAATCACCACAGTATCTTATCTGTGGGTATTATTCCTTTCTCAAACTTAAAAAAAATCGTTTAATTTCGAACTTAAAAAGTTGACGTGAGTTTTTCACCGACCCCCCTCCCCCCTTGGTGAGATTTGGTGAGATTTTTCCAAACCCCTCCCCCCCTTTTTGACCTCACGTAATTTATGGATGCCCCCTAAGCTAAACAATTGGTATTTTTTATTAAAAAATTACTTTTATCCATTTTTTGGAACCTAAAAATTGTCGGAACCAAATTTCAATCATTAGTTATCTTAAACTTCATATATACTTTAAACATGTTGTAAAACTTTGGTTACATTATTCCAATTAGGAATGCGCAAGGAGCATTTTAAAATAAAAAATTAAATCATTTTTAAAAAATTAAAAACAAGTTTTTTCTTTTGATTTTTCAGTTTATTTAGTGTTTTTTAGATGCAATTATCAAACTATAAGATAAATTTTAACTTAGCATTATTGAATAGCCATTAACTTCTATTTCTTATTTTACTACTTCTAAGGTCCCTGGTCCCCTTAAAAGGAAAGAGAAAAAGAACCCTTTCTTGTAAGAATTAACAAACAGATTCCAATTTTTCAAATTCCAATGCAGTGTTCAATAACGCCCCATTTTCAATATAAGTCAAAGGAGAGTTTTTGGGATTCAAATTTTTTGATGAATGGAGAGAAATCTTCTAATTTAATTTTCTGGAAAAAAAAAGAAAAGAGAAATAGTTTGTCATGATAACTTACAGTGGAAAATATACAAATAGGTATGCGTTTCAAAATATCTACTATAATAAGGTAAAAAAACCTGTATATTTTACAGGGTTGGCCGGTTTAAACCATTTGGTTTAAACCATCATGGTTTTAACCATGGTTTAAATTAAACCAAATGTTTTTTTACCAAAAAAACCACTTAGTTTTTTTAGAAATTATAAAATATTCTCAGGATTTTTTTAAAGAAAGTGCTATTAAGAACAATCTTTTGCACAAAATTAAAAGGTCAGATTTATCAAAAAATTAACATTTCAAGGTGATTAAAAATCAGAAATCTTTTAATTTAATGGTTTTAACTATTGAATTATCTCTAAACTTAACCTTAAATGCTTAAGTTAAACTTATTATATGTTGCAAGAGATAGTTTATTTACTAATTTCCTTTAAAATGAAACATTATTTCAAAGAGTAACTAAAGATACACAAAAGTTATCTGTTTTTCACTGATAAAAGATGGCTTGGACTTTAATTAATTGATAAAACTAATTTGTCTTATTTGTCAGTCATAAAACCATTTGTTTTTTTAATACACTAGGGAGCTACCGCCCCCTGCTCGCTATCGCTCGCCAACCCCCGTAAACTGCTGACGTAGGACCTTTTGGAATTTCTTCGCAATTCCCACAAATTCCAACTCGCTGAACTTAATACACTTTATAAAACTATTAAACAATTTACAGAAAAAACGTCCAAAAACCAACTTTCCAAAAATACTTCACCAAATCCCCTCCTTGAATAAATCTCCCTTAAAAGTTTGAATATATATTAACCCGAACTTATCAAAAATTTAAACGAAATGTTTTTAAAAATATTCATCTTTATTATTTTTAATCAATGATTATAAAAATAACTAATTCGAATTGTTTATCAATATTCGGACCAAACAAAAACCATAACTTTAAAGTAACTCGTTAGTAATGCCTAGTGTTTATCACTCATATTTTTTTTAAACCCATACTTGTTAAACAATACCGTTTAAGCAATTGAAAATAATAAGAGACAAAACATCACTCAATGCTTACAATTAATTTCGATAAAATCAGACTGAAAATTATAAATATTGGACAAAAAGTGGGAAATTTTAGTATAAAATGGCGTTCATGTAAGTTTTTAGAATATGTTTTTATCAGTCTTTGAGTGATACTTCATCAAGAAAGTACTTTTTTGAAAGGTGAAAAAACATGTTTCATCTTAAAATATAGCGTCAATCGGTCGTTGTGATTGGATGCATAATAATTTGATTGACAGTACTTGCTTTGTAACTGCGACCTTATCCGTTATCTAAAAAAATGGAAATATTTTAAAATTGAGATTTTTTTTGAAAAATCGAAGGGCTTACTCGGAAATCCGGAAAGAATCCGGACATTTTGATACCATATATGTGTCATTCGGTTCAGTAATTAAAAAGCCTTTCTCTGGAAACCGTTCACTAAAAACTTTTTTTTAGAATAGAGAGATTAATAAAAACCGTTGATTTCTTTAATGATAAAAACTAAAAACCAGTTGGTTCGCTTAATCGGATTAATTATCTCAATCCTTTATGCAATTTCAATTAACATTAGTTGCTTACATTTCACTTTTACTTCTTATTTAAAAAATAAAATTTTCTTCCTCTTAAGAAATTTCTTAAGCTCATAAACTAATCCATATATAATTATGATAATTATATATGGTTATTTCAACCATTTTATATGATTATTTCAACCATTTATCCAAGATAAATTAACACTGATATTTATTCACTCTAATAATATTAGATATTCAAATTGTAATATTTTAAAAACTAAAATTATTTTTAAAACAAATTAATTTAATTTTAATTAACTAATTAAATTAATTAATAGAAATATACAAATCATTTATCAATTATAAACAACCCCTGAAATAAATGTCTCATTTATAACTCAATTTCAAACATCACTGCTAAAATAGCTTATTCTGAAAAAAAATTCTAAAAAAACTTGGTTTAAACCAAAAAAACCTGGTTTAAACCAAAAAAACAAATAAACCCGGTTTTTTGTTTTTTTTTTGGAAAAAAACCCGGTTTTTTTTCCAACCCTGATATTTATTGGTATGTGGCAATTTTTATAAATAATATTTTTATATTAATTTTATACATCGACGATTTTATAGCCAAGGGGGGGCAGGGAGGGGCAGCTGCCATCCCAAGTCCGAGTAATTAGTTTTTACTTTACCTTTAGTTTGTTAAAACACAGTATTTTAGGGTCAAATTTTCTGAATTTTTCTGGGGGAGGACCCCCGGACCCACCTTTAGTATTTAAACCTTTATTATTCACACTTTTTTATAATAAGTTCATTAAAATCAAAATTCTACCTAAAAATGTATGTCCAAATTTGGGTTTACGTGTACCAATAACAGTTTACAACCCTTTTCTTAGGGGCAAATTTCCAAAAATTTTCTGGGGGAGGACCCCCAGACCCATTGAAACTTGACGGCCCTCTTTCACGGGGCTTCAAAATTGTTCTCCACAAACATAAAAAAGTCGACCCTGCTTGCCCCCCCCTAAGTGTAACCCTGGCTACGCCCATGCTGCTGACACATAATAATTTTTAATCCTATTCCATCAAAAAATCACATATGATTCAGGAGTTTAGTGTACGGAATAATAAATACAGGGTGTATCTGAAATGGTGCAACAAACTTTCAGGAATGATAGTACTCATCAAGACGAACAAGAATCGGTATAGAAAGGGGGTCCCAGACCAAATCCCAGGGAGTTAAAAATGGAGCGACACCCCAAAAAATCATTGAAAAATTCAATTTTAAGAAGAACTACTATTGGTAAAAACTTAATTATGGTCTCAAAAATTGTGGTTTAGTATGATCTTTAAAATTACTTCAAAAGTCTTCACTTTAAAATTTGTTTTATTATGAAAAAAAGTTAAAAAAACAAAAAATGTGAAAACTCAGCAAAAACCTTATTTGGTATTTCAAAATCATTTCTTTTGATTTGATAATCTGAAAGATCATAGTTGAAAACCCTTAAGTCCAAAGTTTCACGTAAATACAATCAATATTAAACGCTTGAGATCCTTTTAAAGTTTGTTTTTTGGGTGCGCAAGCAGTTTTTTAGAGCTGTTTCCAGAACAGCCATTTGCGCACGCAAAAAACAAACTTTAACAGGATCTCAAGCGTTTAATATTGATTGTATTTATGTGAAACTTTGGACTTAAGGGTTTTCAACTATGATCTTTCATATTATCAAAATAAAAGAAAGGAATTTGAAATACAAAATAAGGTTTTGGCAGAGTTTTCACATTTTTTTGTGTTTTTTAAATTTTTTCATAATAAAAAAAATTTTAAAGTGAAGACTTTTGAAGTAATTTTAAAGATCATATTAAACCACAATTTTTGAGACCATAATTAAGTTTTTACCAATAGTAGTTCTTCTACAAGTTGAATTTTTCAATGATTTTTTTGGGGTGTCGCTCCATTTTTAACTCCCTGGGATTTGGTCTGTGACCCCCCTTTATATACCGATTCTTGTTCGTCTTGATGAGTACTATCATCCCTGAAAGTTTGTTGCACCATTTCAGATACACCCTGTATATGGATTGGATAGAACAACTTAAAATGAAAATTGAAAACATAATTACTAAACTTGCCTAGATGCCTAGTAATTTTATGCAGGACACTCTAATTGTAAGGCTATTCACGCACTGAAGACTTTCGTCGCGGCAACCGGAACATAACTGTCACTCGAGAGATTTGGATTTCTATGACGAAATCGGCTATCGGCCATGCAATGTCTGTAAAAATCACTTGACCCTTTTACTATAGTTGGCTAAGCAGTATAAAGTAGTCTTGCTCTTGATGATAAGTAATTTAGCCCCCTTTCAACAATTGCTTCCTTGGTGAGCGAGCCGTTTTGATCTCCAATGGTAAAATTAGAACTTATTCCATTTTATTACATTTCTTTAGGTAAATTAAATATGGCCTAACAACCAGGGTTGGCAAGGTTTTTCCCACCCCCGGTAAATACCATGGTAAAAACCGGTATTTACCGTCCTGGGAAAAACTAGGTTTTTCCCACATGGGAAAAAGTGGGAGAAACTGATTATTTATTGAACTTATTCTGTTCATAGATGAATGTTTTAAAGGTTTTTACAGCCTTTTTTTAGAAAAATGACCTTAAATAAGCTTTATCCTATGTTATGAATATGGATTTTATCATGTGTCTGAGGAATGTCATCTTTTGATGGTTACGCCGTTTTCATTGGATTATCATACCTTGTTACTTCAAAAAAGTTATCTTGCAATCAAGATTTACATTTACGTTTTATTTTATTTAAATTACGTTTTTATTTACATTTAAAAAAACTATATATAATGCTTCTCTTAAAGACACAGATATTATAAGTAAATTTATTTTAAAATATTCTCTATTTTTATTTGAGAAATTCATTTATATTAAAAAATATATGCAAATTTTATGTTAAATGTCATAACTCTCTTGCTCACTTATATTTTTCCCATCTAATAATTTTAACCCCCTCCCAAAAAATGTCATTTTTAACTAAAAGTTTTAATAATATCTTTTAAAAGGTCATAACCTAATACTTCCATTATTTTGTCAATTGGAAGTTTTTCCCACTTTTTCCCAGTATTTACCAGTATTTCCCGGTATTTACCAGTTTTTCCCGGTATTTACCAGTTTTTCCCAGTGGTATGGGAAAAACTAGTTTTGGACGGGAAAAACCCAACCCTGCTAACAACTGGAACAATTAAGTAGAATTCACCTCTCTGTTAGGACTTAGGAGATTTGCGCAAGCGCAATGTTCTAAACTCTAAACTTTTCTCGTTAGGACTCTTTTTGTGCTCGGTCCCTCTTTAGAGTTTCAGATTATTTCTGAAAAAAGATTGAAACACTGTTAATATGAGTCAAATGTTTCCAACTTTTCTTAGGAGTACCTCAAGTTCCCTTAGTTTGGTATACTGGGTGTGTCCCAAAAGTAATGAGAGTGAATAATGAGCTGAAAGGCAATGGAGCATATTTTTTGGTGGTAATGATTGTGTGGGATCCCAGCTACAATGTTTGGAAGAGGATTTCTGGATCAGGCCTGGATCCTTTGCTGCAAGGCCATATACGAGCTCCAAAAGCTGATGCATGCTTAGAAGAGAGGCATTGCGTTTTTTTTTTTGCAACGTCTTTGAGTTGCAAAAACGACTAATTTTTAAGCTGAATTATAATCAACGGACTAGAAATATGTCCGACGGGAACGCATTAGGGTTGTAGGATGATTGATAGGGTAAGCATTTCAATGCTGCACTTTACCAAGAACTCATTCAAATGTCAGTCGGGAACTCTGGACGAATGCATGCGATTTTGATTCCTCAATCTTTGAACTTTGAGAAATCTGGGATGAAAAAATTAGATTACACTCTTCAACAAATTTGACCTTCAAACTTTTTCCTTGATGAAAGTAGTAATTTCTTATAGAGTTTGAGTCGCTGAATACGAAAATCGCCATTTAAATTCTCAATTGACTCAGGATTTTCGGGGAACAGCCCCTCCCCCTTTTTAAGTTTTCGACGACTTTAAAACTTTAAACTTGATTTTCTGGGTCAAAAAGCATTGATTTAGTCTTCAAATTTCCCCCAGGGGACAAGAAAGATTCAAATTAATAAAATATAATAAATTTATGACAAATGGATAGGTTTAAGGGGTATTACCCCCCTAAAAACACAAAAAGTCGTTAAAAATAGTAGAATTTGTTATACCCCATTTATTTTACTTATTTTTTACTCAATTCCTCTTTGAAGGATATTAACCCTTCTCCAAGGACCCAAATTTGATGACAATATGTAACAATAATTTTTACTAAACCATCTGAGGTGTTAGCCTCCCAGAAGCCCTCGCGGAAGAGTTCGGAAGACTCCCAGAATCGCGAAGGCGCCCGCGAGCTCAGGAATTAATAAATTGATGATTTTGAAAAGATTACAAATGACGTTTTTCTTATATTTTGGGTCTATCCTAAGTAGAAAGTCTTCAGTTCTTTAAAAACTGACCGGTTTTAGGGAGTTAGGATTCCATGTTTCAAGATGTTAATAGATGAACGGCTGTGGATAACAATTAGGGGGTATCCTCTTAAAAACTGAAGGTGATGGAGGAAAATGGGTGTCATATTTGACTTCAGCAGGTCATTTTACACAAGAATCAGCTGAAATTCAGTTGGTGAAATTTTGACTTTTATTTTGCACAGCAGTTTAACTCTAAGTTCTACATTGAATCCTTCCGTGGGTGCTTTGGGGACGTTAAAAGCTAAACCGCTTTTAGTAAAATAATTGCTGCATATTGCCATCAAATTTGGGTCCTTGGTGAAGGGTTAGGACCCTTCAAACGTGAATTGGGTAAACAAAATAAGCAAAATAAATAGGGTAAAACAAATCCTACTATTTTTAACGATTTTTTGCGTTTTTAGGGGGTAATTACCCCTTAAACCTATCCATTTGTCATAAATTTATTATATTTTATTAATTTGAACCTTTCTTGTTCCCTGGGGGGCAATTTGAAGACTTAATCAATGCTTTTTGACCCTGAAAATCAAGTTTAAAATTGTCGAAAACGTAAAAAGGGGGAGGGGCTGTTCCCCAAAAATCCTGAGCCAATTGAAAATTTCAATGGGGATTTTCGTATTCAGCGACCCAAAATCTATAAGAAATAATGACTAATTTTCATCAAGGAAATTTTTTCATTGTTGAACAGTGTTATTTGTCTATCTCAGGATACAAACTGAATGCGCACTCTTATTTTGGTGTCAAAAGAGCAGTGAGTAATAACTTCAGTTTTAATTTGTTTATTTAAACCTTTTTTGATGATGAGATAGGGTAATCTTCTGTTCAGTCAAAGGCATTATCTCATCCTTAAAACTGGAGATTTGGACACAAAATCATTCCCAAAGGATTTTTATAACATGGCAAGAGTCCCAGAAGCCGATTTGTTCAGCTTGACGCAAATATGTTTTATTGCTGATGGACACTTCGCTGCATTCTGAAAACGTAACGCCTCTTTTAAACATCCACCTGCTTTTGGAGCTCCCATGGCCATATAAAGACTCCAGGGCAGTGAATCCATCCGCCAAACATTTGTAGCTGGGAATCCACACAACCATTACCACCGAAATATATGCTTCTTTCAGCTTCGCGTAAAAAAATTCTTATTACTTTTGGGACACTCCCTGTATAACTCAGAAGAGTCAGACCCAAAATTTAAACATTAAATGTGTATGTATGTGACAGGCTTAAAATATTTTTATTATATTCCGCAAAACGTAATTGGTGTATTCTTATGTTGAAATTTTTATCTAATATTATTTTTGGCCTTCAAAACACTCTTGAAATAAAAGTATAGTTTCGCGACTGAGAAGCATTAAAATCATCGGATCTTTTTATGGCACAAAACAATGGACTATATCCGTCTGACGTCACATTTTCCCCATCATGAGACCTACTGAGCTTGCAATTGGTTACCACAGAGATAGTTTGTAGTGAGATATGATTTGATAGTGAGTTTGTTTTTCCCGATCACGTGATTAATATTGGTGTGGCATGAATGAATATAGTCCATTCTCAGAATCGCAATAGAAGAGACGACCACAGCCATTATTAAATAACTATTTCTTTGCGCCAACTTTGGGGAATCTTGCTTTCACGCTTGAGGGTACAGACGTGAAAAGATTAAGAACTAATACTATCTCTAATTGCAGTAGGTCAAAAATCAATTCTAAAAATCCCTGGAAAAAACAGAAATTAACTTAGGAGGCCTATGTAATCATTTCCCCTTATCTTTCTTTCCGCAAGGTAACCGTCGTTAATATCTGTAAATAAATAGCGTCACCGGCACCTGTTGTTTCATAAAAGTTACGATCCTCCATTCATTCTCTTCCAGAACAAGACTTTCTCTCCTGCGAGTTCTATTCATTATAAATTCTTTCTAGAAAAAAAGCCTTGTTGCTGATAATAGCTCACATTTTTTTGTGTTTTAGTTTCAGAGTCGAAAGTGTAAAGATTTTGTAGTAGAATGACTATACAGTTGATCACACAATCGGGTTGTTAAGATTAGGTACATTTGATTGCATTTGGATAGTTGGTTCTCAAACTTGCTTAGCATCCAAGTTTTGGGTTAAGAAAATTCTATCTTGTTTTGATCTTTTGTCAGTGAAGTAAAGTTTTTGCTTTTCTGCTGTCATTATAGTGACAGCTTTTTGAGCAGCTTCATTTTCTTGTACATAAATTTGGTTCAATTCCGTTAGAGTTTCCGCTAAATATCGCCAATCTCTTTTGGACTCCGAAAAGTATAAGTATTCCTAAATAATTTCAAACTCGTAGATTTAAATGTTTAATTAGATCTATAACTGTTCATTTCAATTTTAAAGAATTTATTTGAATAATTAACTATATGATAAAATTAACCCCCTTAAAAACCTAACAAAATCATCAAAAGAGATAAATCCAACGGTTTTCATTTAAAAATTACTTAAATATTACCATGCTAAAATTAAAAAATTTTACGAGTAAAAGAAGTTAATTTTTTTTAAATTTCCATTTTTTTTGCAAAAAATGCATTTTTTCCCAAATTCGTGCCACTAAATTTTGAGGCTTTTGAAAAGTCATATTTCGGTTATGTAATGGAAAACCGATGGAATTAATGCTCAATTATATAATTAGTTATTTAATTAATTTAAAATTTTGAAATTGGTAAAATGTAGTACCTACAAATTTCCAAAGAAGTGAAAACAGGTAATATTTTGGCATAATTCCATCCCTCAACATTTATTTAATTAACAATAAAATTATATTAAGAACACACAATTAACAAATTAGTTATTTTTTTTATAAAATTTAAAATTAAATAAACTTTAATATTATAGGATTTTATTTAACTACATGTTTATGGGTTGATTTTTAATCCTATTATATAAGGAAATATTATTTTTGAAATAAAAGTTGAAATAGACTTCAAAATTTTAAAATTAAAAGAAAATTCTTAATTTTGTCAAACTAGTCCCAACACCGGGAACAAATTTCAATAAGCGCTTTTTAAACGGTTTTCACTCAGAAATGGCCTAACAAACAACATACTAAAAATCAACAACATACTAGGGCACTGTCTAGAGTGCCACTCCCTGAATGCGCGCCTGAAAGCAGGGCCGCCCATAGGGGGCAGCAACCCCGACAAATGTCGGAGGGCCTGGAGCTTTAAGGGGCCCGGGCCCACGAGTTCCACTTTGTTTTTTTAGTCAAAGTCTGTACTAGATGCTTTTTTTAATTTTCCAAATAAAAATTGAACTCGCTGAATTCATATCATTTAGCATATTCAGTTCCCGAAACGGACGGGCCCGTCAAAAGTGGTCGCTGGTCGGTCTCTTTTTCAGAAGTTTCATCTCCAATCAAATTCTGAAACTTGAGATAACACAACCCCTTCCCAACGTGACCACTTCCAGCACACTGGAAAAAGCTACCAATATTTCTTGCTATGGCATTTTATGCACCAAAATGAGTTAAAACCCTGTTATTTTAAGGTGAAATTTTGAAAAATTTTCTGGGGGTGAACCGCCAAAAAATTTTTCAATAATATATTTTAATAAATTAAATTCAATATTTAAATAATTCAATAATTTTTAATAAATAAAATTTTACCTAATGCATGATCCCCACGTTTTTCGTTTTACAAGGAGTTACAAAAAATTATTTTATACTTTTTAGTGCATTTTAAAAACGTTGTTCTTTAAAAAGGTTTTTTTTCATTAATTATTTTCTGGTTTTTAGTTTTGTTGTGTAAAGTTTAGAATTCGCGACCTGAACCCCTGAACGCCTTCCAAGAATTTGATTCCTTTCTCTTTTTAATAAAACTAAAAAGTGTTTTTTTCTGAACTATAACACATGGCTTTACTCTGTTTTGTTAAAATCATTGCACAGTTTTTGCCTCTAGCTATTATTCAGATGACGTTGGAAATTTTTAAAACACTAGAAATATAAAAGTGTAACTAATTAATAAAGTCAGTCCCTTAGATGTATTACAAATACAAAACTTGCATGAAGTACTGCATGTACTGTGTATTACTTTTATTCTTACAAATTTTTTTTTTACTAATATTTTATACAACACTTCTAAAGCCATCTTGATAACGAGAGGCAAACTGCACAGCAATGATTTTTTAACAATAAGGTCCTATAGTTGAACTTCTAAACTTTAAGTCCCCCTGGGGGTTTAGGGACAGCAAATTGAACCGAACTAACGAGATAATATCGTATTGTCATCCAGATCTGAACTATGTTCAAAATTTCAAGTCTCTAGCTCATTGGGAAGTATGCTTAAAATTGATTTACTAAATTCCTCCCGAACAGACAGATAGACAGACAGACGGACGAACGGACGGACAGACAAGATTGAAAGCGACCTAATAAAAACGTTGTAAAAAGAGGGTTTTTTTACTTTAATTCCCAAAAACTTTCTGGGGGAGGACCCCCAGTCCCCCCTTTCAGTAGTTGGTGTTGGAGCAGGATAACTCCACTACCCTTTCCATATTAAAATCAAAAAGAATATTCAAGTGGACTTTGGAAATTCTTAGCCCTCCCCCAAAACCAAATCCTGGATCCGCCCCTGCAGGCAGAATTTAATGAAATTCGGTTTAAAGGGGTTTTCGAGGGTGCTCTCTCCGAATCTGTAATAATAAATGAATTTTTCAGTAGAATAAAGTAGTTATAAATGCTACTCCTTCGACGGCAAACATTGTCCTCTAGCGGACTTGGGTTCCTATGAAAATCTTGTTGGTCATGGCATGACAGACATGCATGCTAATTTTCTACTCGACCTTTTGAGATACCCTGTATATTTTACTTAAGGGATACTTTGTGAAATGTAAATTCCTTATTATACTTCAAAAAATTAAAAAGTTAGGGGGCCCGTGAAAAATTTTTGTCGGGGGGCCCGGTAGAGTTATGGGCGGCCCTGCCTGAAAGAAACACAACCTAAATTCTATACGGCTACACCTATCTTGCTCTATGGTTCAGAGACCTTGTGTGGAGCCAGGATCTGAGTAGAATCGAAGCAACAGAAATGAGACATTTAAGATCAATAAAAGGGCTGCACAGTGCACGTGGTCCGGAATGAAGATATTAGGAAAGAATTGAAGATATTTAACTTGTGTGATAGAATAGAATACATGTATATGATACTAAATGGAAAGACCACGTGCAGCGCATGTCAGTGACAAGATTCCCAGAGCTGCCCTTGACTATACCCCGAAGGGCAAAAGAGATTGAGGACGACTGGACGACCGAGAAAGCGGTGGACTGACCAATAAAGCCGGAACAGGCATTCTGCCTATCCTTGAAGTTGTTGTTGATGATGATTCCATTGGGTTATTCCATGTCAAATCAACAAGCCCACTCAACCTGACCCAGATTTCAATAAAACTTTCAGGAATTGTTTTCTCCCATGATATAAATAAGAAAATGTTTTTATTATTCAGTTTCATGAGTAATATTTTTCTCTCTATATTAAAAAAAAATACTGTCACCGCTGCCGCCGCTGACGCTGTTTCAGAAAATTTTATTTTTCAACTCTTTGAACCCTCATAACGCAAAAACTACTTTATAGAATTTTTTGAAATTTGAAATGTTTGTAGAGGAATATTTGGGGCACACTCTCGAACAAAAAGCTAACTGATGTGATAATTAGTTCTGGGGTATTTTTAAGGTCAAAGTTGAAGTTTTTGTTTTTTCGCCGCGTAATGCAGTTCAGCCAAATCTATTAGTAGCAGAACCATAGAGGAGATATAACAGTTATCTCCTCTATGGAGATATAACAGTTATATTCTATCTCCTCTATGAGCAGAACTATGATTTTTTGCAGCCTATATGAAGATGTGCACTACGTCGCCCTTTTTTCGAATTTCGAATTTGGTTTAGAGTAATTAATTTTTTAATTTTCGAAATTTTTGACACTTTTTCGGTTTTTTCTATCTAAAATGAAAACTAATCACGGTATCAATATGATTTTTAAACACTTATACTATTATTTTTTAAAAAGAGATTGGCGTTTAATTATTTAAAAAATTCTAATTAGTTTTGGAATTATTGAGCATCAAGGTTTCATTTTTTTCATAGTTTTATTAGGTCTTTATCAGACTTGTTTAATGTTTATTAAATGTTTAAAATTTTATATTTGTCTGTTCACTAGATTTTCGCGAGCACGTATATTAATTTAAAAGTTTTATGGGTGCACATTTTTGCTCTAAGCTTGCTTGCGATATAGTATAGACTTGGTAAATAATCTTTTAAAGATACTTTGATATTTTTTAACTAGGTACTATAGAAATAAATAATTTGGCTTTTTTGAGTGCAATTTGTGCCGATGAAAGGTAGAGGATTTTCGGTAATTTGGATTTACTCTGCTAAAGATCGATTGCAGAGATTACAGATTGGGCGGTATCCCCCTATCCATTAAATTATTGATAAGTTAAAAAGGTATATTTCAGCAACAGTTTTATTTTGATATTTTCGTGGTAATGATCCGAATTAAAGTATTGAAAAGTTTGAGAGATAAAAAGTTTCGATGGTAAATTATCATTAACTAAGCAGACAAGTTCCAGGTTGTACTGGTAGTTGAGATGTAACAAGCGAGCTCTGCTCGCTAAGATCACGAAGCGATCTTCAAAGAACTGCGAAGCAGTTCCGGGGGTTGGTGAGCGATAGCGAGCAGGGGACAGAGCCCCCTAGTAATAAAAACTTTTGAAAAAAGGAAGAAAATGCAATTTTGGGCTCTTTATGTATTATAACTCCAGTTATATTTGTCCGAGAAAAATCTATAACCCTTCGTTTTGAAGATAGTTCTGCAAGCTTTAGTTTAATATAAAGTTTGACTATGTCCACGAAAAATATTTATTTTCATAATTCTTTAAGTAAAAATTTAAAAAAATATTTAGTAGAAAAATTACTTGCCGACCCCTGATTTATATAGACAGCTCAACTGTACAGTAATATTAGGTAACAGTTTTTCAGTTTATAAAAAAAGAAAGTTTTTGTAAGACATTTTATGCTTAAAAATCTGTGTAACACATTTTCCCTTTTCAAGACCTTTCTCGTTGTTCCAATTCGTTTTTGAAGAACACAAACGGGTTCTCCATAAAATAAATTTTAAATCCTAATTAAATGACTAATTCACATGTAGTAGGTTTCTTTTTCAATAAAATAGTTAACCAATTAAATGGCATTTCTTAACATATCATCTCACGTATGAGAAAATCTAAGTTCAATTAAGGGGGTGTCTGTGCTTGCATGTAGTTAACAATAATAAACAAATTAATTTGAAAAAAAAAAAAAGAAAATTATTATCTATAAATATAACATAAGACACAGAAATAAAATTATGATGGTATTATTCAATGAGACATTTCGTTCAATCTCGTCATCTTATCTTCTCATCATCTTCTTCATCCTTCTCATCCTCAAGATTTTTTCACCCTCTCTAGGCCCTCTCAACTTTTTAATACCTTCATGTTCTTCATCCCACTAATACACTTGACTCTCTCATCATCTTTTGAACTTCTTCATCCATTTGAACTTTTTAACCGTTTCTTCATCATTCTCTTCCCTTAATCTTCTATTTCTCTCTCCCCTTTCAGTGTAAACCATCTTACTTTCTCTAACATTGTAAGAAATGGGAACTTATATTGGTGATTATGATTAATAGTGGCAGATGAACTTTAACCTTTTAAATTGGTCAGAGGTCGCTATTAAATAGTAGCTCTGAATTTGGGATTTTAAAAATATTCTTTCTTCGCAGATGATCTGAAGAATACATTGAAACCTGATTGATGCAAAAAGTAGATATGCGTTAAGACAAATTCTATGGGCCTAAGAAATCTTAGGGGACAAAATTTTTCTATCTATATTGATAAGTTATTTATTAATACAGTATTTTACTACATCCTTTCTTGCAATTGTTTCAAGTTGTTTCAATATTTAGCAAAATGCCAATAAAAAGGATTTTTTGAATGCTATACATACATCTATCGAAATTTTATTTTTGAAAGTTCAAGTATACAATAACTTAACCATACTCTACCATAACTTGCTTAACTGCAATTTTTCTGTAACTCGACATGTACAGATGTAATTTACTCTTTGGTTTTACATAATTTAATTCAAGTACATCTCAAAACTTATTACTCCTGCAACTTATAATTGAAACAAGGGATTGGGATTCATTTCAGCTGTTTTTCCCCCGTAAGCACCAGATTCCAGTGTCTTTGTACCCACTGTTTGAAAACAACAACCTCGCTATGACGGGCGATTACTTAAGGGGGACAGTTTATCTGATTTTACATAATAAGACTAAGGTGTGCCAAGATTTCAACTAGTTGCTTGTCGTAACCCAGAGAAACTGGTGTAGCTATCACTTTCTGTGTGTGCTGTAATATAACAACAAGGGTGGAAATTAAGACTGAAATTTATAAAATTATAAAAGGGAGTGTCACAAGTTTTTAGTTGTAAACAAATTAAATCAAATGCAGCTCTTTATATTTTAAAATAAGCAAACAAATTTTACATGAGGGAGTCAAGTGTAAAAAAATCTATGAGTTAATATAGTAGCTTAATTGATAACGATATACATGCTAGCTAACAGATTGATGCCGTATGATGTAATCAGTTAAAAACATTTTTACTGATACCTACTCCTTTCAACTGATATTTTTAAGAGTTTTTAATGATATAAAAATATTTTGAAAAATAATATGTTTTTTTTAGAATAAACTTTTATATTTATACAAAGTAAAGAAATATAAACACTTATAAATATTACTAAAGACTTATCCAGACGTTATTGTTTTAAGTAACGAAATTTTCACGAAAAATGTCACTGTAAAGTATGTGACGCAACTAACAATTTTTCATTTTTATACAAAATTTAAGATTCTTCCATAATTTTCCTCATTTAATTAAAAAATATATCTAAATAGTTCTTTAGAAAATAATATTATGATATCGTCGAAGTAACGGAATTTTTTAAAAATACAAATAACTGCAACATAACTTTTCTTAGGTATGAGAACCTCCGTTTAAAAACCTCCGTTTTAAAGAGTTTTTTTAAAAGAAAAATCGAAATCTATCAAAAGACGGAAAAATTGCACCCCCCTCTTAATGTTGCGTAGTAATAATTTTGGAAATCTATGTTTTTCCATTTAGTTTAAATTTGAATCATAACACTAATTCTAAAAAAGTATAACTTTTAAGAGTGTTGATTCTTATAAAAGAAACTGTAGGATTTAAACATTTTTTAAAATGCCACTACCCAAAAATGTCCAAATTCAGTTATTATTCAGAAATATTTTCTTGTCCTCTTCGGACGAATTAAAAGAAACAACGAACTTTTACTTAAAAAAAAAGATAAATTAAATAAAATAATAAATTTTATGCGTATTATAATAAAAATTATATGCGATGACTTAATTCGTTCGTAAATAAGTTCTTCACAGATTCTTCTACTTGTATGACTAGTTCTAGTAGTAGTTTTTTCTCTGTGTGTGATTAAACAGCTGAGCTAATAATTTCGATGCAAATTCTTAGAAGATAAATATATCTCTGTATTGTCCCACTGTAAATCTTTTAAAGTCGGTAGAATTAAAGAGATAGTGCCGTGCAATGTCAAGTTAATAAAGCCACAGCTTAAGATTAATAATAAACATACATTTGTTGCGATTTCAGAGAAAGTTTAACTGTTTCACAACTATATAATGAGTAAATTTGCTAAAAAAATTTAAAATAAGTATAAAAATAAAAAAGTAAAATTGTTCCATTGAATTTCTTTGTAGCTGATTCAAGTTTTGTTTCATTATGATAGCATACGCTAAAATCACTCTTGTGAATGAGAGAAGCCATTGTACGCTGCGCATATAAACGTTTTAAACAGCTTTTGGCAGAAACTTTAATGGAGAAACTATGGTAGGGGAAAGTGGGACAATTTGATACAGAAAAATTCAAATCCATTTTTGAGTAGAAAAAATGGTACTTTTCAGATACTTTTTTTTCTAAAAATATCCTTGAATGACTCAACTTTATGCAATCAATTAGAAAAAAATATGAGTTTAATAAAAATTAAAATATAACGACTTTTGTCAAAAATCAATTTTGTATTTAATTTAAGTCCCTCGCCGGTGGGGCAGTTGGATACATTGCTTTGGGGCATTGTGACACAGAGATAAATTTGCTCAGAAATAGTAATTAATAACAAAAATTTTGGAAAATAATAAACTTTATTTTATTAAGAAAGATCCTAAGTCCTTTTACCTAAGCCTCGTTACCGTTTTTTGAATATAAATACAAATTTTTCATTCAACATTCAAGGATGAAAAAAATCTGAAATTTAGCAAATGGTCATTTATAATCCCGTTACAATGAACTTCACGGGACCGTAAAACTTCTTCGTAGTAACGGAAATTTCGTTGTAAAGGTATTTCGATAATTAAAATAAAAACGGTTGGGGACTTTTAGGACTTTCGTAATAACGGAATTTATCGTTGTATCGGGATTTCACTTATCTAATTTGGGAAATAATATGCTATTTTTCATAGGTATAGTTGCTCCTGAATTAGTTGAATAAAATTCAAAGGTATCTTTGTCAAAAATCATCAAAAATTTAAAAAAATACGACACTAATTAACTGGTTAGTTTTTGGTCATTTATAGTACTACTTAGTCACGGTTTTTTAACAGTTCTTTGTAACATGCAAAAGTACTAAGAACTTCTCAGTTGTTTCAGAGTCCCTGATTCCATCGTTTGGTCTTGTATTTATCAACTGCATTTTCTTTTAGGAAGTTTATAAATGCACATAGCTCAAGGAGCATTCAATCTCAAACACTTAATAAAACCAAAAAATTGACATAAATATCCTTCACTGTAGATATAACTCACCCTTAACTGATTTTTTAAGAAACATTGCTGAGTTTTGAACAAAATTTCTTACTTAAAAAAATTTCAAAGGTTATTTAAAATTCAAGTATACCCCCTATTGGTAACAAGGATAAACATGTTTTTTGAATTTACTGTTATAGGGTCATTCCAGTTTATTGTCAACCTTCAGACCAAATTTTTTTACATTAAATTAAAAGTGACCCATCTGTTTATTTGTTACACATTCAAGAACTACTAGCTGTTACAACCCGGCAAAGCCGGGTTTTACAGCTAGCCTTCTTTGGCGCTGAAGCGAGATTCACTCGTTACTACTTGTTCGTATTTATTCATTCCCTGTCATTAAATATGCAGTTTTAATTCATTATCTTCGAAAGGGGGTTTGTTTCCTATTTCACATGGCATTGTCACAAATTTATTACATTGAAATAATTGTCATTTGATTTTAACCGGTCGTCAGCCCAATCCACCGAACCGGATCTGTGCAAACTTGTTCTTAAATGAAATCTTAATACCCCTATATAAACCCATTTTAAGGGGCATCCTCCCAAAACCTTCCACTTTAAATTATTATTTGATTTTTATTTGTCTCATTGTTTGAAGTTAGATGTTTATCCCCTTCTGTGTAAAGGGAAAGAAGAAATAAACAATCAAACATGTACCATAATTTTTTATAAATTCAATACGGCTCTAGTATCCCGTTAGGATAAATCTAGTGAACCGTCAAAACTTTGAAATTTAATTTCAATGTAGATTTTCTTCACGCTCTTTCAAGGACGTTTTGCCTGTGTTGATAAAAATATTAACTAAAAACAATGGGGCAAATTGAAATAATTTCTAATTAAAAAATAGAATGCTTTGGAGGAACGTGACATATTATTGGCTCATCTAGGGGTGGAAAGCTTTCGATCAAGACATAGTTTGTCCAAATCGGTTCGGGGGTTCGGCCTGGCGGCCGGCGGAACGGAACCTCTCCATAGAGTTAACATTAGAGAAAAGTGAAAAGAACGCATAATTTTAAAATGGAATGTTTGGGGGGAACGTTTTATATTATTAGCTCATCTAGAAGTCGAAAGCTTTCGATAATGACCGAGTTTGTCCAAATCGGTTCAGGGGTTCAGCCTGGAGGCTGGCGGAAAGATCTCCCATTGAGTTAACATTAGAGCAAAACTAAAAGAACGCATAATTTTAAAATGGAATGTTTTGGAGGAACGTGTTATATTATTAGCTCATCTAGAAGTCGAAAGCTTTCGATAATGACCGAGTTTGTCCAAATCGGTTCAGGGGTTCGGCCTGGCGGCCGGCGGAACGGAACCTCTCCATAGAGTTAACATTAGAGCAAAACGAAAAGAACGCATAATTTTAAAATGGAAGGTTTTGGAGGAACGTGTTATATTATTGGCTCATCTAGGGGTGAAGAGCTTTCGATCGAGACCGAGTTTGTCCAAATGGGTTCGGGGGTTCGGCCTGGCGGCCGGCGGAAAGGAACCTCTCCATAGAGTTAACATTAGAGAAAAGTGAAAAGAACACATAATTTTAAAATGGAAGGTTTTGGAGGAACGTGTTATATTATTGGCTCATCTAGGGGTGGAAAGATTTCTATGGAGACCGAGTTTGTCCAAATCGGTTGAGGGGTTCGGCCTGGCGGCCGGCGGAAAGAAAAACCATATTATTTTAATAAGATATTTTAACAACAGTACAAACAAATCTAGTGGAATGTTATTTTAGAACAAAATAACACATGGTTTAAGAAAAATGGTTAAATTTAATCAAAGTCTATCCAAAATGATTTATCAATTTCAAAAATATTTTTAGATCAACTGTTTTAAACTTTATTATTTTACAAGGTTTACAAGGTTACAAGACAAGTTTATTTAACTAAACTGAACTAAAAGGAAATTTACCATTTTTTATTTCCTAATCTGATCGAAAAAAATTACTTGATGAACTTTAAAGGTTTAAAAAATGAAATGCACTTAAATATCTGTCATTATACTTCCTTCCAACTTTGATACTTTTGAAATAATAAATAATTTGTTCATTCCCTACCTGTTTTTTATTTTGTTACGTTAGTCACACACCGTTTAAGCTTAAAGTGTTAATTTGATAGAAAAAATACAAATATTTTTATAACTGTGCAATATTCTTAAAATTCATTATTTGTTTATGAGAAAATTATCTTTAAATAATTGTTTTCCTTTTCAAGTTTTAGAGGAATTTAGATTAGTATGAAGGTGTTAATATACATGGAGCAAAACGATGACGTTTTGTTAAAATAAATAAATATTAACATTAATTTAAAAAATAATAAATTTAGAATTTTACTAAATAATCATACTTGCAATTAAAAAGACCATTTAGTACAAATTGTTATCTTAATTTTTTGTGTTTTAAGCAAAAAAGGTAAATGAAATCTGGTCTGAATGTTACGTTAGTCACTTTGGAATGACCCTATCTGTATTCCAAGTAGAATAGCTTCAGGAAAATTTTATATTTTACTTAAAAATTTACTTCTGTAAATTTTTGACAAAAAAATTTAGCGTCTTTCATTAAAATTTATAGATTTATTGCAGAGCTTAACGGTTTCATATGTTATGCTTAGGCATATAAAGGCAACTTTTCGTAAAAACACGATCTAAATAACCTTGATAGTTTTTGAGATATTAAAATTGTATCAATGTGCCCCTTGTATCACACTGCCTCGTTTTACGATATATGGGTAAAGGAAATCTGTAATTACTCTTACTTCTTATACAAGTCAGATAGCTTTAATGTTCACTCCATAAGGAAGGCAAAAGCATATATTTTAAAATAAAATAATAACATTTTTAATTTTTGCTTACAAAACTTAAAATTTAACTTCACAAAAGTAAAAATATTAAATTTATTATAATTTTGGATTGGAACTTTGAGACCTTGGAAACAAGAAATGTAGCAAATATAGATTATAAGAAAAACCTCTACGTACACAGCTTAAAATTACTTTATTATTTTAAAATGATTATTTCACAAATATTCCAGGATTTCGCAATGTAAAATTTTCTCTAAAAATATGTTTGAAAAAATGGAACAAGGGATCTATAGATTAAATCTTGTCATTCGATAATATGAATCAATGCATAAAAACTTCCAGACAATTCTTTTTCAATCGACATGCACGACTTTTTCATGCAAGACAGATTAAACATGAGCAAGCTTCAAACGTCACACGATTATAATTCAACCGTCAGAAAATTTAGCTCTTTCCTGCCCTTACTAGGACATTCTATCCCGCATGACTAGGAAAAGATAACTGATTTCTTAACCCAGCTGTTTTCTTCTATAAATAAAATGTTATCTGGCTGAAACACAAGATATACCATACATTATCTTTAATTAATTCTTTAATGTGAAAGTTATAACAGGGGAGGATAATTATTTTTTTTAATTTTAAAATTAGTTTAATGGAGAATTGCAGAATCTAAATTATTAAAAATTCTCTCCCGATTCCAAAAATATGCTTGTCTTTTCCCACAATTTTTTTCAGTTAATTATGAGATATTGTATTAAAAAAAGCGCCTAACAGTGTGACGTCACATGTGCCTCTTGGAAATTTGGGAAACGCCGTTTTCATCGAAACACTAGGCTATAAAAAACTAGAGCTCAGTATTTCAAAGTGGAATGATAGTAAACAAGGCACATTTGACGTCACAAGCTGTTTCAGCTCAGACAGAAAAGAAGCTATTTTTAACTGAAAATAACTTAACACTGTTAAATCAAGGTACTTAAAAATGAAACAAATTTACTCAATTTTGAGTACATGAGATACTTGATATAGCTCCGAGTCAAAACTACTCAAATATAAGAAACGGGTTTTCTCATTTTTGAGATAGAGCTGGTACTTATTAATAAGACATTTTTACTTAACATTGAGGACTTTTTACTCAAAATTGAGAACTTGTTTACTCAAAATGAAACTCGCCACCTACTAAAAAAACGAGTAGGTGGATATGGTCTTATTTTTGAGTATATATTGTGCTTAAAGCTATCTTCCGAGTACTCCTTTTATACCTTTCCCTACTCAACCATCTTTTGTTCTTATGTACAATTTATTTTTATTTTAAGTTGTTCAAGATGTAAATCCTACCTAAAAGCACATTAGAAACTACGGGACAGATTCCATAATCGAGGTTTTCGCCAAACTTGGCGAGATCGGATTTAAAAGCGTGGAGGAAATCCCGCCAATATTAAACATTGTTGCATACATTAAAATGGTCATCGCCAAAATTTGGCGCAACTTGGCGGAAACCTCTATTACGGAATATTACCCGAAACTACATTGACTCTACTAAATAATTATTCAGGAGGGGGGCTTGGGGTATAATTTTGGGTTCTTTTGCGCTGTGCAAAATCTAGCTTTCGTCAGTTAATGGCTAATTTTTTATAATATATTTGGAGACCTCTCGAAAAAAAAGTTTCTATATAGGCCACTGGTAAGTTTAAAATTTCGGATAAAATAAAGTATTTAAGAAGGGTCATCGGCGCAGAACGCAAAAAATATTATAAATTAAAAATTAACTAAATGTGTTAGTATTAGGTACTCGAAGTATGAAAACATGTTCTGTAGATGGAACACAAGTCTGAAAATCAAAAAGTTATAATTATTTAGTAAAAAATTACACAGGTCCAAAAAACATTTTTTTTCGAAATCAGCTAACGCGTAGAAAGAGGATTTTTGGTCAAGTGATATGAGTAAAACGTGCAAAAATTTTCAGCTTGATACGAGGAATCCTCTAATGCCACCTCAAGTTTAGAAAAACCTTATCTTTAAATACTTAAAAAATAAATATATTTGCCGTTGGTTTAGTATTTTAATCAAATATTATAAAATGTTTTACTTTTTGTGTTTCTCAATTTTTTTCACTACCTTTACAAAAGAAAAGTGTTTTTTTTCTGACCCACCCCATTACACAGTATTTTGAACGAATTCAGGAACTAGAATTTGCTCCTCTAACACGATGGAAATCCACTCTTCCGAAGGCAGTTGGGATGTCACGCTAAAGCCCGTTATTTGAAGAACAAGGCCACTGTATCCTTTCTATACGAACCTTCAACAGGTGTTATTTTGAATCCGCTGACTACCGATCAGGAAAGGGGCCAAAAAAACGCAAACGCTCACGTGTCAAGAATAAACACTCGCCCATCCATTATAGTAGACTGCTGGAATCCAGGATCACGTGGCCGGGACTTGAATTGAGGCCACTTGGGCACGTTGTCAACCCCTCAAGAAATAATAACAAGCAAAAGAACAATATCTTTTGGGCTTTGGAGTTAGTTGTAAGGACTTACTTAATACCCCATTGCATAAGATTAAGAAAGGAAGAAAGCCCTCTTCTATAACAGATCTTCTCCTCAGTTCGAAGAATTCCCCTCCTGAAATAGATGCTCTCTTAATTGCTGAGAAGTTATTGCTTCATTTGAGGAGGATAAATTTGTTGGTAACTCTTATATACAGGGTGTATCTGAAATGGTGCAACAAACTTTCAGGGATAATAGTACTGATAGTACTCATCAAGACGAACAAGAATCGGTATAGAAAGGGGGGTCCCAGACCAAATCCCAGGGAGTTAAAAATGGAGCGACAGTCCAAAAAAATCATTGAAAAATTCAATTTGTAGAAGAACTACTATTGGTAAAAACTTAATTATGGTCTCAAAAATTGTGGTTTAATATGATCTTTGAAATTACTTCAAAAGTCTTCACTTTAAAATTTGTTTTATTATGAACAAAGTTAAAAAACAAAAAAAAATGTGAAAAATCTGCCAAAACCTTATTTTGTATTTCGAAATCCTTTCTTTTGATTTGATAATCTGAAAGACCATAGTTTAAAATCCTTAAGTCCAAAGTTTCACGTAAATACAATCAATATTAAACGCTTGAGATCCAGTTAAAGTTTGTTTTTTGCGTGCCGAAACAGTTTTCTAGAGCTGTTTCCAGAACGGCTGTCAGCGCACTCAAAAAACAAACTTTAACAGATCTCAAGCGTTTAATATTGATTTTATTTACGTGAAACTTTGGACTTAAGGGTTTTCAACTATGATCTTTCAGATTATCAAATCAAAACAAAGGATTTCGAAATACAAAATAAGGTTTTGGCAGATTTTTCACATTTTTTCGTTTTTTAACTTTTTTCATAATAAAACAAATTTTAAAGTGAATACTTTTGAGGTAATTTTAAAGATCATTTTAATCCACAATTTTTGAGACCATAATTAAGTTTTTACCAATAGTAGTTCTTCTACAAATTGAATTTTGCAATGATTTTTTTGGGGTGTCGCTCCATTTTGAACTCCCTGGAATTTGGTCTGGGAACCCCCTTTCTATACCGATTCTTGTTCGTCTTGATGAGTCTATCATCCCTGAAAGTTTGTTGCACCATTTCAGATACACCCTGTATAATGTGATAAATCGGGCATTGTTAATAATGCCCGAAGTGGAGGAGGGAAATGTGATAAATTCAATGGAATTTATCAATGAAATTTATCCCTTTTCCCGCCTACACTCAGGGCATTATTAATAATGCCCAATTAATCACTTTGCCCGTAACATATGTACGATATACGAAGTTAAAGTGACAATGGGTCTTCTGGGAGGGAATGGATACATTTTTTTCGTAATTTTAATTATTAAAGCAGTGTACAAGAAACAGTTAAAGTAGCTTTCTGGTATTTATTAATGAACGTTGACATGCATCAAAGGTTTTAAAATTAGTTTAGTTCTCATCAACATAATAAAGAGATTATTTGTGCCACGTATGACACGTATGTCTTGTACTTAACATCTAGATGGGTTTTAAAATTTGCTTACTCAGCTTATACTTATTTGAGCTTACTCAGAAAACGCTGTTTGTTATACCAATTGTGTCTCAAACATAGCAATTATTTCGGAAATAACTCCATCACATTGTGTCATGCTTGAGAAATAAGTGAAGTATGACAACACGAGTGACGGGAACGTATTGACGCAACCTCATGTCAACCTTCTGAATTAAGACAAACTACCTCTCAATTAGAGCAACCTTCCAGCAGCTGTTTATAGTCTGAAAACTTCAGCATCAAAATTCACGATGACTTCATGAAAATAATACAAGGTTATAAATCGGAATTTCCGTTCCTTAAACTGTAATAAATACAGATTATGTGTGAGAAATTTTTAAACAAATAGGCGAGAGGGGGACACATTTGCACAAAAAGTACATTTTTAATTATTTCTCCATGTATTTATAAGACATTGAAACAAAACTCCTTTATTAATAAGTTTATAGCATTCCTGAAATTTTGGTAAGCTTTTTAAATGCATTTATCAAACATTCCCTCCTTAAATCATCGTTCGAAAAATTGCGAAATTCTGTGCGAATGGGCCCCACGGGAAGGGTACATTCGCACACTGTATGAATAATACAGAATCAATTTTTAGAGAAGCTACATATTTCATTAAACATTAAAGTTTACATTTACAACAACCAATTAAGGTATCCGCCTACCCCTAAAAAGACGAGTTTCGACCTTTTCGTCGAAAATTTGGTTCTTACATTTTCAAGTAGTTTAGACTTTTATCTTTCCAAAACTGTTTTTATTTTACTTGTAGGTGAATAAGAAAAGAAATTACAGCATTATTAAAACAGATAGTCGTGTGCGATCGTATACAAATATAAACTTTGCATAAAAACCCTCCACTATTTACATGATTACTCAAAAACTCTCCAAGATATTCACTCTAAATTTTAACAGTATATTACTCATACTGTAATTAACCAGATTGACCACAGATTTTTATGTAAGTTTATTATTTTTGTTTTTATTGATGTTTTTTGTTAAAGGGTTGTAGAAATTTTGAAATTTTTCACTTACCTGTACATTTTATGCTGTAAAACAATTACTTTTCAAAATATGTCTTAGAAAATGGTCCAATCTAAAGATGAGTGTTATATGATACTTGTGTCCAAAGGAAGTTTATATAGGGATAATAGTTTTTGGGCAAGAGTGAGAGGGGTTTTATAAAAATTCACTTAAATTTTAAACTAATTACCCTATATTTTAGAAAATAATATAATTAATTTTTTTTTAGCATTGATCGATGTTTTGATGTACATTTAAACTAAAAATTAAAAAATTGTTTTTGCAAATCAAGTATTTAAAAAAAATGGTCTCAAAGGTAGGCGGATACCTTAATATTGGCACACTTCTACGCTTTTTTCTTTTTAATATTTTAAAGCTATTTACACTTGAAAAATGTCAACGAAATTTCAATGTAGATTACGTTTTTAAATAGGAAAAGGGTACTTCATGAAAAAACTCATAACGAATATATTGTACATTAAGAAAAATTAATAAGAATCTCTCTATTCTAAAAAAAAAGTTTTTGGTGAACGGTTTCCAGAGAAAGGCTTTTTAATTACTGATCCGTATAACACATATTTGGTATCAAACTGTCCGGATTCTTTTGAGGATGTGCAAAGTGCCTTTAGAATTTCTAAAAAAAAATCTCAATTTTAAAATATTTCCATTTTTTTAGATTTCGGATAAGGTCGCAGTTACAAAGCAAAAAAACTATGAATTTTAAAACAATTGAAAACATATTTCACTAGTTTTTTAATATTCAAATAGATTAAATAATCATCTTTCTATTTATAACACGAATTTAAAAAATATATTTTGTGTTGTTTTTAAAAATATTTATATTTTTGTTGTTCACAAAGGGTTTAATTGTTGTTCAAATGGTTTTCATTATATTTTAAACTTATATATAATTAATTTATTTTTTATTTTTTAAATAACAAATTAATATTTTTATATTTATCTTTGTAGTTGTGGCAACCTAATCATTACTATATTTACAATAAAATATACCATGGCTTACTGCGATACGGTAATTGAAACACGTAGTTTCTACGTAGAAACTACGTGTTTCAATTACCATATCGCAGTAAGCCATGAATATACACTCGCTTTCGGAAATTTTGAATTTTGCAATTATTTTTTATATCCTTTTGCAAGTATGTTTTTTAAGGTAGTAACTCTTGTAACTCTTTATTTCATAATGACAAAACGCAAACAACTAAATAACACGGGTGAATATTTTAGAAATAAGGATGAAAATGTTGGAAGTCTTGACATTCGGTGTCGTTGCTATGAAAATGACACAACTTCGAAGTTTGTTTCTCATGAAGATAAAATTCTAAATTTTCGCGATGTTTAAGATAATTACTACATTTTTAACAGTCAATCATTACAAATTTTAAGAAAGTTAAATTTATTCCTGAGATAATTCAATGCTTCCCTTAATGTATCTGTGAAAAAACATTACCTTAGGGAAATGGGTAAAAGAATGTTTACATTGCTTTGTTGTTAATTTTCTTGGGGTTCAATTCCGTTATAGTTCCCGCTAAATATCGCCAATCTCTTTCGAACGCTCAATATTCAAATGTAAACCAATTTTTCTAATTTTTAATCATAAACTGAATAGTTATAGATCTAATTAAACACTTTAATCTATGAATTTGAAACAATTTAGCAATATTTATACTTTATAGTGTCCAAAAGAGATTAGTGATATTTAGCGGGAACTATAACGGTATTCAACCTCAAGAAAATTAACAACTGAGCAATGTAAACATTTTTTTACCCATTTCCCTAAGGTAATGTGTTTTTCACAGATACATTAAGGGAAGCACTGAAACATTATGGGAAGGTTCATATTTAGCGGGAACTATATATGAACCTTTCTTGGAATTATAAAGCGATCCGCCAATTCATGTTACCATAAAGGAAATGATAAAATTCCACCACTGAATAAATATTCACCATTTTTGAAAGAGTACCACGGAGAAGTACTACCCCTGTGTTAAGAATGTTTTATAAAGTGAGTAAGTGCAGTGAGCTGGGTTTTGTGGGGAATTGTGAAGCGGTCCAAAAGTTACTGCGTCAGCAGTTAACGGGGGTTGTCGAGCGATAGCGAGCAGGGGGCGGTAGCCCCCTAGTAAATTGAAAAAAAAATTAGTTTTTAAGGAGTGAGATAGTTAGCAATTCAATACCCCTCACCAGAAATTGATGTTTTGGATATTTTTAGACTAATAGGTAAATAGATAAAGGATGTTTTGTAAGACTTATCCTTTCAGTCTTTTTTTTGTTCTAACTATACTTTTCAAATCATAACCTATAAAGCTTTTATTAGCTAGTCATTTATAGCTTTACTGCAAAGCTTTAAATTACCTAAATCAATTTATGTTTCTAAGTGGGTATGTGAAAATTTATAAGTAAAGAATAGCTGATATATATTTCTTAATTGAGATAAAAACTTAGTGTAAAAGTTTCCTAATGGTAGTAAGCAAATTATTTTTCAACTGGTTTTAAATGGCTTACAAAACTAAATGCATTAAAACTTGACTAATATTAAAGAATATTTAAATAAAAACACAGTTTTTAGACGGAAAATTTAAAAAAAAAAAACTTATCCAACTTCCATCACAAGTTAAAACTGGAATAATAATAAAAGCTTTGAATTTTAAGTTTAATACTAAAAATATTTAAACTAATTAGATTTAAAGTAACTTAAATACTATATTTAAAGTCTAAAAATGCGTTCGAAATTAAGAAAAAGAATTAGAACGTATTTTTGAACTGTCCGAATGTGCCTCAACTTTTTGTGTGCGAATGTCTCCTTGATATTTTTTACCTATACCTATACGAATAAAATGTATAAAAATTTTAAAGCCGATTTATCAATCTTATTTACGTTATTTAGGTGTAAATGCAAAATGTATAATTTATTTGTACGCATAAATATGTAAAATAGAAAATTCCAAATTAAAGTTTTTTATGCGTTTAAAGCAACTATCGCCGTCTTGATCAACTTAAAAAAGTAGGTTCTTGAGGGTAACTAGTTTATTGAAAACTGATAATGGAATACAAAATTCTAAATTAAGTATTTCTTAATTTAATTATTGCTAAAAAAAGTATACAAGTTGGTTACCCTTATTGAGGGGTCAAAATTTTAAAATATTAATCGGCACTTCAGGGTATTTTACAAGTACTAAAACAGGCGCAAGTTCAGAGTTGCGTATGCTTGGCGAACTTTGGCTGTTTAGCGGCACATTTAGAAGCCAAATAATTTTTTAACATGAGTTAGGGTTACCATATTGGTCATCTTTACCGCTAAAAACTTGGCGCATACGCAAGTCTGAACTTGCGCCCTAAAACAACCAGAAAACTAGAACAGAAAGAGTTTCTTGGCAGGAGACATATGAATAAAGATTTTTCAGGCTAAATTGCTATCAGCTAGACCTCGGCAATTTAGCCCGGAAAATCTTTATTCATAACCTGAAAACTGTAAGTTCTTAAACAATTAGAGTAAGATTTGAGTCTTGGGGCCGGATGCAGCTACGTTCTGCGGCGATTTTGGGACCGGTCAAATCCTACTTCCCAAACAACTCAACTATCGTTGTCCCGAGTCATTTTTCCAGCATGCCGCTGATTGGTTTTCAAGAACGTCACGAACTACGTCATTGAACCACGTGCATTTGATTGTACCCTGCCTTTCCCGCGCTCTGCGCCTTCAACCAATCAGGAGGATAACGATACCCCGATCGTCGGAGAACGCCACCTCGGGAGCAGGCGTTCTTGGGCGATCATTATTAGGTGAAATACGGTTCTTTAGCACGTCGCAGAACGTTGCTGCATTCGGCCCTTGATGAATTTTATGTTAAAGTTTTAAGTGTAGGGGAGAGTGTTGTACCTATGGACAAAAATCACGTTTGGATTTTTCAAAGACAGGTAAAATCACAATTTGACCATTTAAAGTGCCCAACCTATAGTCCTAACCTTTGTTCGTAGGGGGATATTTTTTATTAGCTAAAATCTTCAAAATTGGATTTTTAATTCATTTTAATAACTTGAAAAAATTTGTGTCCATAGGTACAACAACGTGCTCTCCCTATGATGGACAGACTCAGTTGTACCTGTGGACACCCTTAAAAAGAAAAGCTTTAGTTGAAAAAAGCTAAAAATGAACATTTTTATTTATGCATTACCTTTTTATAACATATTTAAAGCCTTTTTAAAATTGGAAATAGATTTTTTAAAGCAATGTAATTTTAGATCGTAAATGATCATTAAAACGAAGTTGAATGATAAAAGTCTTGATTTTTTTTACCAAAAACACATAAATCACATGGGGTTTTCAGATCAAAATTTAAAGTAATAGTTTCATCAATCATGCTGATTGATCTGATCACTTCACTGATAAAAAAACAATAAGATCGACACTTAGTTGTGCAGGTATTTGGTGGTAACAACATCCGCAAATCTTCTTAAAATTTTAAGTTTTTTGTAATCATCATACTTAAATGCGATAGGGTGATTAAGATTTTACACCATATTTTACACTAAATGCCAAGTAGAATCAAAAATTTAAAAAAGTAGTTGAGATCACAAAATATTTGATTTTTCATCTAAAAATCACTTTAAAATAATCGCCGACAAATAGATAACCATTTAGAATTAGTTAAACATGCATTAAAATGTATTCACATAAATTAAACCTTATTCTAAAACGCCGATTAGCTACAGACACCCATAAGAACGTGTCCGTAGGTACAACATATGGTGTCCAAAGGTACAGCATCAGGTGTTCTTGCATTCAAAATTCTATAAAAAATAAAAGAATTGAGATCAAACGATTTCTAATATCAATACTAAAAATTCAAAATCTCGGGGATTCATTCCATTTATCCCATTTTATCATATCAGAATTATAGGGGAAGAGAAGAATTAATGTAGTGATGTACTAAAAAAACTTTGAGCATCTGAAAACAGTAAATTTATTATATAAAATTTAAATAATATTTTAAAGAGCTGATTTCACATTAGCAACTAGATAGCATCTGTTTACATTCAAAATCAACCCCATATTCAGACTTACATTTTTTCCCGAATTTTAAAATGAGGTGGCTGAAGGTACAACACTCTCCCCTAATCAAAGAAAATGGTTTTTGAGCTTCTAAGAGTCCCTTTCAGATAAATTTGGAAATTTGAGCCTTATAATAAATTTATTAACACATTTTTGGACCTTTGAAGCTCTTTGTGTGATACTCGAAGAGGATCATTCCTTTTATGCCGTAGAATTTTCAAGGATAAAAACTCGGTTTTAAATAATAATGAAAGTTTTAGGGCGTTACCTGTTGAACTCCAAACTCTTCCTTGGATAATGATCAGTATACAAGCCACAACAGCATCCCGCTTTTATATAAATTCTAAATAGGCATTAAATTGGAAAAAAATTGTTTGAAAATTGTTGGGACAGCAATGAGAAAACTCAAATGTTAAACAGTTGTTGGCTGCATGTAAATCTGTGCAAATCACAGTTGCTGTTTAATGCTGCTTTCTATTATTATATGTGTTTGCCTTATGTAAAACAGATTCCAAATTCAAAATATCTTAAAATTTAAATTTATTTATGGTTGTTTGACTTCAAAATATATAGGTTTTTCTTGAATTACTAACTAAAAAAGCCCTAAAATGCTAAAATTCTCAATTCCATAATTTTTAAAAAACAATCTACTATGTTAAATGAAAAAACAAAAGCCAACTTTTGTTATACTCACTAAAGTTACTTTGAAATAGTATTTGAGTACAAATACAAGTATTTCAGAAAAAGTAACTAAGTATTAAGTACAAATACCCGAAAAAAGTAACTAAATAGAGTACAAATAGAGTATATGAAAAGTATTTAAGACTACCTTCAGTTACTTTACCCGCAAAATTTAAATTTAAAAAATTTAAAATAAAATTTTTTTAAAAAATAAAATTTAATAAAACAAATTAAAAATTTTAAATAAAATTTAAACTAATACTTAATAAAATGAATTCATTTTAAAAATAATTTTCAAAATTAATTTTAATTAATAAAATTTATTTTAATTATTTTTAAAAAATTGAAATATAATTTTAATAATAAAATGAAATTTTAATATTTGAACTAAAACTTAATTGAGAGAACGATGTCTATTCAACAGGAAGAAGGTGGACGCAATCGATACTCCAAATTTTTGAATTTTCGACTACATAATAAGTTAATAATTTAAACCATAATATTTAAAATTAAAGGAAATTTAATTATAGATTTCTAACGTAAGTTTCTACAGTAAATTGCTAAAGTTTTTTAAAAGAGAAGTTGCATTAAACTCAAAAAAAATTTAAGGTTACTTTTACTTTACTTTAAACACTTGAAAGTTTGTAAAGATAATCCTCCTTACCTTTCATTATTATCCAATTTTTAATAAAATAATTATTTTCATAAGCTAGTAAAAAAGTTTTTCATTTTCTTTCCCCACTCTTTCTTTGGAAATTTAATTTAATTTAAAAATTGAAGCATTTATATTATTAATACTTTATATTATTATTGTCTTAAATGCTTTAGCGATGTTTTAATTTCTTAGGTTATCAAATTTTTGAAATTAATCTTTTAATTGATATTTTGCCTTTTTTTCAATTCAAATGGAATATTCATATTAAGCAGAAAATTATTTCGGTCATTTTTAAAAAATTAAAAAAAGTTAAATTTAAGTCAGTAACTCTTTTATTACTTTTAGTTTTTCTTCAAGAAAGTGAGAAAGAAAGAATGTTATAATAAACTTTTAAGTGAATTTTTTATAGAATCTTGTAAGAATATACTACATAAAGGCTTGAATTAGAGTAAAAAGTTTTTAAAAAACGGCTTTTAACCCTTTTGGGCAAAAGTGGGCGAAGTTTTAAGCTACATGTCATACAAATATCAAAACATAAAAATCAATTGTAATTATCTAGATAAAAATACAAAGCGAATATAAATCGTCAATTCCCTCACTACTTTTTTAAAAAAATTATTAAAAAACCTACCTCTTTTTGGGGACATTATACTTCCAACAAACAATGGTAATCCGGGAAGCAGGAACGGAATGGGACGATTCGGCGCGAGACAGAAAAAATATTTGTCTATTTTTTTAGAATGATTTTGAAAAGGTTCTATTTAATTTCATTTTATTTCTCAAGCCGAATATCGTCCACGTGCCAATAGTAGTAGACCAACATCCTTTCGGAGAGCACAACAAAAAAGCGACTGAATGACATCTTCTCGTAAAATTTGATCTGTCGGTAAAAATGTCCCCCCTCTCTTTGGTTCGTGGAAAAACAAGGAACTACGAACAATAATTGGCCATAAAAGGGTGTCCTATCGGCTTTTCGATGCTTTCCCCCCAAGGATGGGTGAAACAAAAACGGCACTTTCTTCAACACAGGGGGGTAATAAATATTCTTAAAAGGATTGTCACTTGTCAGCGATTCGGGTGGTCGGCCACCGCCGGGGACGCTTTTTCCCTTCGGTTGATGCGAAAGCAGGAAGAAGTGTTTTGTGTTTTGTTCCCATCTCCAATGTTTGGATTGCGTTTTTTTTAATTCTGGGTTTAGAAAGTAACTGAAGTACAGCATAGGTACTTAAGTAACAAGGATTTGAGTTACTTTTAAATTTTTGTAGTTAAATACCAGTTCGATACTGAAAAAGTAACGAATGTAACTAAATACTTTTAAAGTATTTAAAAAGTATTTCCGTTACTAAGTATTTAAATACTTAACAACCTTGATGTGTTTGCCTTATGTAAAACAGATTCCAAATTCAAAATATCTTAAAATTTAAATTTATTTATGGTTGTTTGACTTCAAAATATATAGGTTTTTCTTGAATTACTAACTAAAAAAGCCCTAAAATGCTAAAATTCTCAATTCCATAATTTTTAAAAAACAATCTACTATGTTAAATGAAAAAACAAAAGCCAACTTTTGTTATACTCACTACCAACAAAAGTAAGAAAAAATTTCAAGAGGTTTGGTCCAATAGATAAAAAACCTAAAGATAGATAAAGATTACTTAGCATTTTAAACAAAGAAACAGTGATTCTGAGTAAAAGGACGTAATTGATTGAAAATTCGTAGGATAATATACGAATGCATACAGATAAGTTTAGAAGAAAAATATTTTTTTTCGCAATTTTGTCATGGTACCTTGTCCCCTTCATAATTTTTAAAATATGCAATATTATCAAATTAAATTACTGTTTGAATTAGCTGTAACTCATATGTATATCTTAACAGACACGTTTCCTTTAATTCTAATAAAGTATCACCGATGCCTTTGAAAATTCGAAACTTAATAAATTAACTGTCAATAATTTATTCAATGTTCCTGCTGCATAATTGAAATATTTCCAGAACTTTTACGGAACGAATATTGATATTTTAAGACCTTCATATTGTTCAGGTAAAATTGATTTTGATATTTTGAATTTCTAAAAAGCATTCCATATTCAATTACTCAAAGCATTCAATTCAATGTCATTAAAGTGTTTAATGTTCCTGCTGCCATCTTTGAAATATTGCCGGAACTTTTACGGAACGAATAGGTATTGATATATACTATTTTAAGACTTTCAAATTGTTAAATTAAAATTGATTTTGATATTTTGAATGCTAAAAAGCATAACGAAATAGTAATCATATAATTTATTTGATAAAAGATGTTTTTATAAATTGATAAAAAAATCACTCAATTTCAACAAATGAAAGATGAATTCATCTTTTAATTAGCAATTAAAATAGGGAAAAAGTGTTTTAAATATTATTTTTGTTGCAATAATAAATTATTTTATAAATACTAGGGAGCTACCGCCCCCTGCTCGCTATCGCTCGCCAACCCCCGTTAACTACTTGCGCAGAAACTTTTGGACCGCTTCGCAATCCTCACAAAACACAGCTCACTGAACTTACTTTAAAAACATTCTTAAAACAGGGCTAGTACTTCTCCGGGGTATTCTTTCAAAAATGACGGATATTTATTCAGTGGCGGAATTTTAACAGTTCCTTTATGGTAACATGAATTGTGGCGGATCGCCCTATAATTCCTATAAAATTAACAGCAGAGCAATGTAAACATTCTTTTACCATTTCCCCAAGGTAATGTTTTTTCATAGATCCATATTAAGAAGCACTGAGACATCTCAGGAATAAATTTAACTTAAAATTTGAAATGATTTTTATCGATTGGTCTTGAAAAATGTAGTAATTATCATAAATATCGCGAAAATTTAGAATTTTATCTTCATGAGAACAAACAAACGTCGAAGTTGTGTCTTTTTCATAGCAATGACACGAATGTCTAGACTTCAAACATTTTCGATTTTTATCTTTATTTCTAAAACATTCACCCGTTTTATCTAGTGGTATTATGAAATAAAAAGTTACCATTTTACTACCTTAAAAAATACTTGCAAAAGGATATAAAAAATAATTATTGTAAAAAATAAATGCAAAAGTTCGAAACTTCCGAAAGCTAGTTTATATTTTATTGTAAATATAGTAATGATTAGGTTGCCACAACGACAAACATAAATATAAAAATATTAATTTATAAAAAATAAAATATAAATTATACATTAGTTTTAAATATAATTAAAACAGTTTGAACAACAAAAATATTATTGTTAAAAATAACCCAAAATATATTTTTTAAATTCGTGTTATAAATAGAAAGATAATTATTTAATCTATTTGAATATTAAAAAAACTGAAATATGTTTTCAATTGTTTTAAAATTCATAGTTTCTTGTTTTGTAACTGCAACCTTATCCGAAATCTAAAAAATGGAAATATTTTAAAATTGAGAACTTTTTATAAAAATCCAATAGCCTACTCGGAAATCCGGAAAGAATCCGGACATTTTGATACCATACATGTGTCATTCGGTTCAGTAATTAAAAAATTTTTCTCTGGAAACCGTTAGCCAAAAACTTTTTTTAGACTAGAGAGATTTGAGTTCATTATTATAGCTTTAGACTTTTCAAATTTTGGTGGATATTATGAAAATTTTAAATTTTATTTTATACAAATTTTATCATTTAATGATCGACTTTGATAACTTTGATTCATAGTATAATGTTTCACCCCAGACGAAATTGTAACATTAAAAAATAATTTGAAATAATACTTTAACATTTGAATTATAGGGGAGAGTGTTGTACCTGTGGACAAAAATCACGTTTGGATTTTTCCAAGACAGGCAAAATCACATTTTGACCATTTAAAGTGCCCAACCTATAGTCCTAATCTTTGTGAGTAGGGGGATATTTTTTATTAGCTTAAATATTGAAAATTGTATTTTTAATTAATTTTAATAACTTGAAAAAATTTGTGTCCATAGGTACAACAACGTGCTCTCCCTATGGACAGACCCAGTTATACCTGTGGACACCCTTAAAAAGGGAATGTTAAGTTGAAAAAAGCTAAAAATGAACATTTTTACGAATGCATTACCTTTTTGTAACATATTTCAAGCCTTTTTAAAATTGGAAATAGATTTTTTTAAGTAATGTAGTTTTAGATCGTAAATTATCATTAAAACGAAGTTGAATGGTAAAAGTCTTGATTTTTTACCAAAATACATAAATCACATGGGATTTTAAGATCAAAATTTAAGGTAATAGTTTCATCAATCATGCTGATTGATCTGATCACTTCACTGATCCAAAAAAAACCCAATTAGATTGACACTTAGTTGTGCAAGCATTTGGTGGTAACTTCCGCAAATCTTCTTCAGTCTAAATTGAAGTTTTTTGTGATCATCATACCAAAACGCGATAGGGTGCTTAGGATTTTACAGCATATTTTACACTAAATGCCAAGTAGAATCAAAAATTTAAAAAAGTAGTTAAGATCACAAAATATTTGATTTTTCATCTTAAAATCACTTGAAAATAATCACCGACAAATAGCTAACATTTTAGAATTAATTTAACATGCATTAAAATGTATTCACTCTAAAGAAACTTGGTTCAAAAACGCCGATTAGCTACAGACACCCACAAGAACGTGTCCGTAGGTAAAACACTTATGGTGTCCGAAGGTACAACATCAGGTGTTTTTGCATTCAAAATTCTATAAAAAATAAAAGAATTGAGATCTGACGATTTCTAATATCATAACTAAAAAGTCAAAATCTTGGGGATTCACCCCATATATCCCATTTTATCATATCATAGTTATAGGGGAAGAGAAGAATTAATGTAGTGATGCACTAAAAAAAACTTTGAGCATCTAAAAACAGCAAATTTATTATATAAATTTAAATAATATTTTAAAGAGCTGATTTCACGTTAGCAACTAGATAGCATCTGTTTACATTCAAAATCGACCCCAAATTCAAATTTGTATTTTTTCCTGAATTTTAAAATGAGGTGGCTGAAGGTACAACCGTCCTTAGGTACAACACTCTCTCCTACAAATAAGGCGTACGTATACACTTGAAATCACGAAAATCGGACAAAATATCCAAATATTTTTTGTGATTAAAAGTATTCTACAATTCTTTAGCTTTAAAATGATACCAAGATCAAGAAAATGTGTTCAATACTTCTTATTTTATGAAGGCTTAAATATCGCGCTTATCATAGAAACTGCATGTTATCAACATCTTTAAACTCAGTTTTTGAAGAATTGTGTTTTTCTCATACTATGGTTCATTCAAAACGTGATTGCACATCAGTAAATTGGTATATCGTGATTATTTTTTTATCATCATAATCTGTATAAAATAGCAGATGTTTTGACAGTTTTGTTTTTTCTTTAAAATTAAAATTTATTTTTTATGTATTTTTAAAAGTTAAAATTTCAGAAAAAATCACGAATTTTCATGCTTCACTGATACAAAAAATCATAAAAAAAGAACTAATAGGTTTATCAAAAAAATAAAACTAACAAAACATGAAGAATAGTGTAAGGATTGAGTTCCAATAGAAATTATCTGATTTTAATAATTTGAACTTGAGTAATCATGTTTCAAAAATGATGCTAATTATAATTATAATTATAATAATTTTATTGGACAAACAAAAGAACAGAACAAGAAAAAATACAAACGCAGTTGATCGAGTACATACATTTCCCAATGGAGCAACCGCTCGTCCATGGGGTCACAGAATATCTTTGTTAAAAGTAAGATCAAAAATAAAAAATCGATTTGGTTTATAGTGGAAGAAGTTGTTATAATGTATAAATATAATTTTTTTTTGGAAAAATTGCCTAGTTAAGGTGTCTTGCATATTTTGTGCAAAAATCAGATTTTTAAAATGAAAATTAAAAATTTTTTTGTCAAGTGTATACGTACCCCAAAATGTTAATAATTCCGTTTCTGAATGAAATTACCAATTTAATTAGCAAGTACAAATGTTGATTACCCCCAAAAATGCGATTTCTTTTATAGATTATATCATTATATAACTTTTCAAAATCTAAAATAATTTATTTATAATGTTTTGGACATAAATGTATCCCTTAAGAAAAGAGGAAAAACTATCAGGAGTAATTAATATTATTATGATAAACTGTTAATGAGAGATAATGTGCCTTAAAAAAATTCTTGCATACAATTTTAAAATTTCATAAAAATAAATTAACAAATATAAACCCTGATTAACGATGAACAACAAATATCGTAATCTAAGATTTGTTTTATTAGTTAGTTTTAAATTTAGAATGATAGATTCTACGTCTTTTCAGCAATGAAGAGAAATATTTAAGTTTTCAAAGTCTTTCGTTTAATTCCATATTTCTGACTTCAGAAAAGGAGTAAACAAAAGGTATGTTTTATAATGAAATATTTCTTTATAAATTTGCGTTTATTACAGAAAAAACATTCAACTTAAATACCTATCCAATTATAAAATGTTCTTATTTTGTTTGAATGACTTGTATGTTGCCTATCATCCTTTCATTAAAGTTTCGAAATTATCATCAAAAAGAAAATATTAAAGCTATTTTCCTAAACAATGAATATGAAGAAAACCTCAATCACCCTAATAATTATGTTTATTAGGAGAAAAAGATTTGGAATATTTTATTAATTTGCATATATGTATATAAGAACGATTGTATGTAAGAAAGATTGTATGTTTATAAGAACAATGCTAAGTGTTATTTCTACTAGAAAGTACATTATACTTTAATATTAATAAAGAAAGTATACATAAAAGTATTTTATTAATCGCAAAGCATTAGTTTTCATAGAGATAATATAGTGTAGTTAAAAACTTATTTCTTCAAATTTAATTATTCTTTACAATATAATTATCATGCTTCATAAAGAGGGATAGTAAAAAATAATATTTTTATTTATGAACGTAGAGAGAGTAAAAAGAAATGTATATCAGTAATAAAAATATTGGCCAATAAAAACATGATTTCATTAAAATTTTGTGTAAGGGATGTAAATAACCAGCTTTCGTACAGTGTAAATTGTATGCTTATTGAAAAACAATAATATTACATTTTTAATTTTCAGAAATTATTTTAAATGCTTCCTAAAATTATAAAAAATTAACATATAAATGTTGAGCTGGCAAAATCCCCTTTTAATAATTTTATTTTGATGTGGAAGCTCTTTTTATTCATTTAAGCAGAACAAATTTTAAAAATACATTTTAGTGGCAATAAATAATTAATTTTAGCACTTAACAGTACAAATGTAAAAAAATATAAATTTTCTAAACATTTTCCCATTGTAACAGTCTGATACGATTTTCAGATATCTCGCCTGAACCGCAGACTTAGCTACAAAATGTTCTTCAAAACGGTAAAACCTCAAAACTAATACATAACTGATTGGAAATACTTTATTTCGTATGGATACATGATGGCATAAATACAAGATGTGATGCAGAACAATAAATAGCAGTCTATATACACGCGTGCGTCAAAGAGGGATTAGATCCCATTCGTGTCTATATTGTTGGGAGCCATACACCTGAAGACATAGGCCGAGATGGAGATGTCATCGCTCCACCGACGACAGTCGTTCCCTTCGGCGCATACACACCTGTTAAATAAAATACACATGAGATCAGTTGGGCTAGAAAAAAAATATACGCTAGTTTTCAGAAATAATATGCATTATATAATATTTTTATTTGTGTATTTATTATGTTCCATGATAAATGTTGAATTTACCTATTGGGAGAAATTTTATTAAAAGAAACAAGTTATACACAAATTTTATTGGGAAAAATCATCTCTCAAAACCATCAAGAATTTCTTTTTGATACTTCAAAGAAATTCCAATTTCTTGTTTTAAAGCTATAAAACCGAGTAGTTAAAAAAGAATCAAAAACTTTTTTTAATTTTTTGTAAAAATAAATCAGTCAAATATAAACTAAACTACTCCTTACAAAAGGTGGAAAGTTGAGTGATTGAATTTTATTAACAGATTTTTCATAACCCATTAGAAAGGCATTTTAAAAAAATGGATAAAGAAGGGGGTGGGGGTTGTCACCTAGATTTATTTTGGAAAATTACTCTTAAACAACATGCTTTAAAACAATTTTTGTTACTTCTTAAGTTTTCACTTCTAGTTTTTTGATGCTTTAATTTCCTTTTACATCTCATATGGTAACACGGGATACTAAGAATATCGGTACTTTGATATAACTGGTTTTAACACCAAATGCTTATCCTAAAATATTTTAGGTTTAAAAATTGAAGGAGAGAATAAAACGAAGTAGGTTAACAATTACCGGATATTATTTAAACATGGGACGTTTAATAATACACAATCACATGATTATCAGCATGAAATATCACGACTTTTGAGGTATTGTCACAATGTTTTTGAGGTATTTTTCAAACGTGTTAGTGTTATCCGGTATGATTCTTCTTGACATCAATAACAAATAAATTATTTTAATAGATAGTTGATAAACGCTTAAAAAATTAAGTATTTACCAACTCTTCATTATTCTCTATTTTATTATGGTAAAACTTTTTAATAGTAAAAGGATTTGGTAAATAATTTAAGTAACAAAATATCGGGTTAACTTCATAATCTTTATGACAAACATATTAAAAACACTCAATCGACCTTGTATTTGAAAAATGTAATAGTATATTCATGAAAAATCCTAATATAAAAACAAATAATTTCATTTATTAAAAAATCCGAATTTTTATTTTTTCCATATATTTGTTTTTTTTAAAACGAGAACCTAATTTTAGGAGACGTATTAACATATTATAAGAAAACTGTAACGGATAGGAAAATATTTATTTAATTAGTTTCTCATATTTATAAATAGGAGTATAAAAAATTCAAAGAATGCATGCATAATGCGTATTGTATATGAGAGAGGGAGTCCTTTGAAAATTGTAACGTTTTACTTGAATAAAGAAAACATTTTCTTTTAATATTATGGATGGTAGTATGACTTTTCATTATATTGATATAACTTTTCATTATATTCATTATTTATATAACTTGTCTTGTTTTAAAATAAATAAAAAATTTACATACCTATTTAAAAAAATAAACCCCTAATTGCCTTTGTGAATAATTGCTTACTATTATTTACTCTTCATCATTCATTATTATTTATAACTCATTATTTGAGTGGAAAGTTCATTATTTCCATTTTAGTCTATGTATTTAATTATTATTTAACAAGAAAATATATATCGTTAGTAAATTTGTATGATTTGTGTTGTTACAACTGACCCTTTAAATGGGGTAGATTGTAACAATTTTTGATTGTCGACTTCTTATTCACTATATTGTAATGCATGTCCACCGGACAGTTTTCATAAAATTGTAATTGGGATGTATCAACCTATTTTCATAACTATAACATAAAAAAATGGCTAAGTTTGAAACCAAATAGTAAATTTTGTTACAATCGTCCCCGTTCTCCCCTACTATTAGAATATGCACCATAAGCAATTACTTCCTAACTTCCTTTTCGTTATGAGTTTTATTACATTACTTAGAAATTATAGAGAATCATTAACTTACGGGCTATTGATGAAGAAATCGACTTCTCTCGTTGTGGGGCTGTAGACTTCCCATCCACAAGGAGTAGATTTCGAACATATAGAGGGTTCAGAACTTCGCTGAAAGAAAAATACCAACATTAGTTATGGGTAATAAGTATGATTTTTATTTGTGAAACTAACTAGATCTTAAACTACAATCAAGAATTATTGATAACTTAGGGCATTGAATTGTTCTGTTCCCTTTAACTAAACAAAATATAATTTATCCAATAATTTAGTGAAACTATAATTTATTTCAATAACTATTTCGTTGTAATTGATCTTTCCCCTTCACCAATGGTTAGAGAAATTCAAATAATCTATTATATACAGGGTGATTCAGAATTCATCATCAATATTTGGTGGGGAGGTAGAGGGGACCTAGACAAGCATAATTTGAATAGGAATGGGGGGGGCTCAGATACACCGTTAAAGAGCTAAGACCTAATGTAGTGCGAGAGAGTTACAAAAGGACGTTTTGCCAAGGCCCGTTTAACGAAACAAAACATAGTAAAATGAAAAAATTTATTGCTTAAGATGCAGCAATATCCGTACTACTTACATCATAAATTTGATAGAAATTGGACCACTTGCTAAACCGGGTGAGTTTTAAAACGTGCAATATTAATCTTTTAGCCAAAGAATGAAGTTCCCTTATACTACATTCACACATGAAAAGTTAATCTAGTTTATGCTATATTTAAGCTAGATTAGCACTTAAACTAGATTAGCACTTAAACTAGATTAACTTTTCATGTGTGAATGTAGTATTAGTGTTAGTGTAATGGTATTTAGAAAAATGATGATCGGGGAAGAAATTTTCAATTATCATACAGTTTCAATGATCAATGTATGATCATTGAAAATTCCTTCCCCGATCATCACTTTTCAATTCTGAATCCCCCTGTATAGAAAAATAAATGTTTGTGTGTTTGTCTGTTTGTATGTTCTTTATGGTTTTAAACTTTTCGAACTTACATTAACTATTGTACTTTATCGATTTAATCTACTCGCTCCTGGGAAAGTTTCTAAAGAAAAATAATTTAAAATCGAAGCATTCTAACTACTGTTTTGGTATATTTTATGCTTAAAAACCAATATTTCATACCTAACTTCATGGCAAAACCTTACTGTTGTAAATAAGAGAAGATGTAACATTAATTATTGTGGGCATGATATCGATTGTCGTATAGATTGAAATCGATTGCTGCAGTTTAAAATCAATTGTTGTAGCATAAACATAAAATCTATCCATTTTTTAATTATTTCTCACCTTTCCGGGCATATTGTCCGGGTAACGCCTGACCTAGCACGCAGTGCTACACATATGGACTGGCGAAGCCCCTCATTAACACACCGGATTATATTTATTAAAAAACTGAAGCCCGGACTTGTTTATTATAAAAATGACAAATCAAACATCAAGATCAGTTACAAACGTTTACCCTCCTTTAAAGAAATGGGAATTATTTTATTTGAAGGAGTGAAAATGCCAAGATATACTAATATTATTTAATTATTACCGGTATCAAAATACTTCAGAAACTTCTTAAGAATATTATATTGAATTTTTTATAAATGCTAACAGTTTCAAGTATAAGAAGAAATAGCGAGTTGTGTCTAAACGCATTATTGAGTAATGGTATCAAAGACGTGTCAGTATTTGAGATTCAAAATTTTAATATTGTGTATTTTATTTAAAGTTAAAAAAACGTCTTGTAACAAATCAATCCGGTCCTTTAACTGTCCCTTAATATAAAATTGATAATTCAGTTGGTTAAACCATAAAATTACCATGAAATTGCATATTAATTTGGTATTTCATTTTTGGGGTTGGGGTATAATACACCAAACGGTTCTCCATATAAACGTTTTTTTAAATATTCCCATAATTTTTTTTACAAATATCACATATTATAATTGAGATATAATACAAGGAAAATATTATGCAATAACAAGTTAGGATAAATGAGAACCTTCGTAATCCTATAAAACATAAAAGGAACTCGTGAATCAAAGTTCTGAGAATATTTTCCCAAACAATTAACTAACACAATTTAATTAAATTATTCTCATTAATTTTCTTTCCACTAATATCAAAATAATATAATATCTATAATATCAAATCTATCAAAATATCTATAATATCTAATATCAAAAGATTTATATACTTTATACACCTAAGAAAATTCCAAGCGTGTCTATGTAAGGCAAAATTGCAAATACTTAGCAATTATTAATTTGTTTAGTCTCAATCAGAAATTTTCAAATCACAGTGTTCTGTGAACTAAGCATTTTCCCAGTGCCATAATCAAATAAAAACATCATAAATTGATTAATTTCAAATGGTTAAGTATTGTTTACTTTTTCAATAGGACATGATTCTCTTTTACTGAATCATAAACAGGGTTGTGCTAAAGACAAGGAAATACCATCGTTTTGGTGTGTAAAAAAAGAATTTTTTATACATTTCATACTCTTTTTAAACATAATAAGAACTTTCTCAGAAAAATTGGGTTAACCTCCTCTCCCTTAAAAACATAGATCCTAAAAATGGAGCAATACGAAGATTTTTCTCAATGTAAAAAAATTCTAGATAACTTAGGAGGAGATGCATATTTGCTGAGGTTAGCGGGACTGAGTTACACAGTTTGGGAAATCACTGATGGTTTAACCTTATGACACAACTGCTTATCACAGCTAAGTACAGTTTTAAACTTATTGCATTTCGAAGTAAAGTTAAGCACACTTTATACTCAATACTGTCTACTAGCTAGACAAATAAAGAGAAGATCCCATCAGTTAAACTTTTAATTTTTTAATCCTTAGGAATTGAAGAAATACAAGAAATCAGACTAAAAGACGTGTTATTTAACTTCATTCTAAAGTAAATATACTACTTTCGGGAAAATGATTGGGAAGGTAAACAGAGGAAGAAACTTTTAAGCGACCATAAAATACTATTAATTCAATATATATATTTAAAGTTTTGATTTTAATTTTATCTAAAAGATAGGTGGCTTATTCTTCGAACTTTAATGAAGAGTAAGAGAAAACGTTTATAATTCCACAACGATTTTTACACAACTATCAATATTTTAATTGAAGTCATTATTTTGGCTTATTTCAATTTGGGTTATTATTTAAAAATTTGTCATAAAATCTTTTAATTTTAAAGTGCAAGCACCCATAAGAATTTAAACTTTTAAACTTAGAGCTCTGATAAAAGAAATTCCAATCAAGGATAAGAACAAGCCTCAAAAGATCTGAATGGAAAGCATCCAAACGATAATTAGAGAAATGCTTGAATACATATTTATACACGTATAAATTTTACACGTACATTTTAATGTACGAGCAAGCAGTTCCTGTTGTTACGTTACTCCGTACCGATACTAACACACGTGAGTAAACAAAAAAAATAAAACCTTCCATTCATCTTTTACAAATATCACTCTACGCTCATTTATTTACCTTTATAAATCTGGCATCACACTGTTCTGGCAGGTCGAAGACCACCAACACTACACAACACATAAGGAGAGCCACAACAATCTTTGCCATCGTGTTTATTATGATTCCCAAACGTTTCTACTGGCCTCTTGGACATCTTCTACCTTTTATAATAGCCTCTGTATACTACGTCCGTTGTATATAAACAAGGGATCTGGTGAAAGACCGGTCAATGCCAAGATCGTGGGTGCAGATAGTAGGATCTTTTGATGGCGCATCACACGGGGTAACTGGTGCACTAGTCTTATCTGCATCTTGTGATTGGTCGGCTCATTCATATAATAAGCCATCGTCTGGGTCACACGAGGTTAGGAAAGATTGTTTTTATTTTTATTAAAGATGATATCAGGCTGTCAATCACTTTGGACTCTGCATTGATGAAGAATCTGATTGATAAGAATGAAGTAGTAGCATTTTTTTTGTAATTTGGGACATACAGACCAATTGCATTATTCAATATCGCGTAACGTAGAGATAAGAGCTGGTTCATAATTTTCAGCACATGGGCATATTTTTAATTATGGTTAGATCGCAAATGTGATTTTTATCTCTGTGGGTACTTAAAAACTGTATATCGATGGTGTATTTTCGATATTTTACCATATAAATATACATTTTTCTGAATTGCGTTATCTTTCCACTTAGTATATTTAAACGCTTTTAAGATAGAAATAAATGCTTTGAAAATACTAGATGCGTCAGACTGTTTGAGGAACAAAACAAATTGAGACGCATTAAAAGCTTTTTTTAAGTTTGAAACTTAATGAACTTCAGAAAGCAATAGAGGTATCCTGCTATCTGTTTTAGTGCTCGGAAAGTTATTCACTCTCTATGAGAAAGTTAAGTATTAGGAAGTACATATTTTATATAAGAATGCAGAATCTTTTTCCTCTTCTTAGGCGTAGTATATAAAATTAAAAAGGTATCAGGGTAAACATTTCCCAGAAAAGTGCTTTAAATTTTCAGAGAGAACATTATATGAAAGAGATTACAATAAAACCATAATTCATATCAATTAAAGAAGGAAACAACCAAATTATTTTAATTATATGTATAGATTAGATAAACCTTAAAGAAACTCTCAACCTAAGACAACCACCCGACTTTAAGAGTTTTCTCATTCGACTTCTCAACATTTTACCAATTTTGACAGTTTTTCGGGGTATTGTACTAAGGTACGTCAAACCGCACTTATTTCAGCTGACCAAATCGTAATAGTGCGGAAAACTTGCCTACCCATAACAGTAACTTGTGTGTGAAATTTTAGCCCCGTCAAATAATATCTTCTGTTCTGTTTTTCGGCCTAAAGTTTTGACTTTTTACCAAAAATTTGCTATTTTGTAGTATTTCATACGGTTCTGTGGTCTTCTGATGCCCAGATTTTTTTTCAGGAGGTGTGGTAGGGGTCTAGGGTGATTATTCCGTGAACCCCATCCTCATACCTCCCATTCCCCCAACGAGAGCTGGGGTTTTGTGGGCGAGAGCGCTGCTCGTAATGTTGGCTTTCCCTCCAAATGCCAACCCTGCGGCCTCCTGTGTTGCCCGTTTTGTGCATCAGAATCTCACGTAAACCAATTATTTCCATCAAAGTGACCCAGAAACCACCACTGAGGGGTATCTATCCATCAGGTTCCATGTATATATTATTTTTTGTTAATTTTTATTTTCTTTAATTCAAAAATTACAAACAAACAAGTATTTTTTACAATCTACGCTGTTACAAACTGGGAATTGCCATAAGGATGTCTGTAGGGATGATGCACTGCGTCTAAAATAGTGCTGTTATACAATCGGATTTCGTCTTAGGCAGCTCTCATTTATTTTATTCATCATATTCTTAATATAACAAAAATACATACCCCCCCCCCGAAAATTTTAAGAAGTGATTTGTGAACGGCCGAAAAACCCTGAAAACCAGAGATAAATTTAAAACATGTTATTATTTTCTCTCTTTAGCTGTAGCTGTGTCCCCCTTGTATATGCGTCGAAAACATAGCGGGTAATAGCGGAAAAGTGCGCACTTTGGAAGTAGGTAGAGTACTTTACGATCATACACCAGATGTAATTTCAGAGTGATATCTACATTACATGTGGATTGGCATAAGAGAAGAGGTAAAATAAATAAACTTATTTCCATCTATTACTATTTCTAAAAATTCTAACTTTATTTTACCTAGATACACAGGTGTAACTCAACAGGCCGAAGGGGGATCTGGGTCCGACCCCGTTTATGCCATGTACTTACTCCTTACTGTGAATGTTCGACTATGGTTCAATATCATACTTCAGAAATTCATTAAAGACGGTTTGCGGCATTTCTTTGATTCTGTCTTAAGTACAAGATATTACCTCTTCAGTATCGTGAAATTCTTGACAAATGCATTAAAAATTTCTTTTTTGCATTACCAAAAAACATTTTGTTTAGCATGATGACTGATTAAAGGATATATTTTAGAGAAAACACTCTAAATAATTTTGTCGAGAAGAGAACAAGCAATTAGTTGCAAGTGTTCACAACTTAGACAAAAAGTTAATTCTTTCTTACTTACAATTTTAAAGCTACACGCTATGGACTGGGAAAATGCTCAGATTACAGTTCCACCAGTTTTAAAAGCTGATTCATGAAGGCAGTGACACAGGGACAGTGATCACACAAGACAGTGTGAAGTGGGAGTTCTTTAAATTACCACCACACATCGACAGTGGAGAAAAAGGTACTCCAGCAAGGTGTGTGGTGCCACGGGCGTAATCAAGGAAGATATTAGGATAAGTTACCTTTTACAGAAATAGAAAACACTGAAATTTACTCAAATTGTTCTTGCAATATAAATATTCTTCTCGCCGGGAGTTTTTTCTTTATACCACTGGGCAGAGATTATGCTCGGAACGACTTAGACAAATCATCACTTAAATAAATGAAAAAGCTGCCTAAATTTATCTTATTTGTTTTTCAGGGCTATTTTTCAGGGTTTTTTGGCCGTTCACAAATCACTTCTTAAAATTTTCGGGGGGGGGGTATGTATTTTTGTTATATTAAGAATATGATGAATAAAATAAATGAGAGCTGCCTAAGACGAAATCCGATTGTATAACAGCACTATTTTAGACGCAGTGCATCATCCCTACAGACATCCTTATGGCAATTCCCAGTTTGTAACAGCGTAGATTGTAAAAAATACTTGTTTGTTTGTAAGTTTTGAATTAAAGAAAATAAAAATTAACAAAAAATAATATATACATGGAACCTGATGGATAGATACCCCTCAGTGGTGGTTTCTGGGTCACTTTGATGACAATAATTGGTTTACGTGAGATTCTGATGCACAAAACGGGCAACACAGGAGGCCGCAGGGTTGGCGTTTAGAGGAAAAGCCACCATTACGAGCAGCGCGCTCGCCCACAAAACCCCAGCTCTCGTTGGGGGAATGGGAGGTATGAGGATGGGGTTCACGGAATAATCACCCTAGACCCCTACCACACCTCCTGAAAAAAATCTGGGCATCAGAAGACCACAGAACCGTATGAAATACTACAAAATAGCAAATTTTTTGTAAAAAGTCAAAACTTTAGACCGAAAAACAGAACAGAAGATATTATTTGATGGGGCTAAAATTTCACACACAAGTTACTGTTATGGGTAGGCATGTTTTCCGCACTATTAATATTTGGTCCGCTGAAATAAGTGCGGTTCGACGTACCTTAGTATTGTACCCGCAGTTTTTACGTACAATTTAAAAATTGATGTAATTCATATTATTCGAAGATTAAAACTCATTATTAAGAGATGTACATAATTCCGTGCTTAATTCCAAACCCTTCTTCTACATGGAAGGTTGAATAAGTTCGTGCCGTTTGGTACGTGATTGCGTCACGAGAATCTAAATACTATATGGTTTTAGATTCTGATGTTACTTTTCAGAAGAAATATATGTAAACAAGCTTAAAATTCAGTACGAGTCATTTTTATGAAGTTTAAGCTACTTTTTTAAGCGTAAAACAATCATAAATGTGTATGAACAAAAGAGCATTAGCGGGGCATTTCAAGAATTACTTTAGTTTAATGAAATCTCCAACTTAAGTGCACAGAATTCTTCTAAAGACTTACGGCGATCATTCTCCATCAGAAACAACAGTAAGAGAATGGTTTAATTGGTTCAAGAACAATGATTTTGATGTTAATAAAAAACATTCTGAAGATCCAAAAAACCTTTTCAGGCGAATAATTACTGGCCTAACTTTAAGAAAACTTTTTTGGATGCTAGTTGACTTTTGTGAACATTAAAAGTTTGTCTAACCCAGTTTCAAAACCTTCAAAAGCTCGAGGGACAATTAAGAAGGAATGCCCTTGAGTTCCATTCCAATCAATAGAAACAACTTCTTCCACGGCAGAAAAAGGAAACTTTTTTTGCATTTTATCGTGACTTGGGATGAAAAAGGGTTCTGTTATGGTAACCTTCAGCAAAAAAATCAAGGGGTAAGCCCGCCTATAAATCAATGCCATTGGTTAACCCAAATATTCATGGATCCAAGATTCTTCTTGGAATTCGATAGGACCATCTTCACGTATTGGCCAAACTGAACGAAACCATCATGAGGGATTGCTATTGACTTATAAGGATGTGTTTGAGCCAAGATTTAAAAAAAAACCCGCAATAAGAGCAGATACACAAAAAAGTGATTTCGCAGCATGGCAATGCTCAACCCCTTGTCACAACACCGTAAAAATCCACATGGAACACTTTCATGAGTAGTCTTATACCCTTACCCACCCGTTATATTCACCATAAATTTCCCCCACAGATTACCACTTGTTCCATTCTATGTAACAGGGTCTATAAACATTTATTGCTATGAATATTTTACACCTCTTACAGCAAGTTATTTAGATCCTTTAACTGTTTTGGAAACTAATCACGTCTTTCAAATACCCAAATAAAATAAATGAGAATATTCATAAAATATTTATCCCATTACATTAATGAGTATAATTTTGTACGTGTGAAACTTAAAGCAATCTCTAACAAGAGGAGTTGGGTCATTGAATTCTTTAAATCTTGTGAGTCAAAACATCTTCTGAGTTAATGCTCTCGAATAATCTCTGTGACGTGTGTACGAGCACACCCTCGTGAAAAACAAGCGTATTGGGATGAACCCAGTGTTATTGAAGAGAAGGGAATCACCCTAAACACACACACAGTTGCATCACTGACCTTGTAAGTAAGGGTACTGCAGGTCGACGGGTTAAACGATCTAGAAATTTATTTTTTTGTACGTTCCGTTATTTGTTGACAAAGCTCGGTTTTAAAGCAATGTTATTTTCAAAACCAAACTTTTTGGTGTAAGTGGGAAAAGTATGACATCATGTGTGGGTGCTCGATGACGTCAAATGAATCTTTGAACTGTTTACTTCTTACGATTTCAATCTTTTTGTTGCTTTAAGTGTTTGTGTTTGTCTCCTAAAAACGGCGTCATAAAAATTATCAAACGGGCTATTAAATTTCCATCTGTTTCCGATCATTGCATATATTCAAAGGTTATGTTTTTATTTAAAATTTCTATTTTCATTGCGTTTCAAATTTTATTTTACGTGTCTGATTTGCTTTCTTTCATTTATTTCCTAAAAAGGAAATTATATCTCTTAATCCATATCAATACTTAGGTTTCATCAACGACGTAGATTAAACCTGTAAAATAAATTCTATGAAATCTGTACTCCGAATTTTCTTTACTTCTAAAGTTCTAGGAAGCCATGCGATGCAAAGCAATTACGTATGGAAAAATGATTTTTAAATCCATACTTTAAACAAGGTTTTAACAATACCGGTTCCTGTTGAGTTTTAAAGAAATACTTGCTTAGAAAATGCTTGTTTTCCAAAAACCTTGTCCCATGAATGCTTGGGGAATAACTAAAAAAAAGCGCAATTGGTATCTTCTAAGAGTGTCGCTTATACATCACTTTTTTATGGTCAATTTATTACTGTAACCTAATTCTAATTTAGACTTTCAACTTTTCTGGCAGTTTTGCAGGCATCGAGAAAAATTGTTTTGTGGTTTATTTAAGAAGGAGAAAGAGAAAGTTTTCGAATTGGGGATATCTTCTGGTGAGGGACATATAAAAATTGTTTTCAGATTTTTTTTCACATAGAACTTCTATGGGGTTGTGACTTACAGGCCATTATCAAATTTATTGTCTTTTATAGAAATTAACAAAAGGAAGTGAGGGGGAAATATTTGAGAAAACAGCCTAGTTGGCAGGTCTTTTTCTGTTTAACCCTATATTACTATTTCCACGTTATTATTTTATCATTATTGGTTGTAGCATTTACCTTTTTGTGACAATTCATTCTTTCAAAGTTTGTAAGTTAAATATTTAGAATTAGTAATGGAAAACAGTATTTCAAAATTTAAGGTATGGATATCTAGGTGTAGAGTACTTTTTAAAAATCCAATTCTGCATTAAGTCATTGAAGGGTAGTAGGCAGTCTTAAAAAACAGTTGCACACTGTTTTATACCCATTAGTAGTTTATGCCTGCTTATCGTAGATAGGAGAATCTAAGATTATGGATTATTATTTGTGTAGTGAGTAGGTGGGAGGGTATGACGATTATACAGGGTGTATCTGAAATGGTGCAACAAACTTTCAGGGATGATAGTACTCATCAAGACGAACAAGAATCAGTATAGAAAGGGGGTCTCAGACGAAATCCCAGGGAGTTAAAAATGGAGCGACACCCTAAAAAAATCATTGAAAAATTCAATTTGCAGACTACTCTTGGTAAAAACTTAATTATGGTCTCAAAAATTGTGGTTTAATATGATCTTTAAAATTACCTCAAAAGGCTTCACTTTAAAATTTCTTTTATAATGAAAAAAGTTAAAAAACACAAAAAAATGTGAAAACTGCCAAAACCTTACTTTGTATTTCGAAATCATTTCTTTTCATTTGATAATCTGTAAGATCATAGTTGAAAACCCTTAAGTCCAAAGTTTCACGTAAATACAATCAATATTAAACGCTTGAGATCCTGTTAAAGTTTGTTTTTTGGGTGCGCAAGCTGTTTTCTAGAGCTGTTTCCAGAACAGCTGTTTGCGTACGCAAAAAACAAGCTTTAACAGGATCTCAAGCGTTTAATATTGATTGTATTTACGTGAAACTTTAGACTTAAGGGTTTTTAATTATGATCTTTCAGATTATCTAATCAAAAGAAAGGATTTCGAAATACAAAATAAGTTTTTGGCTGATTTTTCACATTTTTTTGTTTTTTAATTTTTTTCATAATACAAAACAAATTTTAAAGTGAAGACTTTTAAGGTAATTTTAAATATCATATTAAACTACAATTTTTCAGACCATAGTTAAGTTTTTACCAAGAGTAGTTCTTCTACAAATTGAGTTTTTCAATGATTTTTTGGGGTGTCGCTCCATTTTTAACTCCCTGGGATTTGGTCTGGGACCCCCTTTCTAGACCTATTCTTGTTCGTCTTGATGAGTATTATCATCCCTGAAAGTTTTTGCACCATTTCAGATACACCCTGTATATGTTGAGTAAACGTTGGTAGTCTGATATTATGATGAACTCCCTATTTGCTTAGTTTTCTAACGAAGGAGATCAAGAATGAACAGATAATGATATGACAACAACAATTCCGTTTTAGCTTTGTGAAAGCGTGGTGCTGTAGCCCCCTTCTAATTCACCTACAATGTATCAATTCCTGAAATCATCGATTTTGTGTTACCATAATCCAGCGGTTTTCAAACTGTGGTCCACGGAACCCACGGGGGTCCCCCAACGCCTTCCTAGGGGGTTCGCGAGTTACCTTTGATTGCGCCCAAAAGAGTTTCAAAATGAGATAATAAGGGGCAAATTTCAAATTTTTTTCTGGGGTAGAAATTTTTTTGGTTTACAAGGACCAGTAATAAAAACGATAATGTACACCACCTGCAGAAATTGGGATCGTATATTCCCTTACCCTGTCATCCTTAGAGAAATCCAAAATATATGTGATTCACCGGAAGAGGACCTCTATGCAGTAAATTGCCTCGCCATAGCAATGGCGGATCATACCATCCATGGCAACACCTAAAAACACTTTTCATGGACACGAAAACAACAAGGAGCAGTGTAACAAAAAATGTCTCAGAATGAGCTAAATCACTACTTTTTGAGGCAAGTTTTCAACTGAGGCCCTTAGAAACCCAATTATTACTTGGGGTATTTAAGGGGACATCCATAAATTACGGGAGGCGTTTTTTCCAAAATCTGGACCCCCCTCCCCCCTTGGTGAGATTTAGTGAGATTTTGCTGGACCCCCCTCCCCCCCAAGTGAGATTTACCTACAACTTTTTAAAAATAATTTGCAGTATCTTATCTGTGTGTATTAGGGTGGAGCGAAAAACACAAATTTCGGAAATTGAAAACGCTTTAGTGGCGAATAGCTGTGGACTACCATGCTTATTGATAATCCAAAATATGAGCTCAATCAAATAATATCTTCAGATGCCGGTTTCACTTTGAAAATTCGAAATTTTGCCAACTTTTTTGCAAAAATGACTAAAGCGCATCCAAAAAAAATATTAAATTTTATTTAACACCATGGGGGATGAAATAAACTTATCTAAACGTAAAAAATAAGCTTGATTCTTGAAATTAATTTTGGAGTTCAAATTTTGCCCCTTTTTTTAAGCGCTCAACGCGCGTCCACACGCCTCTCAATAGACCTCCCAATGTGATCCTAAGATTTGGGTGCGGCTTGGTGCATCGGCTTTTCCCTTGCTTCACTTGTTTATAAGGGGGTTAACTTCTTGTATTTCACTTTTTGAGGGTGTCTGGCTTTCTTCAGATACTCCCCATTTTATTGTAAATACCTCCTACATACCTGCCAACATTGGAATTATAAAGAAATGGAAGATTTTAAAAAATCAAGACCAGAAGCATTTTTTCTTAATCTGAGTTAGCCACTTTGGTTACCTATCATAGTTACGTCAAGTAGGTTAATACGCAAGAATGTATATCTTTTTTAGTAAAAAATCAATGAAAAAAACTGAAATCTTCCGGCTTAACCGGAAGAGTTGGCAGCTATGTACCTAGTATTAGATTCACAATATTTCAAGCGCTCAATCGAAGAAATCTATCGTGGTTCTTTGCTCCAATCGAAGTTGAAATGCCTCGGACACGATCAGTAGATATGTGTCCCTTGTTTGGAATGGCTGAATTAATGAAGCCAAATATGCTTCCAACATATGCAGATGTTATGAGGCATTATCTCTACTTACAAAGCAACTGTAAAAAACGTACTGGTCTAAGTAATATAATTCCAGTTTTGGTAAAAGAGCTTAAATGATTATGGGACAAAAGTTCAATTTCAACTTTATCAAACATTCGCATTGTAAATATGTTTAAAATTTACAATAGAAAGTATAGAGATGTTAAAAAAATCTCTTAGAAATACTGGAAAACTCAATTTGTCAAAAAAGTTACCTCTTTCAGGGAATGGGCCGAAAAAAATCTGTTTGATGTAAGCATTGGTATATGATGTAAAGATTTTATGAAGTATTTATGTAAAATAAAAGTTCCTCTTGCGGAAAGAGCCTTCTAAACTGATCAAAGAACAGTTAGAGAAATGGTAATTGGCAAAACCGACATCAAAACCACTAAAACTCTAATAAAACGATGTGGAAGGATAAAAAGGGAAGGAGAAAGTAAAAGAGGCTGAATCCAAAGTTTCTAAAGCGGTAGAATCAAAAACTGTACCGTCCTCTAGTGTTGAGGTCTGTATTTTGAGTTCTAATTTTGATAGTCTCACAAAAAGCTGTTGCAATAATATTGATTCACCTTCTACATCCCAAATGAGGGCTAAACTTCCAAATCAAATGTAGCTTTGGCTTGTGATAGAACTGGCATTTCAGATAGATTGGCAGCAATTTTAATAAATGCTGCTTTGAAAGATATGATAGTAATTTCTTAGGAGGATACTTCTAAAATAGTTGATCGTAGTAAAATCAGGAGAGAAAGATCAAAAACCTGAAGCTAACAAAATTGAGGAAACACCATCTTTATCAGCAGTATGTGGGACAGAGGCTCGAGATGGATTCATACGTGCAAGAATCAAATCTAGAGATTCTTTACCAAAATTTGAAACTAAAAACCAAAATGAACCACTTTTATAGTAACTTAGTATAAGGAAAGAGGGGGACTCGATATGCAGCCACCTCCTCGTGGTGAGTTCTGCATGGCAAAGAGCCGTATTGGCAGGGAACGCATTGGGAGGTCTGTTGAGAGGCGCGTTGGGCGCTTTAAAAAAGGGGTAAAATTTGAACTCCAAAATTAATTTCAAGAGTCAAGCTTATTTTTTTACGTTTAGATAAGTTTATTTCATCCCCCATGGTGTTAAATAAAATTTAATATTTTTTGGATGCGCTATAGTCATTTTTGCAAAAAAATTGGCAAAATTTTGAATTTTCAAAGTGAAACCGGCATCTGAAGATATTATTTGATTGAGCTCATATTTTGGATTATCAATAAGCATGGTAGTCCACAGCTATTCGCCACTAATGGAGGATTTACACCACTGCTGTAAAAGAGACATCAGCGATATTTTCGGCATATTTTAGTACCCGCTACTCACAAAAGATGGCGCTCGTCAATTGGTTTATTGGAATAACAATTCCCGTTTCTTCCGAAAATATCGCTGATGTCTCTTTTACAGCAGTGGTGTAAATCCTCCATAAAGCGTTTTCAATTTCCGAAATTCGTGTTTTTCGCTCCACCCTAGTGTGTATCCCTGTCTCATACTTAAAAAAAGAAAATCGTATAATTTCTAACTTAAAAAGATGACGTGATATTTTAGTCGACCCCCCTCCCCCCTTGGTGAGATTTTTCCAAACCCCTCCCCCCCTTTTCGACCTCACGTAATTTATGGATGACCCCTAAGTGTAAAATTTAACAAAATGTGAAAGATAATTTAAATACCAAGTAACCTAAAACTCGAAGCATAAAATGTACTCGCTAAGGGGGTACCTTAGCAATAACGGCGAGTCACCTCCCAAAAGTCTGGGTTACGACTCATGAAGGGGGTCACATGAAATGGGTCCGCGACGATCGAAAGTTTAGGAACCAGTGCCATAAGCAGAATGATATTAAATTGGACACCCATGGGTACAAGACCAAGAGGACACCCCCCAAAAAAATGGAGGGATGATGTCCTTGAGGATGTTAAACTAATGCAAGTCCAAAACTGGAAAACAAAAGCTCGATCTCGAGCTGCTTGGAACAAAATTGTGCAACAAGCTAGGGCTCACAAAGGGCTGTAGAGCTAGAAGAAGAAGAAGAAGCAGCCATAAAGCAACTATTGCAGAGCTAGTTTTAATGGTGCAACAATGAGTGTTGCAAGTGTCAGCTTCAGCAGCTGCCCCTGTACCCATTCCCGCGAGTTGGTGACCCGCTTGGCTCCGGTTGTTCCCTGTCAATCGCAGCCGTGTCACTTGCCACGAGTGCAAGGATTAGATACGCGTACTGACAACCGACTCTTTCTGGAGAGGAGGCGAGTAGTCAAGGACGGAGGAGAGGGACTCTGTCTTATCGGATTTTTTAATTTTCCTTTCCTGCCGCGTAGGAATGACGAGGTCGCCAATCGGACATGCAGATAAAGGATAGTTCGATGGAAGTGGTTGGAACTGACTCGTCGGAATCATATAAGAGTTCGCTCACAGAAGGGTGAACGCCTCACGTGGGTTGTTTCCGGAGAATGAATGGGGCAGACAAGATGTTTGTGTGGTAGCACGGGCGTCTATCCTGGAGGGGCAGGGGGACGCGCCCCCTACAATAATTGGGAACACCCTATCTGAAAATTTTTCTGGTGTTTCATAAACCAGTATCATGGATCCAGTATAAATGTTCCTGAACCTGTATAATTTGATACTGGTTTATGAAACACCAGGTATTATGGGGGGATGGGCTTTCAGAAAAACTAATAATAATTGGGGGCCCCCATTGGAAAAAAAAAAGTTAGTGTTTCGTTTAATATGAAGACGACCCCCTAAGGACTCAAAAAATTTAAAATTGGTAAAATAATATTTTAATGAATGAAAAACGATCCCCCTTTTGTCTTCCTAACCCAAGTGGTTCGCCCGCAAAACCCACTGTAACGTTTTTTTTGCGGGAGCTGTACCTTTGGATAAAAATCACGTTTGGATTTTTCCAAGACAGGAAAAATCAAATTTTGACCATTTAAACTGCCCAACCTATAGTCCTAACCTTTGTGAGTAGGGGGATATTTTTTATAAGCTAAAATCTGGAAAATTTGATTTTAATCATTTTTAATAACTTGGAAAAATTTGTGTCCAAAGGTACAACAACCTGTTGTACCTATGAACAGACCAAGTTGTACCTGTGGACACCCTTAAAAAGGGAAGTTTTAGTTGAAAAAAGCTAAAAATGAACATTTTTATTGATGCTTTACCTTTTAATAACCTATTTCAAGCCTTTTTAAAATTGGAAATAGATTTTTTAAAGTAATGTAGTTTTAGATGGTAAATGATCATTAAAACGAAGTTGAATGATAAGTCTTGATTTTTTACCAAAAACACATAAATCACATGGGATTTTAATATCAAAATTTAAGGTAATAGTTTCATCAATCATGCTGATTGATCTGATCACTTCACTGATCCAAAAAAAACAATTCGATCGACACTTATTTGTGCAAGAATTTGGTGGTGATAACTTCCGCAAATCTTTTTCAGTGGAAATTTTAAGTTTTTTGTAATCATCATACTTAAATGCGATAGAGTGCTTATTTTACAGCATATTTTACACTAAATGCCAAGTCGAATCAAAAATTTTTAAAAGTAGTTTAGATCACAAAATATTTGATTTTTCATCTAAATATCACTTGAAAATAATCGCCGACAAATAGATAAACATTTAGAACTAATTTAACATGCATTAAAATGTATTCACTTAAATGAAACCTGATTCTAAAACGCCGATTAGCTACAGACACCCACAAGAACGTGTTCGTAGGTACATCATCAGGTGTTTTTGCATTCAAAATTCTATAAAAAATAAAAAATTAGAGATCTGACAATTTCTAATATCAAACTAAAAAGTAAAAATCTCGGGGATTAAACGTTCAGCATATAAAAACAGCAAATTTATTACATAAAATTTAAATAATATTTTAAAGAGCTGATTTCCCGTTAGAAACTAGATAGCATCTGTTAACATTCAAAATGGACACCAAATTCAAATTTACGTTTTCCCCCGAATTTTAAAATGAGGTGGCTGAAGGTACAGCCGTCGTTAGGTACAACACTCTCCCCTATGGTCGGACAAAATTTTTCTAGGGAGGTATTCGAATCCTTGGGTCGTCCCCCCAATTTTAAGGGGCGGTCGACTCCAATGTATGGTAGGGGTTCTTAAGTTTTGACAGCATATCTATTCAAAAGGCGAAAGAGTGTCATACCAGTTGCGATCGATTTGAAGTAGAAGAGAAATTGAATTGTCAGTTTGAAAAGAAGGGAATAAGTCCAAAACCGAGTTTGGAGAAAATTGATAAAAAACCCGGTATAAGTAATGAAATTTTCGTTGCATAGCTACTAAATTTTTACTGGAAATTCAGGGCCCTATTTAGAAACAAGGGTGATCATAGAGACATATTTAAGTACCTTTAAAAATATTTTACAATTGAAAAAAGTTTATTGACTTGTTCCCTTTTTCAGCCTTATGAAATTTCAAGTGAATAAAAATCTTAAAAACCACTTAAATTGACGTTATAATTATATTTATGCTTAGTTCACAACACAAAAGTGAGAAATAGAAGACTAAGGCAAATAAAATATAAAAATTATTATGAAACTAAATTATTGAATGGAGTATAAGTAAATACGAATTCCCACTGGATAAAAAAAATTAAATCTCTTACCTCTTACTCAAATGAAAATTATAGAAAATATCTTGTGACAAATGCAAATTCTTTCGTGTGGCTTGAAATAAATGATGCAGATATTCTAAAAAATGTATTAAGTCTAAAAATTTTAACATTGCCCCTTATAAACATTTTGACTAGGTTATTAAACAATTTAGTAAACGACAGTATTTTTCCTATAGGTCATTAAAAGCCGCAATAATTACACCCATCTTTAAAAAAGGTAACAAAATCAGTCCTACCTTTATTCTCTAAAATATTTGAACAAATGGTTAAAGTTAGATTAATTTCATATTAAACTCATAATATTTTTTCTCAAATAACCAATACGGTTTTTACTTTATTCAAATACTGAAAAAGCATTATTAGAGTTTACTAAATTCATTCATAATAGTGTAAATACAAATAAAAAAACGTCCGCTCTCCGTGGCGGATCTATGGGGGGGCTATAGCCCCCCATGGGACTTAAGTTCACATTAGATAAAATTGAAATTTATCGAAAAAATTTTGTATTTTTTATTTTTTAAACGGTTTAAAGAGCCTTATTTCCTAAACATTAGTCCCTACGTTTTTGTAGATTGAAGATTGAATGCACAATTATGCGGGAAAGTGAGTTTTTGATCCTTACATTTTTATGGAGTACCAAATCACCGATATTTAAGGAGTTCAAGAGTTTTAACCCCTACAAAACATTTAGCACTCCTGCATGTTTCTAGATTTAATTTGCAATTTAAAGGATTCAATGAGCTTTATTAGCCCCCTACGAAACATTAGCTCCTTTCATGATCTTTATCCCCTGAAAAACTTTTGGCACCTGCGTACTATATTAAATTAAGAATTTAGAGAGGAGCTTTACCCCTACAAAGCATTGGTCCTCTTGCATTTTTATATATTTGGTTCACAACTTGATGAGCTTTTAGCCCCCTCCAAAGACAGAGCTTTAGCTCTATCTGCTCTTTTATAAAGAGGGAATTCATAACTTAAAAAAGTTCCAGTGAGCTTTAACCACTAAAAAATCTTTAGCCCCCCTACATTTTTATAGATTTAAAGGGACCAATTAGCTTTAGCCTTCTTGCGTTTTTATATACTTTTAATTTAATTTAAAAAGCTTTAGCCCGTTAATGATTTATAGCCCCTACTTTAGTTTTTGCATATTCAATTCAAAATTTAAAGGGGCTTCTGAGCTTTAGCTCCTATAAAGAATTAGCCCGTTCACAATTTAATGAGCTTTAGGCCAAAACACAGCATAAGCCCCCTCCAAAATTTTTAACCTCTGCGCTTTTATATAGATGCTTTTCACATAAAGATTCGAATGAGCTTTAACCACTATAGAGCATAAGCCCCCTCGAAAATCTTAAGCCCTCTAAATTTTTATAGATTCGATTCAAAATTTAAAGAGGCCAATGAGATTTAGTCCATCTCCAAGATATTTACTATTATCCACCTGGTCTTTTCAAAACTCACTTTTTAAATGGTCTGATGGAAATTATTCTATTACAAAGGTCTCCCCAGGATTTTAGCCCTTTGGGTTTTTGTAAGTCGTTTTCTCAATTGAAATGGTTCATTTCACTTTATAACTGGAAAATTACTTTTTTGTAATGAAAGGCAAACAGTTTTAATAACTTGTATACAGCACTTCTATGAATCTATTTTTAAAAATTATAAAGTAGAGAATAAAGAAGAAAAATAATAAAAGTAAGTCATGGGTTCAAATCGCCCCCCTTGAAATTATCATAAACATATTTATATCCAATTTTTCTTTTGAAAAGGTTTAAAGAAATCATTATATTGGGGGTCATTCAGAAGGAGCCAAATAACCAAAATTGAGTCGAAAAGCCACTTTTTAAGGTCAAATTTCAAAAAAATTCTGAGGGAGCACCCCCAGACCCCCCTTTATGCTGGGCTAGATATCAATCGCTAGACAATCAAAATTAAATACATGAAGGTTACCTATAACATAACTGAGAAGGATGGTTAGGAAATATGTAAGGCAAATCCTACTTATCATCTGGCTCAAATCATCGTAAAAATTTTGGTTGACACACCATTAACATTAATTTCGATAAAAATTTAATTATTCATTAATTTAATTATAAATAAGTAAATTAATTATATTTGACTAAATATTCATAACTACCCTTTTTATTTAAGACATGTAAATGGTGAAAACGCACGGGATGAGATACTCCATTTAAGTATCAATTTCAACCAGATTGTGTAGCCTCCCCTTGCCCACATTCTAGATCCGCCACTGTCCGCTTAGTCCACTGAAAATAGCGAAAAAAGGACCGAATCTCAAACAAATTGCAATAAAAGGTTTCTCAACGGTTTTCACTTAGGAATGATCTCAATAATAACATACTAAAAATCGGCCAAAATTGGAGGAACGGAAATTTAATTTTTTAAAATTTTTAAAAAATGGCCGAAAAAAAATTTCAAAAAATAAAATTATAAAAATAGAGACTTATGATACATGTTTATAGGTTGTTTTTCAGTGCTTAATACGAATATACCATTTAAATTTAAAAAAATTTAAAATTTCAATTTTTTAAAATTAATTCAAAATTTGGAAAGTCGAAAACATTAAAACATCGCTCAAAACCACAAAATAATTGCAAAAGAAATAATTTAAACGGTTTTCAATTAGAAATGACTTAAATAATAACATACTAAAAATGGAAGAAAATCGGACAGTAAAAAGTTAAATTTTTTTCAAATTTCAATTTTTTTGGCCTCAAAAATCGACCTTTTTAAAAAGTCTTGTTTAAAACGTTTGAGGCCTTTACTAAGGTCATTTTTCCATGGATGTTGTAGGTATATACCTCTATAACAAAAAAAAACACAATTGGTGATTAAATCATTAGTTAATTAATTAATTTATAAAAATTAACGTTAAAAATACAGGTAAAATCTTTCAATCAAATAATAAGGAAGATATTTAGACAATATAATTTGGTAATAAATCATTTTAAAAATAATTAAATTGAAAAAAGCCAAAATATCTTTCAAAAAATTTAAATTTTGAATTAATTTAAAAAATTTAAATTTTTAGCTGAAAACGGGAAACAAGTTTTAAGCCAATCAGAGTACTCGAAAAAGCTTGATTCCAGGTTAACCTAAAGTTAAGTTAGTGGTGAATACAGCCGTTGGCCTGATAATGAATAATGTAAGAGTTTAAGTCAAATTTAAATAGTTATGGTTTACATCCAGTTAGTAAGGCATACAATGGATGCAATTACTAATGGATCTTCATTACTAATGATGGTGGATTGTCGATTTTTATTTTAATGTATATTTTAATGTATGTTAGTTGGGTGGCTTATTACGAGGGTTGTTTTTTAAATAACTTCCGTTTTTCTCCTGAAAAAAAACAGTAAGAATTTTGAAATAATTTTGATACTGGTAGTTAGATACATCCTTCAGGTTCAATTTGCTACTTTACTGAAAAAAATCGGACATTTTTTCTATTTTTTTATCGATTTTACAAGCGCGCTCCTCGAACTATTTTCCCGCCAACCCATAGAGAATTTCGCTTCCCCTTTCTCCTTTCGCTCCGTCCGCGGTCGGCATTAACATTAAACCAGGGGTTCCCAACCTTTTTGCACCTGCGTACCACTTGACTTTTTGAGAAATTTTGGCGTACCACCAGACCTAAATATTTTAATAAACGTATAATATTTACTCTACTAAAAGTGTTCAAAGGATTTTTGAATTAAATTCCAAAGAAATCTTCATATTTAATGGTTAGATATTTTTTTATTTATAACATGCTTATAATAAAGGAGAATGGTATTAATTTAATGAAAATGGTATTAATTTACAGTTTTATTTATTATATCCATAGGTCTAAAAACATACAAATAAAAAATTAGTACAAACTCAGCAAAAAAATAATCATCGTACAAAATACTTTTATAGGCTTTAGTGCGAAATTTGTTGTTGTTTGCCTGTGAATAAAATATCCACATTAGGAGTAATAGAACTTTTCTTCACTCTTAAGTCCTCTTCAACACTTACTCTGCTTCTATCTTTATTTTTTATGTACAAGAGTTCAGAAAATACACTCTCACACATCTCACACAAGTAACTCGTAACAAATAGCATCAAAAACAGCAGAGCTTGCTGGAAGATCAAAGGGTACTCGGTTTTACATCCGACCTAGAAGTTAATTAAAGATTTCTCTTGAAAATAATCTTTCATGGAACTAGTATCTTCTGTAAGATCGATAAAACTTTCTTTTAGTGCTTTGACTCACGCGTACCACCTGAAACGTTCCCGCGTACCACCAGTGGTACGCGTACCACCGGTTGGGAACCCCTGCATTAAACAATGGGTGGGCAGGTGATCGCGGATGGAGTGACGGAGAGGGAAAAGCGAAATTCTCTAAGGGTTGGCGGGAAAATAGTTCGAGGAGCTCGCTTGTAAAATCGATAAAAAATAGAAAAAATGTCCGATTTTTTTCTTTAAAGTAGCAAATTGAACCTGAAGGATGTATCTAACTACCAGTATCAAAATTATTTCAAAATTCCTACTACTTTTTTTTCAGGAGAAAAACGGAAGTTAATTAAAAAACAACTTTCGTACAAAAAACTGTAAAATGTGATACTTTCATGAAACTTTCAGGAATGTTAGATAATCATATAAGAACTAAAAAATCGATGGGAGCCTAAAATTTTTGGGCGTGGTTTGACCGTTATGACGTCATAACAAGATGGCGACCAAGGGCCTATATTCGGTTCTTTTAATGACAGAAAGACATTTTTGGAGTCAAATATTATGTTTTAAGGGTCAAAAAACATGATTCTGATGACAAAACGTGCAACGCATTGAAAAACAGAGAATTTTAACGCAGCATAATTTAAACAGAGGATGTTTGTTTCTCTGTTTTTAAGTGTGTTATAACGGCAAAAATATTCTTTGGAAAACAAAAATTGAATAGTGCATTTTGTGAGAAATTTTATTTACTCCAACTTTGTAATTTAAATAATTTTCGAGAAACTAATATTTTTTAGAACATAAGCGAAAATCCGAAGAAATAAACATTTTGCGATTTTTTCGCATATTTTTAATTTTTTTGATACGAAGCCGACCTTCCACGTAGAAGTGAACTAGATATTTGGAATCAGCACCCCAAAAAACATAGAAAACAATCGAAAAAAATAACTTTTCTAAAAATTTTTTTTGACGCAACTGGCGATAGACTGTATTATTATTTCGAGCTTTTATTGAATTTTAGTTACTTTTTAAAACAAATTGCACGTTTTGTCATCAGAAACATGTTTTTTGACCCTTAAAATGATTAATTTGATCCCAAAAATGTATTTCTGTCATTACAAGAACCGAATACAGGCCCTTGGTCACCATCTTGTTATGACGTCATAACGGTCAAATCACGCCCTAGAATTTTAAAATCCCATCGATTTTTTAGTTCTTATATGATTATCTAACATTTCTGAAAGTTTCATGAAAGTATCACATTTTGCAGTTTTCGGGCATTTTTATGTAATAAGCCACCCAACTAATATTTTTAACTAATTCTTTGGTTACTTTTTATGTCGATTTTTGAATTCAGATCTATTTCATAACATACTATAAAAATGCATTTTTTTCTGTTTTTAAAAAATGCTGGTATTGCCCAAATGAAGCTAAGATATGAAAACATTACATGGAATGGTTGTTATCTTTTATTCCGCCACCCTCTAAAATGTCTAAAAGATACTTTACACAAGGTGTTTCAAAAGTCCGTTTCGCGGCTTTTATTTGGAATTATTATCACGGAAGTAAGATCTACACCTAGGTAAGTGACCCTGGAGAATTCATTGAGATGACATACAGCGCCCCTAGCGGCGAAATAAAAAAGTTAGTAAAATTAATTTATAAACTGGAGACAGGGCAAAAACTTCAATGAAAGTATTGTTGCCAACGTTATGAAGAACTTAGAAAAAATTTCACGAAAATATCGTGAATATTTACGGAGAATTAGCATGTAAAAATAGCCCTTTTTCAGGTCTCACAAAAGAAAAAGTTTGAAAATTTGCAAATTTTTAAGTGTTTTTGTGTAGTGTTGTGTTTTTCTAGTTGAATGAAGACCAAATTTTATCAAGAAATGGAAAAACTTGCAAATTTGCGAACTTTTCCTTTTATGAGGCCTGAAAAAGGGCTACATCTCCGCGAACATGAAAATTCATGAAATTGTTTCAGTGAGTTCTTCATAACGTTGGCAATAATACTCTCACTGAGGTGTTTGCTCTATCCCCTACAGTTTTTAAATTAATTTTTTTAACTTTTCTCCAAGGATTCTCTAGGGCAGTGTTTCCCAACGTTTTTCTGTCCATGCCCCACCAAAGCCTTTTTATATTTTCCATGCCCCCAGGTCTCAGTGGCATATATAGAAATATATTTTTAGGAGGGTCCCGAAATTATTTCTCAGCCCTCCCGTCCAATGAAGTTTTTCAGAACATTTTAAGGTAGAATTTGCATTTTTGAATTTGAATTGAAGAATTGAATTTGCTAAAGGACTTAATATAAACAAATTATGAGTAATTTAATTCTAACTACCCAAGGGTAGTCTGTGGGTCCTCCCCCAGCAAATTTTTGGAAATTTAACTCTAGAAAACAGGTTTTTAACAAGTTTGGTACCCCTAGTTAGAATTTGGAATATAAATCTTCAGGTAAGATTTGCATTTGATTTGGATGAACTTAATGTAAAAAAGTTGCAAATATAAGCTTTCTAAAAGCAAAAGGGGATCTGGGATCATCCCCCTGAAAAGTTTCGGAAATTTGACTCTAAAAACAGGGTTTCAGCTTGGTTTTAATACACTTGTCCGAATTTCGAGGGGGGGCAGGGCCCCTTCAGAACCACCCTTATAATACGCCCCTGCCAGATCTTTTTTTTCGAAAATACTTCTTGGAAAGTAAATAAAACCTGGTGGTTCATGCCCCACCAGGGAGGCAATTTGGTTGAAAATTTTCAAATTGCCCCCCTAGAAAATCATATTGCCCCCCGGTGGGGCGTGCGCCCCACGTTGGGAAACACTGCTCTAGGGTCTCTTACCTAGGGGTAGACCTCTTCCGTGACCCTAGGAGACGGTGGTTCCAAATAAAAGCCGCAAAACGGACGTTTGAAACACCCTGTATACTACTTATAAGAGAGACATCATGTATCAACTGACATCTTTTTTAAGTAACTTTATTAATTTGTGCTTTTCTTGTTACACTCCCCCAGGGAATACTAGAGGTTTTAGAGCTGTTTATTTTAAAATATCCCTAAGTTTTTCGTGGCAAATGATGTTTCTTAAACCACCAGAAACAACATAATCGCCAGGATGTCTTCCAAAAACGTCCTTTAATTGAATTTTAATAAATTAAATGCAATTATTTATAAAATCTTAATGCAAATATAACAGGGTGTTGAATTCATAAAGATCCACAGTAAATTTCAGACGAATGAGACAGCAATTTTCAGATCATTTCCATCAGCACACACTGATTCTGCGAGATAGCTATAATTAAAACACAAGAACTTCAAAACATTTTTCTTAGAAGGGGTGCACGGGTAAAATCGAAAGGATTGCAGATAACACTTTCACTCAGCCGCGATAAAAATTAACTATCGTTTTTCCCCTGAAGATAAAAACATGTTTTTATCGTTTCCGCATACACGTTTGTTTTCCTCCGGTAGTACGCAAGCATTGGCCTTCTGCGACCAGCTCTGCAGAGTTTCATTGAACGGAAGGGGTTGCACAATGCACCGCACACTCACACACGCCTGGCATCGATTGCATAATGCGACCCTCTCCATTTGAAGTGATAACGGTTCGATTTACGAATCGGAGACGTCTTCAGATTTTATCAATAAGGAGCGTGGGAAGAAAGTTTATGTGAACTGTTCGGGGTGTGTGCTTTTGATTGAGTCTGAGATTTAGTGAGAAGTCATGAGATTTTAAAATGTGTGGAGTTGCTGAAAGATTTAAATCAATGGTCTTCAAATTGAACACGCGCAGGATAGACACGTTCTTCTGAACTATTATTTTGTCGTTTAACGGCCGTATTCACCGCTAACCTGACCGGCGGTTAACCAGAAATTTAACTTCTGATTGGCAGTTAAAGAAGGATAACTTGTTTTCCCTCATTCAGATGTTTGACTGCTGGTTAACTGCCTGTCAGGTGACCGGTGAATACGGCCGTAAAGCGCTCATGACACAATTAAGTTATTAGTCATTTTGAGTTATGCATGGCATCCATCTAAACTCACTTCGAAAAGTTAAGTACTCAACTGTTTTTCAACATAACACCTAGTATAATTATTTTTCCTCCATGAAAATCCTACCAAATAAGGTTTACTGGATGGGAATACAGGGCCAGAGAAAATACTTTTTCCTACCGTTATTTTAAGGGGGTAAATGGGCCCTCCATTGATAATGGAATCCCATTACACAAGTGGAGAATTGACAGAAACGTCTATGGGAGTGGTATTTAACCGAAAGTTTATTGTTTTTTGTTAGAAATATAATTATTCCTGGACTGAATGCATGTTTTTAAGTGTTTGTGTTGCTTTTAAATGGTATTTTTTAGGTTTTATTGAGAGGTATCGGTCTAATCATCATTTTGGCGAGTTTTAGCTCCTGGGTCATTTTTGGAAAGTGGTATCTGACCTTCAACCATGTTTTCTAGTTGTTCTCATATGTGTTTGATTGTGTTTTGGTCTGGGGACCCGGAAAGAAACTTTATTCTTTCAATATCATTACTCATGAAAAAGTTTGAGGTAGCCAAATTGTGATTTTGTGCACTTTTTTCACTCATAAATATAAATCCTTGACCCGAAATGTCTTCTAATAGAAGCAAATGAGACATTAGAACACAGGTACAAAATTGCAGACATCAGTGGAAATCTCTTTCGTGTATGGGAGGAGTAGGTGTTGCCTATATGAGTTTCACAGAAAGGGCATCTGTTATTAACGTTCGAAAAAAGACCCATTTTTTGTGTTATGGACTTAAACACGTCTGAAAAGAAACATATCTGTAAAAATATATCCATTTAAAATTTTTTTTAAATGTAAAAGTTAATGAAAAGGCACCAATAAATGTAATGTACAGGTTCAATCGTTTAATGTGCTACAATACTTGGGTGGAGCAAAAAAATTTTTCTTCGAAATCGGTCTGCGGCTATTGCTCAAAGTTTGTGGTTGGTGGTCCTAATAACCAAAAAGAAATTTTAACTTGATCGGATAGTATCTTCAGGTTCACATTTTTGAGTTGAAATATGGAAATTTTATGAAAAATGTAAAAAAATTTGAAAATTTTCCTAATAATTTCTTAACGATTCCTATGTTATTTTATCGCCAATAATTGCAGGTATTGCTTGTATGTTGCTTAACATTAGCAAATTAGAATCTTTGAATGACGCAAAAATGGTTTAATAATTCTTCAAAATTCGTCAATGGGCTATATAATGCAGTTATGTTAAAGATATTATATAATTACACTATGATGGTTAGAAACAATGTTTACGGAACAAATGCGGCTGACTCTTTTGTTAAATTACCCCCTGTGTCCGAATATGACCTCCGTTTGCACCACCAATCTTTGCTTTTGGGGGGACGTCCCCAAATTTATTTTAATTCCTTTTCGGTAATTTTATCTCTATAAATTTAGTTTTTTAGTTTTAAGAGATTACTTTACACTTTAAATTTCTCATGAGAGGTCAAAAAGGTTTTATGTACTAAAAAATCAACATTTTTAGCTAGGTGATTAAAAGGCGATTTTTCCATATTACTTGTAAAAAATCATTAAAAGTTTTTTTTTATCTATCCTTTTTCTTAATTTTTCACTAAATACTACTTCGATTGTTCTTTTCCCATTTCCTTTATTTGGGAATGTTAAGAGGTGAATGAGAAATTGTTTAAATTGGGTTAGGCGAAAACATCAAAACACGAAACCCAAAAGCACGAAAACTAAACGCGAAACATAGATTTTTCTCAATTAATAAGGAAAAATTGCCTTTTAAATAATCACCAGGGACTTGCAGCTATTTTTCACATTACAGCGGAAACCTTGAGGGGGGCGGTTGCCCCCCCTGCCCCCTCTAAATGACGCCCCTGCATGACACCAAAAACGTGCTGATATGACCTTTAGGGCTTAAAATAATTGCCCTAAAACCACAGGTTTTGTTACATTAAACTGTGGTAATTCTGATTTCCAGGTACTTCCCACAGTATTTTTTCTCAGAGGGATCTTTTGAAGACTTTTTCGACCTCTTCGTCGAAGGAAAGACGGAATACAACGACTACTTTGACCACCTCATCCCCTGGTACGAACACAGAAACGAACCGAACGTTTTTTTCTCCACTTTCGAAACCCTGAAGGCGGACCACCGGGGAACGGTGTTGAAAATCGCCGAGTTTCTAGGGGAAGAATACCGCCAGAGCCTCATCGAAAACGACGAGGAAGTCCTGGTAAAAGTACTTCTCTACAGTAGCTTCGAGTACATGAAATCCACCATAAACGTGTTCATAAACGAAGCCTTTCTCAATCCGCCCTCCGAAGAGGCACAGCAGAGTAGCAGAGTCTTAAAGAATTTGGCAAGGGTCTTGAAGAAAGCGGCCCTAGAGGGTCACATGACCAATGGGGCATTCGTTAGAAAAGGCGCCGTGGGAGATGGAAGGAATTTTCTTTCACAAGAACAGCAGACGAGATTGAAAGCTAGAATTCTGGAAAAAACGTCGAGTTTAGACGTCATGGATTTGTGGAAAGATTTTAAATTTTGAGATAATATTCAAAATTGTTCCTTTGGGACGTTTAAATATTAAGTAAGCACCTATAAGGGGGTTTGCTCTTTGCCTATTTTCCCAAAATAGGGAAGACGGGGGATCTGAGTGATGCTTACGTTAAGTTGCCACAGACACTGCATTTTCAAAAATTTCTTGCATAAATAATTTCAAAATCAACCAAAAATAACTTTTACAAAAAAATTGAGCTGGGAAATTAAAAAAAAAACATTTTGATTTTTTGGGGGAGATTGGAGGTTTACTTATCTTTGCTGACACGGGGGTAGGGGGGGTTAAAAATGACCAAAAAATGCTTATACCTAATATTTGAACTGTCCCCTTTTAAAGAGTTCTAGTTGATTCAATTAAAAGATTGGGTTAATCCTATTAAGATTGCCATATCTTACACAACTTTCATAGAATATTTCGACAATATTTATTCAAACTATTAATATCATTATTTCTGTTGGAAATTTTATGCTATTTTAAACGTAAGTCATGCTACTTTTAATACAAATAAGATTTTTGACATAGAAAAGAAATCTCATAGCTACGTATTACTTTTTTATATTGTTTGTGTTGAAAAAAAGGAGCAACATCAAGAAGTTACATTGGTTCGAGAGCGTTCACAATAGCGATACTATCTGCGTGTCATACTATGTGTACGGATGTATATAGTAAAACCGGATAAGAGAAATCACAAATGTTTATTTATCAACTAAATATGGTTTGAAACAATTTTTTAAAGATGTAAAATATAATTATAATTCTTTTTCATATTTTCTCTTTGATCTGAATATAAAGGCAAAGACAAGAACTTATAAAAAAGTTTAGTATTTAATAAAAGCAATAAAAAAACAAGCTTCTATTCAAGTATCCAAAATTTATTTTATGCCTTATTTTCTGTTGACTAAAAATAAAAGCATGAGTTAGTAAAGTAAAAGTGAAGTATTTGAACCAATATACCAAAATATGTATGTGTGCCAGAACTAGTTTTGAAAACAGTTTATAATTCAATGTGTAACTCTATACTTATCTGATGAAAATTTTGGCATAATACCTTTCTAATGCAAGAGGAGGATCTCTATCTTCTTTCTTCTAACGTTAAAAGAAGAATCAATAATAACAACCACTACTCACGCTTTTATTTTAAGCCAAAAAACATTCATTCTTTATCAAAAACGGGTTTTAATTTATGAGCCGATCCCTGCTCTAAATCTTTGATAGATTTGTTTATACCGTATTCCCTTTCCTAACGTGTCTTCGAGAAAGAACTAAAAAATTTCTGTCATTCAGGGCACGCGTATTCACTCGGTTTGTTTTGTTTCCACTCCGTGTGCCAACAAGTCTACTTTCGCCACTGCTCATTGCCCAAGATTGGCATACCGGGAATTCACGTTGGTCTAAGATTTTTATCTGAGTGCGTGAAATGCATGTTTCATCCTTACGAAGAAATGTTACGGGGAATTTTTTCTGGAGCCAAACACTTATTTCTAGCTGTTTATAACAGTGGTGCCCAACCTTTTTTTTCAAGAGGGCCAATTTGCTTTTGAAGATTTATCTCGCGGGCCACATAAAAAACACTTTTAAGGATTTTTCTAAACATAAAGAAAAATTACCCGCTTTCAATGAGAAGTTTGCATCTGTTTGGAGGATACTATAGTTCTTGTAAAGTCGGCTCCAAATTTGTAACACATCCTTAAAACTGATTTAAGATTATTATCTGTAAGTCGAGATAGAGCAGTAGTTTTTGTTCTTTCCATAACAGATAATGTGTACTTTCAAACACACAGTTTTTTCACAGTCTCCTTACATATAAGACACAGCGGTTTATTTCCTCGCTGAATGAAGGAATTTTTCCTTCCAAATAGGAATTTTTCCACTTTTCATGAAAGTTTTGGCATTCCGAGTGAATCTGCATCTTTTTACAATCGGACATCTTTTCGAAGTTTGGTTCTAAAAAGATCCTTACAAACTGAATTCAAATGGCTAACTGATACCTAAAAATATTTATCCAATGCCAAATTCCCCATATCTAGAAAAACCAAAACAGAGAAGTAAAGAAAACTTTTTACTGGATGTTGAAGAACTCCTTTTTTATCATCTTTTTTTAGATGCAAGTGCCGGATAATGTCTCGCACGATTTCGTAGTTTTCTTGGAAGATTTCTGAAAGTGGTTTTTGTTTTTAAGGGTGACGCGAAAAAACCGTTCAATGCAAAAACCGTTCAGACGAAAACCGTTCAAAAAACAAAAAAATTCATAGCTTTACACATGTAATTAATTTACTTTTATTTTATTGAACGGTTTTTGTATTGAACGGTTTTTTCGTATATCCTTTTTAAGATTTAACAAGTCCGCGGGCCACATGGATCAGCCTCGCGGGCCACATTTGGCCCGCGGGCCGTAGGTTGGGCACCACTGGTTTATAACAAGGTACAGTATTTATGATTTTTTGGAGCTAAGGCAATTAGCTTTCATAGATGGTTTAAGTAAATCAAATAGCATTTAAATGTTCAGAGACGTTTTTGCTTAAAATACTACCATGAGCGGTCGTCCATAAACTACGAGTACATGAAACCAAGAAGGGGAGGAAGTCCAGAAAAATCTCTCTAGGGGATAGGTCAAATAAAATCCCCCCTTGGGTTTTAGTTTTTAGTTAGAGAATTCAAGTTTTTGTTCTATCTTTTTAGCACCAGTTAATTAAATATGAGCATGTTAGTCAGCATAAGGAATCATTAACCCGTCCAGTCATGATAATTACAGCGTATATAAGTCAATGTTCTTGATTTCAACACAGATTTATATCAAAATTTTACACTGTGTATCCAAGTGTCCAGTCTCAAGTGTGAAGGGGAGGGGGTTCCACAAATTTACATAAAATCTTACCAAAGGGAAGGGAGAGGTCTAGGGGACACTGGGGATACTTGATCATTCAGTTTTTAATTTTTTTCTCTGCTGTAATGTAAGTTATCAGTTTTCAGAAAATTTTTGACATGAACAATGGTGTGCTATCCCTCTCACCAAGTAATAATCAAATAATTTTAGCAAAATAATTTAAAAACAAATGGATCACGTATCCCTTGATGTGGGGATACCTGATCCCACTCGGAAATTACATTAGATATTTATATTATTTCAGCAATGCACATATAAATATAGTTTACTAAATAATTTATGAAAAACAACAATTCCGACTAATTAAAACTGAACATAATAAACCTAATTTAAACAATAAGGTATACGTTTTTTTAGTATTCATTCATTCAAAACTTATTAATGGTTTTAATTGCTTCATTTATTCTACACAAAATATACGGGACGTCCATAAATGGGATATTCCAGCATGTTTTGAAAGCAGAAAAAAATGCACTTTTCCAGTAAATAAAAGGGTTCTAAATTCAAAATATTGTATATTAAGAAGCAAATAAGTTTATTTTTGTAATTATGATTGGGGTTTTTGTATTCTTCGTTGATATTTTAGCTTACTCTAAACTACTAATTTAGAAAAAAAAGGTTATTTTATCTATAAAATATATTGTGTGTGTGAACAACTGTATCAGAGAGTAAAAAACTTACCAAAAACATCATAACACGTTTGTAAAACTAACATAATTTTTTACACATAGCAAAGTTGATTTTAAAACAAAAATGCTATTTTTATGTTACTACATATTGTTATTATACATAATGTTCAGTTTTTAAGATTTATAAGTTTGTTTATTTTACAAATATCTCAACTTTATGAAAAGGGCTATGAAATTTTAGCTTTCTTTCAACACAAATACTAAAACCAAACTGTTGAATTTTTTAGTAAAGATGTTTGCAAAGTTAAAATTTCAATATTTGGATTGGGTCATAGTTTTGAAAACACTGGTCTTATGGTTGATACATATTAAAACCAGAGTATCGATGTTAGACTGGTTAGAATGGTTTGATTCTCTTTCTTTCCCGACCATTGTTAAGGAGATTTCATACTAAATATTTTAATAGTAGTAGGGGAGAGTGTTGTACAGCTCCCGTCAAAAAAAACGTTACAGTAGAATGTGCGGGTGAACGGGTGGGGTTAGAAAGATGCTTTTGGTGTCATTTTTCAGGATTTATTGTAAGCTTGAAATAACTAATTGACTATTTTTCTCTCAGAGGCCGTCTTCATACGAAACGCAAAATAAAGTGCAACTTTTTTCATGGTGACCCCCAATTTTTATACCCGCATATGAAAGACCATACCCTTTAAACCCTAAATACCAAGTTTCATTTAATTTGGTCATTAAATAAAGCCATGGCTCAAAGTTAAAGTTTGAAAATTTAGAGGTAAAAGCCTGAAAACGGTCGCCATCATCCGACCGCCAAGGCGAAACTAGTAGCAACCCTCGCTCCTCATTCTGTCTTTTTCGACCACAACAGCAGAAAGGATTTGAATGTTTTCGAGTTGAATTAAAAAGATATGAGGCCTTTCCGCTTTCCAAATTTTGCTGATTTTAAAAAGCAGAACACATTTCTGTTGGAATACTTAAATTTTGTTAATATTTAGTTTTTTAATTTATATCAGACATTTTCTATTTATTTTTGAATTTCAATAAAATAAACGATCGGTGAAGTTTCCTTTGAAAAATTATTTGCGTTATAACTAAACATTCAAAGGATAATTTTCTTAAGGTATTTTACCAAACACAAAGTGCTTTATAAATAAGTTAAGAATCCGATTTCCCCTTTTAAATCATAGGGGATTTTATGTAAAGTAGATTAGATATTAAAGGATTGAAAATAAACTTTTTGTAAAAAATTTCATTTATCCTCGTTTGATAATATTCAGTCGCGTTATTTGGTTAAAAAATATTGTCTCTCATATTTAATATTTCCAATTTTTAATCAGGATCTTGTAAACCATTGATCGACAAATACATATTTTTCTTTTACAATTTTCCAAATTTTGGATTGCCACCAACTTGGCCCTAAACTTTGGGGTTTTGTTGAAAAAAACGTTTTTATTTCAATTCTGAAAATTATGAGAAAAAAAAAACTTGTGAGTTAAAAAGTGATTTGGCAAATCGTGATCATCATGCGATGTCATATGCATCACTTGGTCTCGTTATCACATTTAACAACTTATCACATTTGTTAATCGAAAATATCGGACACATCTATCATAGTCCCAGTGACAATGTGATCACATTTATTCCAGTGACAATGCGATCACATTTATTCCAATGACAATGCGATCACATCCGACTCCAATGTGATTGTCACAAAATGAGGACATGTCTATCACATAGTTGTTATTGTTGTAATTTTAAAATCAATAAATTATTCTACTTAAACTTTTTAAATCAACCTAATCTGTGTTTTAGTTATTTCACCAGATTTTAAAAACATTAAGAGATATATTGCATAAAACGATACATTATACGTTAAAATAAATATTAGTGATCGGGATCAGTGTTTTTCTAAACATAATCCGATTGATAATTTTAACCGTGATCACTATAGGACTATGTTACGAAACCTTGTTTTTGGTCATTTCTGACCCCCTCCCTTCCCCTTTGCCAACTAAGATAAAATCAATCCGTAAAACTTCCCCAAAAAAGTAATCTGATTACTTTCAATCCAATTACATATGTAGTTAGATTGAAAATTCCAAATGTTATCAAACAACAAAAGTAATCAGATTATACTTTCAATCAGATTACAAATGTAGTTTGATTGCGCCCAGCTCTTGTTCCAAATAACTGGTGAATGTAATTTATAAGTTTCATTTATAAAAACGGAAAAAATGCGAGATATGCGCCAAACTGTGAATTGACTGCCAAATCCAGCAACCCCACCCGTTCCATCGATGGAGCAATGTAACGTTTTTTTTGACGGGAGCTGTACCTACGGACGGTTGTACAGTCGTAGAAAAAAAAAGTGAGACAGTTCGCTTTGTGAGCGAACTACTGGGGGTAGGATGATAATTTTTGTGTCATTTTTCATGATTTAACTTCTTCTTGAAAATAATATATAGTTTATATCCTTAGGGGGCCGTCTACATATTAAACGAAGCACCAACTTTTGTTTTTCCTATGGGCTACATCAAAGATTATTCCAGATTCTGAAAGAGCACCCTCTAAAACCCCCAAAAACCAAATTTTGTGTCGATTGGCCCACAAACAAAGCCAGGAAGGGGGTTTGAAAATTTTGGGAAGTTTACTTCTAATAGGAAAGATTGGCAACAATTTTGCTTAATTCTTACGAAAGTTAAAGCAGATTTGGCTACTTATCTGTGTTTTGGCACAATTCATACAAAAGTTAAAGCAGATTCGGCTATTTATCTATATTTTGGCGCGATTTCGTCTTTCAATTAGAATACCCTATAGTGGTAGCCTACTTGGTGGAGTAAGAAGCTCGTGATCAATAGGTTGCAGGTTCTGCCCCGCAATTCCGCATGCCTCATTGTTCAAGGTTAACCTATATAGGGATACAGGCAAACACAAAGATGAATAGATGTTGAATATTTTTTTCAAATCTAAAGCCTTTAAAACAAATTTATAAAATTTTTATTGCCGTTTGTTTACAAATAATAATAATTTATTGATAGTTATTATTTAAAAATAACGTTTTTATAATTCCGGAAAAAAGGGAATAAACATCTTAATAAAGGTAATAAATAATCACGCTAAATTATGAAAGTGGTTTCGTTGATAAGAGCTAGAAATTTAACTAATTAATGAAACAATAAATCATATTTTTGCGGATCAAAAATTCCTATAAAAATACTTTAATACAGATAGTTTGATTGATTTTTTGAGGTATTTTTAGCATATATATAATTCATGTTTCTAATAATTTTCAATTTCCACCTACGACAACTAACTTATCTTGAAAAATTAAAGCAATTACAAAGTTTAAAATTTGCAAAATTTGCAATTTAAATAGGAATAGAAAAATTTTCAAATACTGATTTTAATGATTCTGCAGTCGTGTTTTTAATAATTAATTACGAGTTATGTTTCATTTGGTTGGATACAGAGTTTATTATTAATTTTTAAGGATAAACATTGAAGTTTCTGAACCTATGTGCTTGATGAATAAGATACCAAAATATCAATATGAAACATATTGACTAGTCAATCATTAAATTTCAAAGTTAATAAACTTGATTAACTTTAATCATATCGACGATTTGAAGCTTCTTGACATTTTAAACAATTGGGGGTTTAAGGAAAAAATGAAAAATGCATCATCGTGTGGCCATTGATAAATTTTCAATAAATTACCTTCGAATAATTTCGATTAATTTCATTGATAATTTTCTTGAGCCTCAATAAAGATCAGCATATTAATTAATGGTAAATTTTACAAACTCAACCTGTTTAAGTCCCTATTTCTATTTAACCTCATCTATCCCACTTAAACTAGTTTAAAATTGTCAAAATTAGTTTCTAAATCTAGTACCGGTGAGAACCAACGATATCATCCATATGTTTGGTGACAATAGCGGCTGGATCTGCTGTGCTCTCAATTCCAGGTTGAATGCAGTAAATGATTGACTATACGTATAAGGAATAACATTAAATTAAAAAGTGGTAGCTAAATTGTTATTATAGTGTTAATCTTTTATTTTATAGTCACCACTATTTTATTTATTATTAGTTAATTATGTAAGTCAACTTTTATTCCCAGCATTGAGCCCTCTGGCTGCGTAAGGTAGTTTTAATACGCATACGCTGTTTGCCTTACCCCTGAAAACTACTGTAGGGGTAGGCGGCTGGTGCAACCCTCGGATGAGCCGGGTATAGGCGAAGAGATGGTGTAAACCCTGGGGTGCATCATGTGGGAAAGATGTGTGATCCAAAATTCAGCCACTCGATAATATTTCTGTCATGGGTAATTTAATTCATGTCTTGCTAACATGTAATATCAAAGATAAAACGTTGAATTCCTTTTAATAAACAATGCATGCAAGATGAGACCGTTCTTATTAAGTGACGACTTTTCTTGATCTTAGATTTTTATTTAAAACCACAAATATCTTTATTAAATCTGTAATTAATTCGAATCTTTATACCGAATACTCTTTTTTCAAACTGTATTCATGTAATTCAAAAACATTTCAAATTTAATGCAGGCGAAATTTTTAGTCGAATAATGTAAAGTATTGTTTCGAAATTTTTTCATCTGAAAAAATTGTAATTTTAAATATTTTTAATTTGTAAACTTTTATTTAAAAATATCATCAAAATTTAAAAACAAATAAAAAATATTGCATGCACAAAAAAGTAGGTTAATTTTCCCTTTTACTGAAATTAATAGTGTAAAAAATAAGAACTTATTAATTCTAACTCTATCGGTAGTTTAAGTTCGACGCATCCACAAACTTCCAAAAGCAAAACAAGAACACTGAAGCTTTGGGGTTCGAACTTGGCTCTAGAGATTTGCGACCAGGCACACTAACCGTTAGACCACACGGCTACGTTCAACATCAAGGTTTAAACAATAAATGTGTTGATTTCAGTTAGTAGATTATGGTTACCGTAAGGTTACTGTAATTTTCCTAGGTTGTGTGTCTTTGGCGATAGGAGATAGGCGCAAATTTTTCTAATTGAAATTTCCTACAGTGTGCGCGGGGTTAATGGTTGAAAGGATCAAAATCTATGAAAAACGAGATTTCAACGTAATTTCAACGAACTTCAACCCCCACTCCTGGCTTTGTTTGTAGGCCAATCGACACGAAACTTGGTTTTTGGGGGTTTTAGAGGGTGCTCTTTCAGAATCTGGAATAATCTTTGATGTCGCCCATAGGAAAAACAAAAGTTGGTGCTTCGTTTAATATGTAGACGGCCCCCTAAGGACATAAACTATATTTTATTTTTAAGGAGAAGTTAAATCATGAAAAATGACACAAAAAGTATCATCCTAACCCTAGTAGTTCGCTCACAATGTGAACTGTCTCACTTTTTTTTTCTACGACTGTACCTTCAGCCACCTCATTTTAAAATTCGGGAAAAAATGTAAATTTGAATTTGTTGTCGATTTTGAATGTAAACAGATGCTATCTAGTTGCTAACGTGAAATCAGGTCTTTAAAATATTATTTAAATTTTCTATAATAAAAATACTGTTTTTAGGTGCTCAAAGTTTTTTTTAGTGCATCACTACATTAATTCTTTTCTTCCCCTATGATTATGATATGATAAAATGGGATACATGGGGGAATCCCCGAGATTTTGACTTTTTATTTTTGATATTAGAAATCGTCAGATCTCAATTCTTTTATCTTTTATAGAACTTTGAATGCAAAAACACCTGGTGTTGTACCTTCGGACACCATAAGTGTTGTACAGTCGGAGTCAAAAAAAACGTTCCAAGGACTGTTAAGAGGAATCTAGACCTTAACCCCGTACGCATGGTATAGGAAAATAGGTTTGAAATATTTCGCCAGTCCCGATCGCCAAAGGTTTGCCACTTGTTAAAATTACAATAACCCACAAAACTAAGCCAATCCTTTAGTTATTTGTAATATTTGCGTCTCTCAATGTAGATCCCGGTAGCGTAACGGTTAGAGCGCTGGTGTTGTATGAGTTAAGTCGAATTTGAACGTTTTCTGCAACTTCTTGTGCTGATTTTATAATTTTTAAGAGTTAGAAGTTATTAATAAGTGATTATAAATTATATTTAGTTTTTATTGGATATTTAAAAGCTTTTTTTAATCTTATTTTCTATTGGGGTAACCTTTTTTACAATCGTCCAACAAATATTTTTTATTTTTGACATTAGGGGATCTTTTATTTTTGTATTTTTTTAAACTTAATAAAAATGTATTTTCAAAAGCTATTCTTATTTTAGCTTTGTTGTTTTTTAATGTTTGATGTTTGGATTCATTTAGTAGAAGTTTTTAGAAATACTCTTTATTTTTCATCCAATTCGATCCCAATTTTTCTCAATTCGTTGTTAAAATAAATTTTAAAAAATTCCCCCAGAAAATTATACATATACAATTGCGGAGTAAACGATTCTGATGAACGCCTTATAATAAAGAAAAATAAAATGAAGCAAAGATATTTTAATTTAACTTCGAAATAGATTTATTTTCAAGTAGAATATCATAACTTTCCTTATTTCCTTCTATCAAAAAACAATTTGTCGTGAAGGACAGTTATACTTAAATCTAGTTTTGGTATACAACCATGGAGGGATACAAAGTACAGAGAGTGAAATCTGGGGGCACACTGTAAACCTTCGGGATCGGGAATTTTCTGGGGGGAGCTTATTTCCCTCCAGTGACTCCACCCCGTGCGGATTCAGGGGGATGGCACTCTGGAATATGACCCCCCTTGGGAACCCAAAAAGTTTTAAAATGAGTAAAAACCCTACTTTTAACAGGTCTAATTTCAAAATAGTGTTCTGGGGGAGGACCCCGATACCCCCTTTTAGTACCACAAGGGGATCTTCAGTGATTATTTTTAGGAAATCCCCAATATTTTGACATTTGGGAAAAAAAGTAAAGGTAATAGTGTTGAAAAGTGCCCCTATACCTCTAATGGTAACACAAGGGGATCTTATATAGAAAAATGCCCCCCTTGGAGCCGTGCTGGATCCGCGCCTGCTCCTACCATCTATACAACATGGAAGAGTTAGGGAAGCAGCATGGAAGTGTCCGAATGCCTCTTTCACCCCGAGTATAAATGGTTACCGCATCTGGATGCAGCTTGAGCCCAGGACGAGGATGTCTGTCGTGAGATATAGACTGGAATCATTAAAATAATTTTTAATAATTTAGTGGTGACCTAGTAACTAAAAATATTATTAAATCTTTCTCTCTTTATTAAATCTCTCACCAATCTTTAAACAAAACTTTCTTGAATAGGTAAAGCAATAAACCTACCCTTTCATTGGCTGGATCAATCTGTAGCTGTTCATTCATGATCATGTATCACGAATGAGGGATGGCTACATTGGATTGAACTCGCATGTGTTTGTGTAATGCTTTTTAGAAATTTTAGAAGCCGAACATTTTAACTGGAATTCGGGAAGAGGGGAGGTAAGAGAGAATGAATTGAGAGACATTATAGAGGGGGAAATTGTGTCCTCCTTTCTAGTTCTCATAAGTCTATGGAACTGTCCCTCAACTCCAGGGGATACAGGGAGGGGTAGCTACCCTCTAAATCATGAGAGTAAATTACTTAAACTTTAGTCTTAAGTAATTAATTTTCAAAAATTTAAATTATGAAAACTGGGATCACTTGGGTTCACCTATGTCAAAGAGGATTAAAAATCAAAAATAAGAGATCTCCCCGGGCAGTATCTAGGAGGCGGTTAGGGAGTTGAACCCTCTATAGAGTTCTTATGTCTATTTATAGGCATTTTCCCTTGAAAATTCTAGAGATTATACGAGTGATCGATCCGGGGTGTTACCTAAATATTCCCCAATGTCCCAGAACAATTCACAAAGCTACTCTTTAGGGTCAAATTACAAAACATTTCGGAGATGGACCCCAGACCCCCTTTGTTTGGGGCTAAGTATATTATCTTAAAAACTTTTGCATTATTTTCACAAAAGGTCCAAATCCCATCTCGAAGCAAAACTCTGGCCCATCATCCCGGGTTTTAAAATGGTTCTCCACAAGCACGAGAAAGATCGACTATGCTTGCTTCGCCCTGAGCAGAATCCTGGGTACGCTTATGCAACTCAACCAAATATCTGTATATTAGAAATATAGCTTGTTCCCCACCCCCGAGACTGCTTAGTACAATTTCAATAGTCTCCAAAGCAAATTATTTTTTAATTTCTTAACAAAACTACTACTACTAACTTTTACTAAATCCGTAGAGTTCCCATTATTAAGTCATATAATTAAAATTCCGTTACAAATACAAATACAAATTAAGTCGACCAACTACAGGCTTAAGCCCAGCAAGGTTGGTCCAGTCTTTTTAACTCAAACTACCGGAATCCCAGTATCTGTCAATTTTCCTCTTGAACTCGTTTACCCCTCTTGAATTTACAATTGTTTCCGGCAACGCGTTACCCCACGATTTAAAAGAATTTATAATTATTATTTATTTAAAATAACTTTAAAAATAGTTAAAATAGAATTATTTTCTGAAATAGTACAAAGAATTATGTTTAAACTTGTATTCGCCTGAATAAGCTTGGTAAAAAAATTCTTAAGAAATTTCTCTGATTAAAAAATTTCTTTAAATAAAATATTTTTTCCAGTGTGAAGTTAAAAATACCTTTAAAAAATTACTTACTTATCGGAGTTGGATTTTTTAATGATCATAGTGGAAGATCCAGAGTTCCAAGTAAATTTCATAAATAATTATTTTAAGATTTAGGAAGAAACTTTAACGGCTGCTGAGAAATACGATTGAGTGCTTTGAATAAAAAATCAGGTAAGAATACTCCTCCACAGAGATTGGATCATCCGTAAATAAATTTCAACATCAATCGTAATGACTTTGAGAATGATCCGCATTGAGGATCGAACCCGCGAACTTCCGATTACTAAGACGTTACTCTAACCACCATACTACTATTTTAAAGCATTTTTATTCGAAAAAAAAAACTGCGCCAAATCATGGATAACCAGCCAAATATGTTTCCTTAAATTAGATATTAGAAAATTGTTCTCGCCAATCTTTTCCTATATTCAGCGATTCGTTGAAATTTCAAATCCTGCAATCCCGTTGCTTAACTTTTGGAACGATTTTTTTGACTCCGACTGTACAGTGGGCCACAAAAAAAATGGGACACTTTCGATTGTGGGCGAACGGCTCGTCGTAGAAGGACATCCAAGGTACCGTTCTTCAAGTTTCAACGAATTCTATTTAGGGGGATGTTCAAAATTTTTTTAGGGGGTCATCTACATATTAAAATTGATACCAAGTCCAGAATTTTCTATGGACACCCCCACATTTTATTCGATTTTTGGAAAGAGCACACAAAGTTTACCCAAAATACCAAGTGTCGTTTCAATATGGCAACAATTAAGGGGATGGAGATGGTCGGAATAACAGAAAATTCTATGTAAAAACGGGGGTTAAACGTTTCTACTCTACTCAAAAACTACCAATCGGATCAGCACTAAATTTGGAGGGTAGGTTAATTAAATGTTTCCAAAGATAAATATCATAGTTTTATTAAGATATTCCATGTCTAATTATAAAATAATTAGAAAGTAATTAAGAGTTAAAAAATTAATCATTACTGATTTTGAAATTATTTATACCATTCGATTCAAAATAATTTTTTGAGCAGAAATTCAAAGTTATATAAAATTCTAATGAATAGTTACCCAGTAAATTAAAAATTTATATTTATTTAATTAACAGGCCGTTTATTATTGCAGAAAATTCACTCTTTCATTTTCATTATTATGTTGCATTGTTGTTCAACAATGGTTATAACAATGAGTTCATTTCTTTCCCTGATAAAAAATGCATTATGCAACGAAATAGTAACTTTCGAGGATGATATGTGCCGCCGGGACCGTATCCAAGGGAAAGGTGGTGTAAGGGGTTCAAACCTCCCTAAATTTTGGCATAAATTTTATATAGTTTATTTTTTTATAAAAAATTATACTGACTCACAAGCAGCTGTGTAACCCAAAGGGTCTGAAAATAAGTTAAAACACGTAGTTATAGGGTAAAAATTTCAAAAATTTTCAGGAGTGGGGGAGGACCCCCTACGCCTCCCTAAAATTTTCAAATATATTATATCTAGGGTTTTTTCTTTAAACTTACGCGACTTTGAGTGATCCTCCTTTCGTTTGACATAATGAGGAGGAGTATAAAAATGAATTAAAACATTAATTTTAGGAGCGAATTTTGAAAACTTTTCTGAAGTAGGACCCTTAAACCTCTAAAAATTCTTCTGCTTAAAGTGAGCTGTGCTCTAAAGGTGTACCAAAAATCCTCAGAAGGAAAAAAATCGTTTAAATTTGTTTAAAACCGTATTTATCTGTAATTTAGCATATTTTCATCTCTCTCTTTTAGTTCATTTTTTTAAATATATTTTAAAGTTGGGGGGTTTTTTCGGAACACCCTGTATATACAGGGTGTATCTGAAATGGTGCAACAAACTTTCAGGGATGATAGTACTCATCAAGACGAACAAGAATTGGTATAGAAAGGGGGTCGCAAATGAGTTTTAAGGGGTGAAACCCCGGGGTGAAAATCAGCAAAAAAAACTTGCATATTTGTGCAGGAAGAGACACAATTGTTCGATTCCGTAATTTTTTACACCAAAAAAATAAAACCCGTACTTGCAAAAAGAAATTTTAACTGTAACTTTTCAGGAAGTTATCTTTTAGTAGCGAAAGATTTATTCGATCAGTCTCTTTTTTAATGCATGTTCAACCAAATTTGGCAACTTATAAGCCATTTGGCGCAATTTTTTCGTTTCCTATTTTATCTTAAAAACGGTAGCTCAACTTGGTAGAGTAATGAGCCGGAATCTTTTAACTCACAATCGTAAGATTGTGGATTCTGTCATGTCAATAATTTTTGGGCAATACACGGAAAGAGTACTATTAAAGGATGTGGGTTGGGGTCTTATGGCTTGAGGTTCAAAAATCGGACAAAATTAAAGGATGTGTAACAGTATTTTGAGAATTTTTATTGATTTTTCTAAATTGTAGTGTTTTTCTTTACGGTAATTTTTTTTCAGGTAATTACAATGCTTTAAATCGCATTTTGTCTCAACGCAAAACTTTGACAGGTGTTTAAAATTTTTTACACGAATTTTTGAAAATTGATAGTTCAAAAAAATTTGGCAACACAAAATTTTGTGAAATGAAGGAAAAGCAATCCTTGAAATCCCTGTTTTTAAATCAACGATCAATTAATTAGATTACAAAGTATTTGATTCTCATTTTATTCGGAAATCGTTTCTTCCGTAAATTTTATTTCCCTACAATGTATGATAAGGATTTCGAGGACTGCTTTTCCTTCGTTTCACAAAATCTTGTTCTGCCATGTATTAATTTTTTTAATCTACCGATTTAAAATAAATTGTGTTAAGAATTTCTTTAGTCTAAAAAAAGACATTTCAGATCACGGGGTATTTTTATTTTGTTTTGTCTATTTGTTATTAGTTTTTAAACTAGGGAGCTCTTTGTGAAACAACCTTTATGAACATGTAATGATGACTCGAATTTTGTATGAAACATAATGTGTTAATAGAAAAAAAAGAGTTTAAAAACCTAAGCATTTTATACAGTTTTATACTTTAATTCTCTTATTCTAGATGTGACTACATAATTATAACTGTTATTTTCATGACGAGACAAAACTAAAAAAATTACAAGTTCAAGCAATACACGGTCGAGATGGGTTGCGAGCTCGGCCATTTTAGTATTTCTTTGTGCTGAAGGAGGGGAGGGGAGTTTATGAAGCTTAGGGTTTCGTCTCGTAGTCAATTTCCCCTTGTCAATACGACAAAATTAAGCCAAATTAATTATTAGGATTAGACAAATTAAGCCGAATGAATTTTTAAAATTTTCTGTTTGCAAAAAATATAATTGAAAACCGTATTTATGAATTACTACGTGAAAACTAGAAGGGGATGGGAGGTTCTTGGCATGTACTGTACTACGGGTGGACACCAAAATGAGGTAGGGAGTCAAAAATAGAAAATAAATGGGTAACGTTGTACGGGCACTTTCCCTAAGGGGTTACGTTATCCGCCTTCGAGGACAGACAAATTGTTTTAACCTATGAGCCTCAAACGCACCAACACCCTAGGAGCGGATTGTACAGCACATCCTCAGTACACAGGCAAAGTCATTTAAAATTAATTAACAGAGTGGTGACTTAATTAAAACTAGTTTCTAGTAAAATTAATACTATTTTAGTGATGTTTCACCCCCTCCTCCAATTTTTGTGTTTAAATTTATTTTTCCTTTAAAACTTCAGCTATCAGTTTTTGGCATAAATCCTTCTTCCTCCTACCTAACAAATCATGGCTTTTCCAATCACTCCATCATTTCCTAAATTATTCAATCAAAATTATTCGATTTCGCTTGGCCGTCAGTGTGTTAATCTTTCCCCACTTCTCCAAATATCTTGTAGAAATCAATTTCTTTATTCAATTCTTATTTAGACTAGGCATTATCTTCAAAATGCTAAATTTCTTCACGTTAAAAAACAAGCCAGCTGGATGGCTCAGCGGCAATCTACCACTTTTAAAATAATTTTCTCTTGTTTATTATCGCTATGAATCCTTACGGTGTCACAGCAGCTAGCTCGATAGCAGTACTCGTGCATTGCTTATTGGAGTTAGCTACCAATCCCCTAGGGTTTGTGCGAGTGCTACGCTTGTTCCATCCAGGGCTTTAACTGACCCCTGGGTGCGAAACTGCGGGCAATTGCACAGACTAAGGCTTAAAGGACGTGTTTGTCTTTAAAAGCTGTGCATTGTCCTGAATTGCATAAATAGTACTAATAATGAATTAAAAATGCAGGGATCTCTAATTCTACATTTTGTGTTAGTATTTTACTTCTAAAGGTACGATATTAATTAATCAATATGTTTCTATTTAAAAAAAACACTTATTTAGTATAGTTAAAAAAATTTATTTAAAAGGGACCAAATGAAATCTTAATACTTTAAAACATGTTGCAATGTCTTTCAAACTATAGCTTTCAAAAAAATTATATGAATTTAAAAACGAACAACTTCATACAGTAGGACAGAACTCGCAATCTTACGATTGCAAGACTGTTACGCTACCAACTAAGCTATAATTTAATCATTAATGGTACTACTACATAGAAATTTGAGTTTCCGTAAGAATCACAAAAAAAAGTATTTGGCGATCACGGATTGGCGAAGTTTTTTTTCCTGTCGACTGCAAAAGTGTTACTGGTGGGAAAACTAGCTTAGTAATATTTGAAGTTGTTTTACAAAATAACTACCGGAATCGAACCATTGTGTCTCTTCCTACACAAATATGCAAGTTTTTTAGCAGATTTTCACCCCGGGGTTTCACCCCTTAAAACTCATTTGCGACCCCCCTTTCTATACCAATTCTTGTTCGTCTTGATGAGTACTATCATCCCTGAAAGTTTGTTGCACCATTTCAGATACACCCTGTATATGTATAGTTAAGTGTATCTTTCTCTTTAAGATTTCTAGTTTAAAGATTTAGTTAGTCTTTTATACAGGGTGTTTCAAAATTGCGTTGCACGGCTTTTATTCGAAACCTACGCCTCCTAGAGTCATGGAAGTAAGGTCTACCCCTAGGTAAGTGACCCTGGAGAATCCATTGAGATGACTTACAGCGCCCCTAGCGGCGAAATTAAAAATTTAAAAAAATTAATTTAAAAACTAAAGGAGATAGAGCAAAAACCTCAGTGAAAGTGTTGTTGCCATCGTCAAGAAGAACTCATTGAAAAAAATTTGATCAAAATATCTTGAATATTCGCGGAGATATTAGCATGTGAAAAAAGCACTTTTTCGGGGGTCAAAAAGTAAAAAGTTCGCATATTTGCAAATTCTTCAGTGTTATTGTGTAGTTTTGTGTTTTTTTAGTTGAAAGAACACAAAATTTAATCAAAAAATCAAAAAAATTTGCAAATATGCGAACTTTTTACTTTTTGACCCCTGAAAAAGTGCTATTTTCACATGCTAATATCTCCGCGAATATTCAAGATATTTTGATGAAATTTTTTTCAATGAGTTCTTCTTGACGTTGGCAACAATACTCTCACTGAGGTTTTTGCTCTATCTCCTTTAGTTTTTAAATTAAATTTTTTAACTTTTTAATTTCGCCGCTAGGGGCGCTGTAAGTCCTCTCAATGGGTTCTCCAGGGTCACTTACCTAGGGGTAGACCTTACTTCCATGACCCTAGGAGGCACTGGTTCCGAATAAAAGCCGTGCAACGCAATTTTGAAACACCCTGTATAATAATTTATGACTTAAATTCTCATCACTTCAGTGATGAAAAAGGAGGGAAGACGTTGGGAAATAGACCAAATTAATGTAATAAAGTAAGAACTGTAAACCAACTTCCCTAAAAAAAAACTTTTAATATATTAAGTGAACCAACTTTCTCGAGAGGTATTTTAAAGGAACTATTTTAATTAATTTTAAATATTCATTTAATTATTTTTCTGATAATTTTAAATTGGCAATAGTTGAATATTAATGTTCCAAAAGAAATATTTTTATTATTAATGTGATATTTGAAAATGCCTTCGCATGCAAATGACAATATTAAAGGCCAAGTCATTGGCCTACATCTCGCTGGATATTCTATAAGAGAGATTAGTTCGAGACTGCATCTGAGTCGTTCATCTACAGGGAGATGGATAAAAGAGTAAGTTTGTTCTTCTTAATAAATTTACCTGTTAAACTAAGCAACTATTGTTTTTGTTTTACTTCACCCTTATCCTCTAAATATCCTTTTGCAGTTATCAAATTCAAGGCTGCGTAGCAAGAAAACAGGGTAGCGGACGACTTCCTTGCCTAACCGAAGACGACTGCTACAACATAATTGGAGTGGCTGTGGCTGAACCTTTCACTAACGCAGCAGAAATAAAGAGAATTCTCAACCTTAATGTGAGCTATTATTTACTTTTCTTACTTTACTCCAATTTTTCTACTAGTTTTCTACGCTTCAATTTTTATGATATATAAAAATACGAACCTATATTTTTTAAAAATCGCTGTCATTATTTAATTAAAGGGATATAATTCAAAATTTGCATCTGAATTTTACGCACAAAATTCCAGTATTTTTATACCGGTTAATTACTATTTTTTGTATGTCTGTTAAGATACTGGTAAAAGGCATTTTTTTGCTGCCCTGATCAAAATATTAATGGGCATTTCATTTCAGTGCACAACACAAACAATCAGAAATGTTCTAAAAGAGGCTGAATTGGGCTGCAGAAAGGCTCCTGTAAAACCGAAATTAAATGCAGCACAGAAGGCGGCCAGGATGCAGTTTGCCCTACAGCATGCAAACTGGTCGTCTGAATGGGAGTCCGTCTTGTTCACAGACGAAAGCTGTGTACAGACGTATAACCGGTACACCTCCTCTGTGTACAGACCAAAAGGTATGAACCATTACCTGTATCTGTATCCCCGAATTTTAACTGTAATCTTCCCAAAATCCTGAAAACGGTTTCTTTTAATACTTATAATAAACCTATAACCATCTTTGGCCATTATTGTATTCAATCTTATCTAACTATATTGTTGCCATCCCTGACGAAGGTGATCGTAGTTATCCCTGAAACAATGTATAATTTTAAATATTTTTTTAGTTTTTATGTGCTAATAAATGTTTTTTACACTTTTATCTTGTTTGCAGGCATGAGGTTTGCTCCCCAATACATTCAGGCAAGCACAAGGAGTGGAAGGGTATCGGTACCGGTGTGGAGCTGCTTCTCCAGTAAAGGTCTAGGTAACCTTGTAAGAATTGATGGATTCCTAGAGTCAAGGTCTTACCTAGACATTTTAGAACATGCAATGGTGCCTGATATCCTGGATAATCATTTCCCTGATGGGTGTTTCATACTACAGCAAGTAAGTGATTTTTTGCAGAACCTAAATTGTGATAAAAATGTAAGGAACCTTGTATTATATTTAAATTCTTTTCAGGACAACTGCCCAGTACATAAAAGCCGAATCATCCAGGAGTGGATTTCCTATCAAGGACTACAACTCCTGGATTGGCCCAGTAACTCCCCGGACCTCAACCCCATCGAGAACATCTGGGGAAACTGGAAAAGGTTGATCAGCACTCAAAATGTGACGTCCTCTGACGACCTTTTTCAAAGAGGGCTTGCGGCATGGAATGCTTTAAAGATGAACACCACCCTTATTCCTAACTTATTAAATTCTATGCCAGTAAGGTAGCGATGTGTAATTGCTAACCTAGGGGGAAGTACACGTTTTTAAATGTATCGTTTTTAGTGTTCTGTATTTGTTTCATGTTATTGTCTTTCTTTGAATGTGAATAGATCACCTATAAAGCCTTGTAGTAGCAGTAAAGTTTTTATGTCACAGGTGTTTTCTCTGTAAATTTCCTTTTCTAAATCACAATCTGCTTCATTTTGGAACTTATTTTTAATAAGATTTCATTTGTAAACTTGTGAAGTTCTAGTTGAACTTTTAAATTTTTTAATTACTTTTGAGTATTTGCTTTTACATGTTTTTGTGTTTATACTAATTTTATTACATTTTGTTGCTTTTTTTTGTATTGTCTGGATAGTGTGTCATTATATTTTTCTGGCTCCCCTAGAAGGGCTAGGACCACATGGTGATCTATATTGTATGCTCTTTTATTATGAAAGTCTAAATGTAAAAGTCATGTTATTAAATTGACTTGATATAAACTTACTATAGTATCTTAAATTATAGTTTCAATGAAATTGTTAAGAATATAGTTATCTTTTCAACTGATTATTACATTTTGTTGCTTTTTTTGTATAGTCTGAATAGTGTGTAATTATATTTTTCTGGCTCCCCTAGAAGGGCTGGGACCACATGGTGATCTATATTGTATGCTCTTTTATTATAAAAGTCTAAATGTAAAAGTCATGTTATTAAATTGACTTGATATAAACTTACTATCGTATCTTAAATTAGAGTTTCAATGAAATTGTTAAGAATATAGTTATCTTTTTAACTGATTTCTTGTGGGATCTGTGTGACCGTCACAGCGATTTCCCAGTTTAACTCATGATTATAATATGATCGCCACAAAAGTGTCGCATATCAGAATTTTTTTAATACGCTAATAATAAGTAATATTCATAAAATACGTAGTTATTCATAAAAATAGAGCAATACATTTCTTTATTTCTTATCGTAAATGTACCGCAGTTTTTTTCCTTCATTTTTAAAAAAATGGTGAATATCTGTTTACTAAATATGATCATTAGGACCAAAATCCTGTAAAACTTCGTACTTTTTATATGCTTTTTTTCGAATAAAACTTGATAATTTACTTCTTTTTGCACAGTTTGGTTATTAAAAAATGGATCTGTTAATAACGCATAAAAAGATAACAATTGGTTCACTTTATAAATAAAGTGGATACCCTGTGTATTTAAACCATGTAGAAAGCCTAATAACAAAAGTTTCTATGAAGAATGAAAAATGCATAAAAAAGAAAGAGAAAAAACCTCCTAAAACACAGGGGGAAGACCTATTACATATCTTTCTTTTTAGCATAATATAAAAAAAACCTGCAAATTTATCTAGATTTAGTATAAAAAGTTGTTTACCATCTTCTTAATATCCTTTAAAACTACTATTACCATAATTTCTAAATTGTATGTTTTTCTACACCTCTCTCCGTCCCCGCAATTAGTTATAAACTCAGAATTTCATATGATATTTCATTTTTGTTAAAGTAAAGTAAAATAAAATTTATTTATTTCGTTATTCACTAGTCTCAACAATAAAAAAACACACATATTGTTGGTAAAGCTGTAACAATGAGATTTTCAACAATAACCTAAAAATAAAATTTTTCACTTTGGAGACGGCCCCCTAAGGTTCATTCGTTCCAAATTCAACGACACTTGGTATTTTGGGTAAACTTTGTGTGGTCTTTCCAAAAATCGAATAAAATGTGGGGGTGTCCATAGAAAATTCTGGACTTGGTATCAATTTTAATATGTAGATGACCCCCTAAAAAAATTTTGAACATCCCCCTAAATAGAATTCGTTGAAACTTGAAGAACGGTACCTTGGATGTCCTTCTACGACGAGCCATTTGCCCACAATCGAAAGTGTCCCATTTTTTTTGTGGCCTACGGACACGTTCTTGTGGGTGTCTGTAGCTAATCGGCGTTTTAGAATCAGGTTTCATTTAACTGAATACATTTTAATAGATGTTAAATTAATTCTAAATGGTAATCTATTTGTCAGCAATTATTTTCAAGTGAATTTTAGATGAAAAATCAAATATTTTGTGATCTAAAATACTTTTTTAAATTTATGATTCTACTTGGAATTTAATGTAGAATATATTGTAAAATCCTAAGCACCCTATCGCATTTAATTAAGTATGATGATTAAAAAAAACTTAAAATTTCCACTGAAAAAGTTTACCACCGAATTATTCATTGTTATTACCACCAAATGCTTGCACAACTAAGTGTCGATCGAATTGGGTTTTTTTATCAGTGAAGTTGTCAGATCAATCAGCATGATTGATGCAACTATTACCTTAAATTCTGATCTGAAAATACCATGTGATTTTTGTGTTTTTGGTAAAAAATCAAGTTTTTATCATTCAACTTCGTTTTAATGACCATTTACGATCTAAAACTACATTACTTTAAAAAATCTATTTTCAATTTTAAAAAGGGTTGAAATAGGTTATTAAATGGTAATGCATTAATAAAAATGTTCATTCTTAGCTTTTTTCAACTAACACTTCCCTTTTTAAGGGTGTCCACAGGTACAACTGGGTCTGTCCATAGGTACAACAGGTTGTTGTACCTTTGGACACAAATTTTTCCATGCTATTATAAATGATTAAAAATCCAATTTTCAAGATTTTGGCTAGTAAAAAATATCTCTGTACTCACAAAGGTTAGGACTATAGGTTGGGCACTTTAAATGGTCAAAATGTGATTTTACCTGTCTTAGAAAAATCCAAACGTGATTTTTGTCCAGAGGTACAACACTCTCCCCTATTGTATTTCCTGATTAATACTGAGTTACTAATACATCCTCTCAATCTGAACTGAAAAACTTCTGAAAAGATAAAAATATCTTAAATACAACCTTTAAATTTAATAACCTTTAGTGAAATAAAAAACTGGAGTCATTGTTTATATATAGTAAAATCAGATATAGTAAGCTCAATATCAGATATAGTGTTGTTTCAAGTTTTATACGAGAAGAACCTTAACATTTTTAGAATTATATTTATTAATTTTGGTTACTAATACCTTTGTGTATTATGATACTTACATATATAAAACGTAAACATTAAATTATGTTTAAAAATTTTCAATTTATGGAGATACATAACGGGAGAAGTCAAGAAAGTAAGTTTTCATGCTCTATAGAACATAGTTCGGAGCTATTACTCACAATGGCGGCTGTTTTATACCATGTGACTGTGGACGTCCAATAAAAATCGAAAGCAGCAAGATAAAAGGATAGCGATACTTATAAGCTTCACTATCCAGGGCCTTAACTAATATATTCTCCTTGCCATACTGTACCTGAACAACCATTTAATATTGAAACAATACATAAATACATGACTTGATACTTATTGAGCAAAATAAAAACTTCACGCAAAATATAATTATTTTAAAAGCTTTACGCAAGTTTTTCCAAGAATTTTGACGATAGATGTACCCGATTGTTGCAATTTTGTAATAGAGCGCTGGATTTTGGAAATGTAATGAGTATTTGTGTTACGTCAGAATTCTTTGAAGTTTTGATGGAAAATTAAGTAATTTTCAATCCATGTTCTGAAATTTCCGTTTTGAATTTTTAATAATAAAACTTGTCGGAAGGTTTCTTTTGAAGCCCCGTTTCTTTCTTCTTTTACGTGCTTACGTTTAAAGCTCAAAAATTAATTTGTATTTTTTTTTCTACGGTGAAATTTACATCATAATATTTGATTAAGAAACGTTCAAGAAGTAATTAGCTTTGAATCCGTTAAACAAAAGAATTGAAATTACAAAATTTCTATAGAATTCAAGTACATTATGAGCAAAAAAATAAAGCTGAAATCATAAAGCCATGCAATTGTATAAAAGCCTTTCCATTCCTTCTTCGACTTGTGAGTGGAATTTAATTCCACTCTTTAAAAGATGCAGTAGAAAGATTAATATTATTTTTTTCCGTTGGTTTTAAAAGAAGCAATTTAGGTGATAGTACAGTATGGCCAGAAGGACTTCGGTGATCACGGTTTGTTTGCTGGTTATTGGTGGTAAGTTAACCTTCCTACCCTCTTGAAAAAATAGTCACATATTCCCCTCGTGGGGTCTCTGAGGACCCCATGCGTAAAACATGCCTATGACTCTAATAAAGGTTAAAAATTCCTTAAATGGAGAAGAATTGTCATTTTTTATTTCTAGAAAGATGCTTCAGAATAATTTACCCAATTTTTTTGGTATTTTTCTCATTTTTTTCGTCTTATTACGGCTTAATTGGGTTTCTTTTGATACACGTTTTTTATAACATCTGGACCTTCAAACAAGAATTAAATTACAGAAATGAACTACATTGAAGTTGTTTTACTTAAAATATTTATAATCACACTGTTTAAAGCATACTAGTTGATATACCCGGTCTTGCACGGGTAGAATTTAGTAGTTTATTTTAAACGATTTATGAAGCTGCATATATTCTCTATTCTGCATTATCAGCTACCTGTCACCCCAGATTAATTTATTTAGTATTATGAAACATGTAAAGTTTGGATTCTTCTTTTTAAAATTGAAATAATACAAAAAAAAATGATCGGTTCAGATTTCTTAGTGAAATCAGTATCTCGCTTGCTTATGTAAGTTTAACATAAAATTGGTTTTTTTCTTGATAATTCTTCGAAATCACATTCTGGACTTCCGTAAACACTCATAAATATTTGAAAGCATTCTTATTTTTCAAAGAAGACTGAATATAAAAGCCTATTTAACAATCAACCATGAATTTATATTGTTTTTGTAAAGAATGTGTTCAACAGGAAGTAATGGCGACAGTTGTCTGAGTTTTTTTTGCTGCAACTGTTAGATACTCAAAAGATTTCTATAAATAGCATATTTTTCTTAGAATGTGAATAAAAAATTTAAGAAATAGCGAGGGATTCAATGTATTTAGCCGCAATCTTCTTTTTGTAAAAAAAATGACAATTTCTACGAAAATATATTTCTAATATTTCTCCAAACGTTCTAAACAAACATGCAAACCTTTTTTTATCTATAATACAACAAAAAATAAAATACTAAACTTTATTTGATACTGTTTTACCGCCATTCATGGCTGGGGTCTCAGAAGACCCCAGAGGGGGAATATGTGACTATTTCTCCCAAGACACTTAAAAATGGAATAATAACTCCAAAATTTTTACCCATTGTAAAACTTTGCGTAATTAAGGAATAGTAGCATCGGAAATTGTCAAAACAAAAATGCATGGGAGATATCAAGCGTCAAAGTGCGTCTGGGGTCGAAAAAGACCCCAAAGGGGTAGGAAGGTTAAATCAAAATTATTGGATTCGTTCAAATTGACAACATTGGATTCAATTGACAACAACAACAATTGTATGAATTTTCATTCAAATTTTTTTTACCACAGTTGATAACAATGCTAATTTTTTCCTATTGGATACAGAATTAAACTTTCAGGTGAATATTTTATTGAACCGTCCGAGTGGTTATAAACACAGTTTATATCTAAATATACCTAAAATTAATTTGGTATATTTCGTCTCTGTGAAATCAAACCGGCAAAACTGCAAAAATTGAGTTATTGGTGTCGAAAAATTCCTTTTACCCCTGTCTATTTTTATGTCAAACCGGCATATCGCAAAGTTGAATAAAACTATGTCAGATCACGTTGGACCGGTATGCATGTAATTGGGAATAGCCATTTTGTTTATCAGAAGACAGATCTATTGCGCAATACACCAGTTGCTTCAAAACCTCCAAGGTGGAAAGATGTCCTTCATCTAAGTAAAACTGAACTATCTCACAATAAAACATTTTTATTATTATTTTAAGTAACATATGTGAAAACTTTAAAGGGCTCTGATGAAAAATGTGCATTTTGCAGTTATGCCGATTTGATTTCACAGCGACGTTTTAGATACAAAATGAAAAAAAAAATATATATACAAATGACCTTTTCACAAATGAAATTATCGCACCAATGAATTGTTTTTTTAATAAAAATAAGAAAATTAACAACATATAATTAAAATATTTTCAAACCACGTAATCTTCTTCGTTTAGGAAAAAATGTATTTTTCGATCGAATATAATAAAGCTGTAAATTTAAATTTTTCCTTTGTTTTGATGGTTTGCTAGGTTAAAATACCGGTTTAATCGTTTAGTGATAGTTTTGCTTTATTTTTGACGTTTTTAAGTATAGGTATACGAGTGCATATACATTAATTTCAAAAGTTTTGTGATTGTATGGAAGTTATAAGAGGTGAGCTTTTTCCAGAAGTTGGTTGGCATTCCCTCTGCTTAAGATTTAATGAGTTAGTTAAATTACGAAGCGATCTATTCAGAAACAGTTAAAGTAAGTTAGCAGTTACGGGTCGTGTGCGTTACCAAACAGGAGAACCCTAAAAACAGGAAACCCCTAGTTCTCATGACGAAAATCTAACTAAAATAAAAATAATGAACTTATTACATATTAGATTACATACCATTATATACATTTACCTACTTTTAAATGTCGAAAAATACGTGGCATATCTGACGTTTGGATTCATGTGGTACTCGGTTTTATATAACATCCCTAATAATTTTAGAACATGTTTTTATAACTTAAACTACTTCCTACATTAACAAAATATACTTTAAAAATTATGGAAATAAAAGTGGGTTGCTATCTTGTTTACTAACAAGTGTCACGAAGCATAGTACTTGTTACGAAAAAGTAGCAAGTATCTATGTTCAAGTTTCAGAAGAAAAAAAATCCCGCGGTGTTGAAAAAAAATGTTAACAACAAAAAATTTGCTTAAACAACTTAAATTTTGCATGTTACTCTAATTTGTAGTTTATTCAAAGGATATACTATTTTGTAAACACATTTTTATCTCTCCTCCTAAATAACTTACCAGTTTACCAAATGAATTAATTCCTGCTAATAATTACGCTTCTTTCAAAAGGAAATTTTTAAAATTTTGAATTAAAACGATTGACGACGTGATGACGTGATTTGACGACGTGGATCTATACTTAGAACTTCGTTGCAGCATTGAATTTCAATTTAAATTGTTACCCAGCTTACTGCCATTCTTATTCTTGTGTAATTTTAGTGAAAATTCTCATTTTTTTTTGAAAAAACATAAACTGTCTCTTAAACTTCTCTTTTTCCTGCGCCTGAACGGGGCATCTAAGTCCCCCAGGTGTAGCATATGTTCTTTATGTTTGTTAAAAATATATTTTGGTTAGTAAATATATGCATGTTACATAATTAAAAAAAGTTTTTACTCGAAGAATGGAGTAAAAAATATAAAATTGCCTATTTAGCATGCCAAATAGTAGCTGAATCTCCCTGCCGGTATGAAGAGGAGTGGAAGACGTGTGGTGACCACCTGACCTGCGACAACGTGTTAGAATACAAGAAAGGAGATATTTGTTTCCGAGGGTGCTTCTGCAAGGGCAAGCAAATTAGGAACAGGAAAGGAGATTGCGTTCCTTTGCATGAGTGTGATAAACCCTCTGGTAATCCTTGATTTTTATCTTCTAAAAGCGATAAATCTAATTATTTTTCGCACCGAAAAGTGCTATTGGGCTGTGCTAAACTTTTATTGCCCTAAGTTTTATGGTTCTTCAGTGAACAGAAAAAAAATTTCGCAGGCCTCTTGCGGTCAATTACGAACAAAGAAATCTCCTCAAAAGAAACCAATTCCCCCGGTCAGGGAGGACCCCTATTCTTCTCTTATCTCCACCATTCCCCTGAACCAGCACTGCGCTGACCGTTGTAAAAGTTTAGCACAGCCAATTAAGTGCTAAAGTGACTGATGATAAAGTTTTATATTTTAACCCATTAAATGCAACTCCATAAATATGGTTCCCAACAAGAAAAACTATTTTGCAGAGGAATGTCCTAAAAACGAGAGGTCCACCAGTTGCGGAGGCAATGTATACTGCCACGACACGTGCGGCAAAACAAATCATGTGTGTCCACAGAGTTGTGTGCCTGGATGCGTTTGTAATCCTGGTTACTTAAGAAAATACACAGGTGGGGAGTGTATACCGTTAAATAAGTGCCCGGACTATCATCGTAAGTATTTTTCCGTCGATAATAGTATGTATGCACAAGTTAATATTACTCAACATTTATCATTATGTTGGTTCAATATTGAGGGGTGCGTATCATGGGTGGATTTAAATGGTGAACCCAAGAGAGTCACCGGAATCCTTGGGGGTAATCTTGTCCACTATCGCTTTGGAAACATAATTTTCCCTTATAAAATGGAATTTTCTCAAAAAGTTGGGGGGGGCAATATCCCCATTACCTCCCTTAAATCTACCCATGCAGAGTATTAGGACGGCGCAGTATGATATATCAAGCCGTATTGTTTTTGTTTTCTTTGAATAATTTATATTTTTACCAGTTTTTAAGGTGAGAGATATTTTTAAAACTGTGAGAGAGGGAAGCTTCATTAGAGTAAATATGCTATGAAATAAAGATATTTAATTGTAAAGAAAGTAAGACTTATTAAAGATAATGATTGAGCATATTAGGCCGTCGACAAGTTTTCATTATTTTAAAAATAAATTAACTTACTTCTATGTTTCTAAAACGAACTTTTAAAACATTGTAACATAATTTTTCCTAGCTCTAACAGACCTTCAATTTTATTCAGCATGATTTGTTTTATTATGAATATTCTTGTTGAAAAAAAACGAATAAAAGGGTGATGAATGCTTTAGATTGATAAATTTCAACCAAAACGAGAAAATTGGTTCATTCATACCTAAAAATAAAATGCAGTGTCCAATGAAACCGTCGCTGCAGTTTTTATATACGAGAGGAACATCTCCACTCACTTAACCCTATTTACAAAACCTGATTCTGTCAATTGCAGCACGACCGTACTAATTTTCTGTTAATGTTTAGTGTTTTACCATTTTAAATTATATTTATATTTTTTACACATGTCATATGTGAGAAATAAGAACAAAAAGAAAATATTATTTTCTAAAATCACTAGTATCTAATTTTAGTGAATTCTATTAGGATCAGGAATAACCCCGTATCATTATCGTCCTATACCTGAATCAGCTATTTCTGGAAGAACTAATACTCATGGTATGTATATAATTTTATATCATGTTGTTTTGAATAAATAGCGTAAAATCGTTACCATCGTACAAACATATTCTGATCCTCAAAAAATGTAAAATTGTCATATCCATCATTAGAGAAAAAGCTTCAGCATGCCTTTATCCTGACTGATAGACTAGAGCTCAAATTTAACAATGAAAAAAAAATAAAAGATTCATTTGAGTACATATTTTTTGGAGTTAATTACTTTTTACTAACTTTCAAACAAAAAAATTGTTAGATCTAGTCCTACTTCGAAGGATTTTAAAACACTGAAATCATGTTTGAGTCTATTACTCCTAAAAGTAATGACTCTTATACTACATTCACACATGAAAAGTTAATCTAGTTTAAGTGCTAATCTAGCTTAAATATAGCATTGTAGTAATGCTATATTTAAGCTAGATTAGCACTTAAACTACCTTAACTTTTCATGTGTGAATGTAGTATTAGCCTTCTAAAATTTTTTCAAGATAAATATTTATAGTATAGGACTAAACACAAAAGCTAAATGTTTTATCATGTCACGAAATACAAACTTTTCTGTTTACAAATAAATCTATTCGTTAAAAAATTTGAAACTCGATTTTCTCTTCTTTAGTATCTCAAGAAGAAGTTCAGGATAGAACAAATTAAAATTCATTAAGAAAAATGACTAAAATATAAAAGTTCGAAATGTATCATGGTTGTTTAAAGTGTTAAATAGTAAAAACTAAAATCAATCACAACGGTTTTCCCTTGAAAGTGACTTACAAAATAGCATAACACAAATCGTAACTAGTCAAACAGCGGGAAATTAAGAAAAATATGTTTAAAACATAGCAAAAAATCTATAAATTGTTATTCAGAGTTAATCAGGTATTTTTTCAGTGCTAAATACAGATATTCCATTTAATAAGAATGTCATTTAAAAAAAATAATATTGTCATTCGAGTTTTATAAAACAAAATAGTACTATGATTGTAAAAAAAATATTGCAAAATCGATTACTTTTGAATCAAAAATAATGTTTTTATAAGAAAATAAGCAAATCGAGGTTTTCACACGGGTCATGTTTGTCATACCATTGAAATGTTTTTGAGAAAAATCTCATAAAATTTGGCAATTTTAAGTACTCTTTACAGACAACCATCTTCATATAATCATATTTGTTTAGTTTATGTACACAAGATAAACTATTCCATAAATTGTTGAAAAATTGGAAAAATAGAACAAATCACGCTATATAAAACATGGCGTATAAATTTTATGGATATTGAGCAATAATTATTAGGGGTTTCATAGACTTGTGTGTCCTTTTTCATATCATGTCTGTCACAGCGTATTTATCGTATAGAGTTAAAGTGTTTTCACTTATAATTGTAATTTTTTGCTGTTGGGAATATTACATGTATACCCACAATGCACAACCACACCAAACAAAAAAAATAAGATACATTTATATTAAGTATTTATGTGAAGCGAAAAGTTGTCCTATGTCATTTCTGTTACAAATTGAATTGGCCCAGTGGTTTGGACAAGCCAAAACTGATTTCAGGAAAAGGAAAAAAGAAAAATTGATTTTCTTAAATCAGTGTCTCTAATTTTACTGATTTCTATTTTCAGATTTCGGCGTAACCCCACATGCACTATCGCAACCAACAATTCAAGAATCCAAGAATCGCACACGCAGAGATGGTATGTAGTATTGAATTATGTTCTTTTGGGGGGGAAAGTAGTGTAGAGCCGTAAACTGAGTTAAAATTTGGCTAGGTCAATACTTTACACAGGTTTTCTCTCTCTCGTCAGGGTTTGAAAATTACAATTATGGAGACAGAAAAAAATTCAAAATCAGATCAAATTTTTATTTGCTTCTTTTGAAAATCAGGCAGGATTTTCCATCAAACACGGATCATCCTTTGGAGATCTGAAAAGAAAAAAATAGCTTCGCAATCATTATATGTGATCATTCATAATTTTTATGATTATTTGTGATCATCAGTTTCAGAGTAAAATATTTCGCTCCAAAATATAAAAGTAATTTTAGTCATGTAAAGATCTCTAAATTGTTATCGAAGGGATATCTCGATTCACAGGGTGGTGCAGGCAGGGGGGTACTAAATGATGAAGAGGCAGGGGCCTTAAACATTTTTACGCCTAAATTTAAGGAGAAAATATTCTATTAGTAACTGATTTGAAACTTAACAGACGTAAGCAATAAGCAAGCTATACGTAAAAAAATAGTTTTAGGGGTACTAAATGATGAAGAGGCAGGGGCCTTAAACATTTTTACGCCTAAATTTAAGGAGAAAATATTCTATTAGTAACTGATTTGAAACTTAACAGACGTAAGCAATAAGCAAGCTATACGTAAAAAAATAGTTTTAGGGGTACTAAATGATGAAGAGGCAGGGGCCTTAACCATTTTTACGCCTAAATTTAAGGAGAAAATATTCTATTAGTAACTGATTTGAAACTTAACAGACGTAAGCAATAAGCAAGCTATACGTAAAAAAATAGTTTCGAGACTTGCCCACAAGCGAATAAAGAGCGCCCTCTCTTAAAATTTCCTCAGAGTCTGAGAGAAATGCATTTTGACCCTTTTGTATAGGGCGCCCTCATCAAATAGATCTGTTAAGGTTCGCCAAATATGAGGGAAAATTTTAACATGACTGAATTTAAAACCATAAGTGTTTTTATCAAAACCAATTTTTATGGGGGCACCCTCATAAATGGTGTCATTTAGGGTTGTCAACCCTTAGGGGAAATTTGAACACGCCTGAAAAGGTGTCAGAAAAATCTTAGTATTCTAAGAACTAATCTAATTACTTATCTGTAAAGACGCGCCTACCCTGAGTTAAAATTTCGTTTCGCAAGTCGTTTAGGACTAATAGAATTATTAGAATAAGTAATTTTGTAGGAGCGCCGTCTAGATTAATATACAAAGACACGCCTACCGTTGATGAAGATTTGAGTTCTCCGTTATTAATAAATAGCAATCAAGAGTTTGACCCATTTTCAACCCCGTGTTTATTGACAAAGATTTATGAAGCTATGCGGAAATTTTTGACAGGAAAAATTTGACCGTTACAAAGTCTACAGCTGGCCGCTCTCTCCTCTTGTCTATTTCAAACTTATCTCCAAATCATCGAGGTTCTGCACACCGAAATACGATTTTCTCTTAAACACAACACTATGACATTTAGATTTCCCTTTCATTATTTGTCCGTTATTTCTCCAATCCTGTATTAAAGATTGAAAGATTTTTAAAGGTATACGCACCAAACGGACATTTCATTGCTCTGCGACATGCATTCCACTCCCACACCTCTTCAGTTTGATTTACCGACACATCGACTAACGAAAACTGCAGCACTGAGGTTTTGCAACCGGTTGTCCATCCTCATCTTCAGGCTTCACGAGAAAAATAAGCAACCACATGTCATTTGTAATATCCTAGGTTTCTTTTTAAACCCCTATGATGCATTTTTACCCTGACTTGGCAGTTCTTCAGAACTAACACGCGCACAAAACACATCCGGTGAATGAAGAGAAAGCACCAAGACGGTATTCAACGTCCGCTGGTGCACGCCAAATGAAATTTGACTACGTGGGGAGGCAACACGGTCCTCAAATCCCCGAAATGAAAGAAGAAAAAAGTCTTTTGAAATAATAAAAATTTCATTTTGCAGTGCCGTGTCAACGCAACGAGATTTATAGCGATTGTGGAGGAAATCCAAGGTGCGAAGATTTTTGTAACAATGACAAGATTATTGTATGTCCAGAAGTTTGCCGAAGCGGTTGCGTGTGTAAGGAGGGCTATATCAGGAAGGTAAAAGGAGGCGCCTGCATACCAGAAAATAAGTGCCCAGACGGTAATATGGACTTTTATTTACCTTTTAAAAGATGAAAGTGATACACAAGAAAAATCTCCTTAACTTCTCTGAGAGATCCTTAGTAAAACAATGTGTTGTGGGTGATGCCATCAATAATCATGGGAATTTACCGTATCTTTCCGCGTATAAGCCGAAAATTTATGGAAAAGATTCAAAGGTGGAAGGGTCGGCTTATACGCGGATGGCAAGAGTTTGAAAATATTATTAATGGAATTAAGTTTAGCGGATGCTTCTCGTGATCATATAAAAATGACATATCGGCTGAGGTGCTTACCAGAATAAAATAAAATAGAAACAAATGAAAAGAAAACAGAAAAGTAAAAGCAGGAAGGAAATTTAACTTCACTTTGGGGGAGTTTCATAAATCAGAAAGATAATGCGAATAAGATGAAACCATCTTAGTGGGGTTCAATTCAAGTTTTATTATTGCTATTCCGTCTACGATGTTGGTGAATTTTAAAATGTTTTTAAAGCATATTGACCATGACCCTGTGGCACTAATTTAGACTGGTACAGAACGGTCGATGAGATGGTACGTAAAAATCTAAGTCCACAACAATTTGATTCTTTTGGACTTACTGATGGTAATGATGTAAGTGAATTATGTAACCAAATCAAGAATGTTGAACTTTTATGTTTTTTCCTAAAAAGGTCATTGATATGTAAGTAACTGCTGTAATGATGGAAGAGCCGACTTGAAATAACCATGAACAATATTTCTTGAAATTTGAATTGTACTATAGTGTTTAGTTTAGCATATTAGGTAAAAGGCCTTTTTCATATATTTATGTATTTAGTAAGGAATATATTATTTAGACTTTATTTTACAATATGTCCCATTTTACCTCCCCTCCGATTGTCCTATTTTACCCCACTCTGGGGAAGTAATAAATATGACATTACTCTTCAAGCTAAGTTTAACCTTCTTACAATTAAAAAATAATAATAAATTTGTATAGAAATGGCCCAATGGACTGTATCTAAAGATCAAACTTGTAGAAATCATTAAAAAATCTCTAGGTCACACAGCTGAAATATGCGAAACTTGTCATGAATAATAATTTTTTATGCAAAGAAACATTTTTACACTACTTTTTAGGATACATTTTGATAAATGATTAAGGTAGGTAGCTATTCTCAAATTGCTGCACACGTCGCATTGACGACATACAGCGATCTAAATATCGTCGCTGTGAAATCATACCGGCATATCTGCAAAAATTGAGTTTTTGAGTTATTGGTGTCAAAAAATTCTTTTTTCCCGTCTATTTTTATGTCAAACCGGCATATCGCTAAGATGAATAAAACTCCATCAGATCGCGTTGGACCGGTATAGCTTTAATCGGGAAATAGCCATTTTGTTTATCAGAAGACAGATCTATTGCACAATACACCAGTTGCTTCAAAACCTTTAAGGTGGAAAGATGTCCTTCATTTAAGTAAAACTGAACTATCTCACAATATTACATTTTTATTATTATTTTAATTATCACATGGAGAAAACTTTAAAGCGCTCTAAGTGAAAAATGAGCATTTTGCAGATATGCCGGTTTGATTTCGCAACGACAATATGTTTGTAGAATGCCTGGTGTATGGGATGGGCATTGGCAATATCTCCACCTATCTCTAACCAACAAAAATCAAACCTTTTTTTGTAATCTAAAAGGACGTCTATATTCGTTCTTGTGTAATAATTTGTAATATTTCAACCAGCATATTCCATCTCTTATAAATAAAATTGTTGAAATAAAAATGAAAATTGCATTTTGCAGTGCATCGGTGTCCAAAAAACGAGATATATGCTTCCTGTGGAGGAAACCAAAGGTGTGAAGATTATTGTAACCGTAAAACGCCTATTTCATGTCCGCTAGTTTGCTATGACGGATGCACGTGTAAGGAGGGCTATATCAGGAATGTTCCAGGAGGCGTCTGTATACCAAAACATCAGTGTCCAAAGGGTAAAATGAACTTTTTTAACTTTTTTAAAAATGGACCTGAAAGTAACACGCAGGACAAATCTTTTTAATTTCGATCTGAGCTCCTTAGTAAAACAATGAGTTGTGGTTGCTTATAGGATTATACTTAGAAATAAGTCGGCTTTTTGGCACAGGGATTAATGCTATTAAGTATAATGATTTTAACAAATTTGTGTAAACTCAAAATACCCCTGTGCTTCTCATTACAGAATCAAAGTTTACTAATAGGAAATTTTAATGTACAAAAGGGTGGAGCGAAAAAAATATTCTTTCGAAATTCAAAAATATACTTATCGCAAAAGTTGTGCTATGTATATAAAGAAGAAAATCAGCACAATTTAATACATTTTTATATGATTTAAGTGGTCGCGTACAAGGATTCATTTTTACACCTTAAACCCTTACTCCTAGGACTCCGTGCAAACGTGATTATTTGTCCAACGTGTCACAATTCAATCCATAATCGAAAACTCTTACTATCATAAGAATATTACTCTTTTGTATATTGTTGATACAGTAGAACCTCAATATAATACCATCAATCTAATAGGGTCATTATAACAAAGGGACGTTATAACATCGAATTTGAGAAAACACCCGATCAGAACAACAAAGAAATAAAGTAGTAGGTAATACAATTCTCAACAGGTCCAAAAGGCGAAGCAATCAATGCAAACATTCCGAAATATCATCGTGATCATTTGGGGGTTTTCTTCCAGTATCCCTTCAATTTTTATAAATTCTGACTGAAATTTGGGGTCACTGTAATGAATTAACATAACCATATTCCTATGATAAAATAATCAGTACTTTAACCACGGGCGTCGTTCTCGGGGGACGCGTCCCCCCAATAATTAGGAACATTGTTTAGAAAAACTTTATTTTTAACTTTTGATTAAAGACCGAAAATTTTCTGAATTTTAATCATAATTAGGATGGCGCGAATTTACCAATGCCACCTAACATAAGAGGCGCAAATAAGAAGGGGACGGACTCCTCATGATTTAGAACACTTTTTCTTTTAGAATAGGTTGAAGCCAGTGGTGAGTTTGGGGGTCATTATTTCAACAAAAAAATGTTTCAAGCAAATAAAAGTACGTTACGTAATAATATGGCGAGCCCTTCTCCCAGAAAAAAATCCACTAATTAAGCAAGCTACAGCACTAATTAAAGCATAGAAATTTGATTTTGAAATTGTCTAATCATATAACACTAAAAATGAGTTTGACCCTGTTTTAAAAGGTCAAATTTCAAAAAATTTTCTGGGGGAGGAACCCTACACCAAGTTCAAAACGATTCCCAAAAACTTGAACTGAAAGATTATTTAATTGATTTACAAACCCCCCTTAAAATAACTTGGGGGGGCTTAAGCAAAGTAAATAAAGATTTTTTAAGGGTTTTTTACTACGGTTTTCCTCCATCCCACTCAGGTTTTCGGTAAACACATCCACCCTATTTTAAATTTTACAATGATTTCATGACTTAAATTTAATTTACTAGGTTTAAAAAGAATTATTTTTGTTCTTAAAAGAGTTATAAGGAGCTAGAAAGGTTAAAGGTCCTCCCTCTAAAATGGAAAAAGTTAATGGAAAACAATAAATATTACCGTAAAAGGGGGTGCATCGGAGACAAAACATTCCCTTTCATAGAATTTTTTTCATAAATATACGGATAAGATGATTTTGTTTAGTTTCCAGTTTTTCCACACTGTCAACATCTAACTGATTTTTTGATGTTCCCACCTGTTAGTCTACCCCTAAATTAGATTTTAAGTAATTATAACTTTATTTTCTGAAAAATGAAAAATTTCTTGTTATGTCGTAGGTTAAAGAAATGATAAGGAACACGCAGTTTTTGCTGTCCAGATTCCCTAGTTGATAAACATCATGGTGTATTCATTCATAAACCAGTATTTTTTAAGTCAAAAGCTTTAAATTAAAGCCAAGAAATTTCCAAGAAGTGTCACCAGATTATTTTTCAACAGTTCAATTATTTTCATAACAAAGAAATAGCTTCATTGTTCTATGATGAATTTGTTGTATAAATAAAGGATTTGTATGATAATAAAAAAGTGTCAAGTGTGAATGCCTAGGGGTTGTGCTACGGGACTACAACCCCTCTAAAATTTAACTGTTTTCTAAATTTTATTTAAAATTATGCAATCAACACACACAACAGTTTAATCCCCTAATCCAAATTTAATCCATAACCCATTCCAAATTTAAAATTATGGAGATAGAAAGCTTTTTGGATCTCAGACTCTTCCAGACAAAATACGAACATATTTTAGGTGCATAACATGCTCAAATGCTGAGATCGAAAAATGCAGTTGTTTTTTAAAACGTTGAAAGTTCAAAAGTGTTCCGATTCACCCCGTTTTACTTTTTCCGGTTTTTTTTGTTACTTTTCCACTTGATTCATCTGTAAAGGATCCTTCCCCAAACACCCCAAAATTATGAAAATACGAAACAATGAACTTTGTTAAAAGCAGATGAGGAGTAGCGGTCTCTAAGCTTTGCCAATGCAAACAAAATAAGAAATGTGTAAGCAGCAGGATGATTCTAGACAGCAGTTACACTTATGATCGCTATAGCTACTATTACAGCTACCTAAAGTATTCTTTCTGCTTCTTTTACCCAGTTTTACATCCAACCCCCCAGGTGCATGGGCTTTCAGACCATAATGTCGCAGACCCAGATGGTTGTTGATAGGTTGGTTTAAAAAACACGAGCGTGTTCCCAAACCCCTGACTTAGGGGGCGACGACGGGTTGAAATATTCACCTGTGATGGATTATAGTGATACCAGTAAGGGAATTTTAAACTTTTTATTAATTAAAATTTACTTACTGTGCGAGTGCCCGTCATAAGTCATAGAGGTGTCAGTGCAAATCTTCGAATCTTCCTTACAAGCATGGAGGAAGCCTCGTCAAGAGGAATTCAAAAATCAAATTGAAACAACCGTGAAGTTCAACGCCATCTTGTGTAATGCATCGTGTAACTAACCATTATTGAAAAAAATATTTGCCGGTGAGTTATTACTTTGTTCCATGAAACTTTTTACTGTAAATTAAATTATAAAATTACTAAATTGTCATTCATATAAAATATTTGCCTGGATTTTAAATTATTTTCGTGCATTAAATTATTTTCGTACACTAAATTATATTCGTGCATCTTATTATTCCATGTTTTATCAGAGGTAAGAGGTCTTCTGAAGAGAGCGAAATAAGCATGCAAAAGTTTCATGGAGCATAAAGTTAGTCACCAGTATAGTTTAAGTAAGTTATTCTTTAGAGGTTAGGTCCATCAAGCCATTGTAAAAACCATATTTTTAAAGTTCTTGTACAAATCTCAAGACTAATGACGTTTTGGTAGCTATATATTTAAAATTGCCATGCTTGTTGGCCTTTAGGGGCCATCCATAAATTACGTGAGGTGTTTTTTCCAAAATCTTGACCCCCCCCTCCCCCCTTGGTGAGATTTAGTGAGATTTTGCTGGACCCCCCCTCCCCCCACGTGAGATATACCTACAACCTTTAAAAATAATTTTCTATCCTATTCGTTTGAATTTTGTGCTTCACAGCACCTAAAACTTTTCCATTATTAATGATGTGGGGGAAAAGGACATTATTCCGTCTAAAAATCACCTCCATTCCTTTCTCATACTTAAAAAATTCGTTTAATTTCTAACTTAAAAAGTTGACGTGAGATTTTAATCGACCCCCCCTCCCCCCTTGGTGAGATTTGGTGAGATTTTTCCAAACCCCTTCCCCCCTTTTTGAACTCACGTAATTTATGGATGGCCCCTTATGTGATTGAGGTTTGAGATTCATGTGATCCATGTGATGTGGTTTTGGATCTATAAATCTCTTTATTAAAAGGGGACATCAAATCATCTATAGTCCAGATAATAATATTGAACTAATTAACTGATTTTGTGAGATTTTAAAGCAAAATCGTTTTACTATCCACAAAATTACATCGAAACAACTATCTAATTGACTTCGAAGATGTCTATATTAACATTTTGAATTGGCTGACCACTAAATCATTTATAAAAAAGGGTATTTATACATCTACTAACCAAAAGAGAAAAAATAAGAATTCTATAATAATTTTATGGGTTAGCATTTAATAAGGAAATGTTATTTTTAACTAATACTCCTACATTTATTTACAAATCCTTAAATAAATTAGTGTTAAGCTATGAAAACAGGCCTGAATGCTCTGTTTATTGCAGAAACCTGTCAAACGCAAATATTTCAATAATTTTTTAAGAAAAGAATAAAAACATTAAAAAAATTATTTTTGCTTGTAAAATATCCAAATAAGGCATACTTTAAGAAAAAAATTACTAAACACCTTCATAAAAATTTATTGAGCTTCTATACAGTTTTCCTCGTTTATCCCAAAACAAGAAAAGTGGCGTTTGGCATGTTTCAGAAACAAGCGATTCAATTAGAGATGTATATTCAGGATTTTTGATTTATTAATTTAAGTAAGTAATACGGCTACTATTGACAATTTTAAAATAATATATATAAACAGGGTGTCCCACGAGAAATGGCTCAACCCCTTTAACTTTTGAACCCCTACAGATATAGTCATGAAAGTGGGGTCTAGGTATAGTAAAGGGACCATTCCCTATCCGATGAGAGAACTTTCAACGCCCTCTAGCGGAAACTTTAGGAGTTATAATTTTTATATTAAAAACTATTTGAGGTATGTGAAAAAAGTCAATGACTAAGTTGTAGAGCATCATCAATTTAGTAGGAAAAGACACCTTAAGCAGAAACATATCTTGAAAAAAATCCCTAAAATGCACGCTCAAATAGGTTGAATTTACTTAGATTTTACTTCTTAAAACGCTCCTCATGAGGCGAAAATGAGAAATTTTCAATTTAATGAACTAAGAATACTTTTAGTCATTTACTTAAATCATAAAAATAAAAATTTCTCATTTTCGTCTCGTGAGGAGCGTCTTAAGACGTAAAAACTACGTAAATTCAACCTAATTGAGCGTGCGTTTTAGGGGTTTTATTCAAGATATTTTTCTGCTTAAGGTGTCTTTTCCTACTGAATCGATGCTGCTCTACAACTTAGTCATTGGCTTTTTTTCACATACCTCAAATAGTTTTTAAAATAAAAATTATAACTCCTAAAGTTTCCGCTAGAGGGCGTTAGAAGTTATCTCATCGGATAGATCATGGTCACTTTACTATACCTAGACCCCACTTTCATGACTATATCTGTAGGGGTTCAAAAGTTAAAGGGGTTGGGCCACTTCTCGTGGGACACCCTGTATATCCTAAACTAAACTAACTATCTCCAAACATAAACAATTTCCAAACTAATAGTCCAAGAAAGTTAAGGGTTGAGGTGGAACAAATTGTAAAAGAAAGTTTGATGGGTGATTCTTATAGGAAATTTTCCGTAGAAAACGATGGTGAAACGTATACCAAAATTAACCTCGTCCTTTAGCCAATATGGCGGATTTTCCAAAATGGCGGACAATCGTTTTTAACTTATAACTTCCTAAAAAATGTTAATAAAATTATAAATTTTGCAGTAAATGATTAGAATTTAGTAGCAAAAACAATGGGACACTGTTTTTTTCTCTTACGATTTGTCATTTATTCAATATGGCGGATTTTCCAAAATGGCGTCCACTAATGTTTATAATAAAAAAAATTATGATGATAAATTCGTAATTTTTTCAGGATATGGTAAGAATTAAGTCATAATAATATTCATATCAATTTCCTTTCCTCAATGTATCAAATATGGCGGATTTTTCAAAATGGCGGACAATCGTGTTTTACTAATATGCTAAAATTCGTTAACAAAATAAAACTTTTGCTGTAAATTATTAGAATTTAGTAACAAAAATATAGTGGAACTATTTTTTGTCTCTTACGATAAGTCATTTATCCAATATGGCGGATTTTCCAAAATGGCGTTTACCTAATGTTTAAAATAAATAAATTATGATAATTAATTCGTAATTTTTACAGGATATGGTAAGAATTAAGTCATAATAATATTCATATCAGTTTCCTCCCCCTCAATGTATCAAATATGGCGGATTTTTCCAAAATGGCGGCCACTTATTTAGAGCCTTTTTAATTTTAATTTTTTTTTCTTAATAATTAGAAATATTAAATGTTATTTGGTAAAATATAAGCAGAATACTTATATTTTACTAAAATTTACTGGTAAATAATGTTTAAGGTAGGTAGAAATTCAAAAATTACCATTTCCCACTAAGTTTGAAATATGGGGCCGTCTTTTTGGAAATTATTTCTATGTATCGCAAAATCTTGGTTAATATACTATTTTATAGGTAATTTAATATATAAATACTTATGTTATGCCAAAATAAAATTTATTTATATGTAAAAACGTTAAAAATAAAAAGGATCTAAATAAGTGGCCGCCATTTTGGAAAATCCGCCATATTTGATACATTGAGGGGGAGGAAACTGATATGAATATTATTATGACTTAATTCTTACCATATTCTGTAAAAATTACGAATTAATTATCATAATTTATTTATTTTAAACATTAGGTAAACGCCATTTTGGAAAATCCGCCATATTGGATAAATGACTTATGGTAAGAGACAAAAAACAGTTCCACATTATTTTTGTTACTAAATTCTAATAATTTACAGCAAAAGTTTTATTTTGTTAACGAATTTTAGCATATTAGTAAAACACGATTGTCCGCCATTTTGAAAAATCCGCCATATTTGATACATTGAGGAAAGGAAGTTGATATGAATATTATTATGACTTAATTCTTACCATATCCTGAAAAAATTACGAATTTATCATCATAATTTTTTTTATTATAAACATTAGTGGACGCCATTTTGGAAAATCCGCCATATTGAATAAATGACAAATCGTAAGAGAAAAAAACAGTGTCCCATTGTTTTTGCTACTAAATTCTAATCATTTATTGCAAAATTTATAATTTTATTAACATTTTTTAGGAAGTTATAAGTTAAAAACGGTTGTCCGCCATTTTGGAAAATCCGCCATATTGGCTAAAGGACGAGGTTAATTTTGGTATACGTTTCACCATCATTTTCTACGGAAAATTTCTATAAGAATCACCCATCAAATTTTCTTTTACAATTTGTTCCACCTCAACCCCTTTTTTGAGCTAACTTTCTTGGACTATAATACTATTTTCCAAACTTAACTCTTCAAAACTAAATTCATAGAAACTTATTAAAAACAACTATCAAGTCTTTTCAAATTTTTTGGTTAAAATTATGAAATGAAAAATGGGTCAAGTCACATGTGTATTTAAATCTCAAAAAATCATGAAAAAAATTAACTAAATTAGGTGTTCAAAAGTAAAAAGGTTCCAAATGAAAATTAAGATCTTGATCTAGTTTAATTTCTAGTTTCGCATCTAAATTTAGATGAGCAATTATCTGAATTGCAGAAAAAATTACGAAACATACTACAGTCGAGTCCGCTTAATGTGATCACGGTTAATGTTATCAATCGGATAATGTTATTGAAATCAACAGGTCCCGATCATTCCTATTTAATTTAATGTAAAATTAATCGTTTATTGTGATCAACTATGGATCAACACGCCGCTTAATGTTATCGAAATTTGTCCATATCCCCCAAAAACGCCCGCTTTGAAGGTCCATTTCTTTTTTCTGAAACTCAGTATAAGTTCACAGTTGCACTGATATGTTTCTTTGCTTTGATTATAAAAAAAAGCATTTTTTTATAAGCTCTCCGACCTCAAACATTGAAAGAAAACGGTTTAGGGGGGCGAATCCATGCTTGTCATTGGATGTCACTATCGCCGACTTGCAGATGTTTCTGATAAGATATTTTTGATTTTGTTTCTTGTTTAGTGGAATTTAGATGAATTTCAGTGGTTATTAATGTTTCTGATCCTTTTCTTTGTAAAATTTTGAAAAATACCGATGATATCTTGACTGGAAGTCCAAAGAAAACTAATTTATGAGCGGAATCACACAGGTGTAGTGTTAACATAACTGAAAACACAGAGTAAGCGATTTTTTTATTTTTATTAATTGGACTACTCTTATATTTTACCCAAAAAAATTTAAGTTGCCAAGTACATACTGTAAAATTATTTTGAAAACATCAATTAGGGTTACATGAGTTTATATTAAAGCAAACACTCTAGTTACACTGTTTGCTACTTTTTTTTTTATAGGAAATCGCTTATTGTTATCAATCGGATAATGTTATCAGTTTAATATCGGACAAATGCGATCACATTAAGCGGATTCGACTGTATTCCAATCCCAACAATAATTAAATCCGTGATTCTCAATGATAGATTGTATGAAGCCAGACTAACCTAGGCATTTTCAAAAACATAATACACAAAAGGTAAAAGAAAACCCAATATTTTTCTGAAAATAATTTAATTAATTTTATTTCTATTTTCATATTCAGGAAGTTCCCGTAACTCAGAGAGAGGATTTCGCAAACGCCGGGATGGTACGTATGTATTGAATTATGTTCTTTAGGGAAAATAGCGAGGGGCCATAACCTCCGTGAAAATATGGACAGTTCAACTTTTCACAGATATCAGATAATTCCACAGAAACCTGGTTTTTAAAAGGGAGAGACTGTTTATAAACCTGTTGTAGATCACTGGTTCTTAAAATGGTCCTTATTAGTGCTTCTCAAACATTCAATATCGGCTATCCAATTTTAAATCTTATTTTAATCGTGCTCCGCTATTTTACAGTAACAATGTTAACAAATACTTTTACTGATGAAAACGGATAGGAACCGCAGTAGAAGGGGAATGGGGTCCTCCCATTGAATATTTTTAAAATTTCAGTTATGAAAGCAATTTTAAGGTATTTCTTGGGACGAAGATATGTTTAAAGTTCCCATGAGCTTTTTTCTTTGAGTGATGATTTTTTTGCATTGCATGAGTAGGTGTTCGTTAGAATCAATTTCTTTACAAAGGGAACAAAGAGCACATGATATTTTCCCAATCTTGAATAAATTTTTGTTCGCTGATAGAGTTTTAGTTTTTAATATTGCCAAACGCATTCAAACTCTGATTTTTTTCCTCTAGCCTAAACCATGATTAAAGCTAAGTTATTGGTAACAATAGCCATTTGGCCATTGTCTACAATTGTTTTCCTATCAGTCAGTTTCCATTTAATGTTTAGCCTTTCGCTAATTTGCGAATATTGAATTTGGAAAAAATAAATGGCGCGCGTCAGCTTACAGGAGAAAGGCACTAAGTCACTTCTGTCACAACTACTCTGTACGAGGTTACTCAAAATTTGGTTACATACTATCACTTTCTTTTGCGCCATGCAATTTCCCCACCACACGGATCCCTTTAGGTAAGCAAGTTCGTAGGCGTTCTACCGCTTTCAAAAGATTTTCCAAAAGGGACTTAGGGTAAAGAAAGAAATATGAGAAGGGTGAATGAGGGATAATTTATAAAAAGAAAAAAAAATAGAAGAGTAAAGTAAGAGAAAATACGTGTTGGAAAAAGAGAGTGAATTGGTTAGAGAAAAATCCTTGCTTGGAAGAAATTTTTGGAATTTTTTTTTTCAGTGTCGTGTTCAGAAAACGAAGTCTATAGTAAATGTTATGGACACGAATGCTTTCAAAAATGGTGTAACCGAGAACCACCTCGTCGTTGTCCAACGATTTGCCAAGGCGGTTGCATCTGTAAAGAAGGCTACATCAGGAATGCTCAAGGAGGCAGCTGCATACCGGAAAAACAGTGTCCGATGGGTAATCACTTCGGCCGGGTTTTCCATCTAGTTAGGGGTCGGCAACCTGTGGCTCTTTTGATATAAAATTGCGGCTTTGCAGCTCCATACGAAAAAATTAATAATTTATTATCAAAACCCTAAAAAAATCAGAAAATATATTTTTAGTACCTAATAAAATCAATGTGACTCACAAGGAGCGGTGTAACCCAAAGTTCTCAAGATGAGTAAAAAAACTACTTTTAAGGGTAAAAATTCCAAACAATTCTTTCCCTACTTGCCTAATTTTACTTGTGGTTGCTATTAATTAATCTAAATAATTAAGAAACGCCACTCAAGGATCGTGGAACTTCCGGGTTTTAAAGATAAGGGGGTCCGCCATATTATGCACCTATCCCACATAGGGCGACTTTTCCCTAATCTTTGAACACAATTGTATGTTTTCAAACTAATTTTTTTATAAAAAAGAAAACCACAGTCTTTCTTTAAAATATTGCCAAGTTTAATATCATTTGGAAAAGTAGTTTTTTTATGAACACTTTTGTTAAAGTTGTTTTGAATCAAAAAAATTTTCTGTTTTATAGCGATCGAAATATACCCTTTAAACCCCAAACCCTACCGACTTTTTTCACCATTTGAAAGTATATTTCCTCTTTTTTCTAACAATGTATAGTTTATAGAAACATTTTCGAAGATTTTTGCTTCATTAGTTTTTTTTAAGACACTATGAACCATAGTTTTTTTCGTGTTCACATCAGACACTCGTGGGACATATCAGAAATTTTTTTATTTATAAGTTTAAAATTTTGAAATTTTTTGTAAAGATAAAGAATCGATTTTATTGTGAAAATCACTGCTCAAAACTTTTCAGAAAGATTTTAAAAAAATTTTATATTCAAATTTTGTCAAAAAATAAAGAGGGTAGTTTAAAACTGATATAACTCAAAATATTATTGATCAATTTTCGAAATATTTTCATTAAATCAAACAGAAACATATTTTTATTTTAAATTCAATTATTTAAGAAATATTGATAATTTGGAAAAATATAAACAATTAAGTAAAAAATTCTTGAAATTTTTATGCGACTTTTTTCGAATTGATATTTTAAAAAGTAAACGACATTTTTAAATTTGCTGAATATAAATACAAGTAAAATGTTTAAATAGTATGTGTTTCGAATGTTCAAGTGTATGTTTTTGACAGAACATATTTCACATAGAAAGAACTCACTAAAATTTGAAAAACCCACTTGAATATAGAAGAAAACTATTTAATTTTGAAAAAACCCACACTTTTTCCGAAAAAAAAAAACCTAGTTTTATATGGGTTTTTTCATGGTTTTATTGATAAAAGAACCTTTTTGGAATCGGGAGATAATTTTTAATAAATTTAAATTGAATATTTAGAATTTTAAGAGATACTACAATTCTCCATTGTAGTACAATATGCTTCTTATCCAACTTCCATTTAATGTCAAGCAAGCTTTAACTGATTTTTATTTTCAGATTCAAGAATAAGCCGTTACCACCCTTATAGGCCTTACGGTATGTAGAATTTAATGTTTTTTTTAACATAAAATAGTGTTGAGCCATAACCTCCATGAGGGTATGGCCAGTCCCTCAACTGACAATAATGAGCTCTCTTGAGGCTAATACAATTACTCTATTTTACTGAAAAATGTAGCTGTTTTTAACTGTTTTTTTTTGGGGGGGAAACAAAAATAATCATTGATTTTTAACAGACAACTGTCAAATTTGCTGCCACAAAACCCCTGTAATACAATAACAATTCACAGATACAATACAAGTACCCCGTATACAATAACAGGGTACTATGCTTACCGAAAAAATTTCTCTGGTCAAATTAATTTTATCGGATTAAATGTAATTTAATAAGTTTGTTTCAAGCTGCTGGTGTGACTTTATTCTTAAGAATATTTTTGAGGTTTTTAAACATGAATTTCATGATATAAAGAGTGTTTTCAGGTGACGTCACGACCATTTATTTTCTTCCTTGCTGTAGGTCAAACAGTCTGTTGCTAAGGCCGTTGCTAGGGGTGGCGGTATCTGTTGCTGTCATGTGATTGCAAATGCTCCAATAGCAGCATTCTATGACCAATTATTTTCTTTTAACTGTTAACTGCTGTAGGTAAAACAATCTGTTGGTAAGGCCGTTGCTAGATCCGAGTCATGTGATGGAACATGCTCTATTCAAAATAAAAAATAAATAAAAATTTTACAGTAGGGGAGCCCATTATGTTAAATGGGGATTTGCTGGACGCGGCCTCCCAAGATTTGAACACCTAGACTTCTGTTTAGAAGGTTGGGGGGGTTGACTCAACGTTACTTCAAAGGTAACCCCTTACTTATGAGTTGCGTTTTAGATTACTTAAAAATAGTGTTTAAATTAAGTTCCCCATTATGTTAAACATTTACTTCAAGTAATAAATGGGGGGTCTGGGGGTCTCCACCCGAAAAATTTTGAAAAACTAACTCAAAAAGTAGTGTTTTAGCTCATTTGAGACATTTTTGGTTAACCCGAATAGAACAGAGCTCCTTGTAAACCACAGAATCTACAAAGAAAAAATATCGATTGTAATCAAAATTTCGAGGCGAGGGAGAAAAAGTTCGCAAAAGTGCAAGTTTTTAAATTATATTGAAAGGAAATACTAGATGGAATAAAACAAAATGAAAAGACTGAATGACTGAATAACTGTTTAAGTTATTTTGACGAGTTAATTTGTTGGAATCAACAATGTTCTTTACTAGTATAGTAAATTGTCCTTTTGGGAAGTCGTCAGCTTAGAAAACTTGAACTATATAAAAGGCGTTCAAGTTTTCCAAGCTGACGACTTCCCAAATGGACAATTTACGATACATGGTAAAGAACATTGTTGATTCCAACAAATTAACTCATCGAAATAACTTAAACAGTAACGATAAATCTTTCTTTAATTCCATAGTGTCGAACCCTTATGTGGTGGTCACGAAAGCAGACAAAGTTGGACAAATAGTGATTTTAAACAGAGATGATTACCATTCCAATGTTCAAAAATTAATTGACGAAGGCCCCTATTTACCCATTAAAAAAGACCCTTCATCGGTTGAACTTTCAAACATTAAAAAGATTATAAAATCCAGTAATATCATTTCTGACGTTGTAAAAAAGACTTTGTATCCCTCTATTGCAAATTGTGCACGATTTTATGCCCTGCCTAAAGTACACAAACCGAATATTCCTTTTAGACCCATTGTCTCAAATATAGGCACAGCCTCCTATAAACTTGCCAAATATTTAGTACATATTTTCTCTCAATTATTAGTCAGCAATTCATTCACAACTAAAAATTCCAATGATTTTGTGTCTAAAGTACGCCATGTCCCTCCCGACGACCACACCATGGTTTCATTCGATGTCAAATCATTATTTACAAACGTCCCAGTACGTGGCGCTTTGGATTGTTTAAGAACTAGATTACAAGAATTTAACTTTTTTCATTTTGAAATAGATGAGTTGGTAAAATTAACTGAAATGTGTAAAGCAATGTACGTTTGTATTCAATAATAAGTTCTACATTATGACTGAGGGTTTGGCCATGGGTAATCCTCAGTCCCTTTTAAGTGACATTTATATGCATTACTTTGAGTTAAAGATGTTTAGGCTTTTGCAGTTCAGATTTTATGTTCGATATGTTCATGATTCCTTTGCCCTAATTAATCCCAACCAAAATATAGATAACATACTCAACATCATTAATTCCATAGACCCCTGTATTCAATTTACCTTTGGAGAAGAGGTGGATCAGCGGTTACCTTTTCTAGATGTAGTCATCATAAATAACGGCCTTATTCACGCTATAAAATCACTCAAGGAGGCCTGCATGATACTGATGCGAGGGTGTCATACCCCTTACAAATCCGCTGTTTTGCAGTATTCTGGAAACACTATTTCATATCTTTCTACTTTGACGGTTGTTACTAATGCGCATGCATAATAATTTTTGAATGAGTATTTATTGGGTATTGTATCACACTATGTTCATACCAAATTTCATCCAAATCTTCCCAGTAGATCTGGAGGAAATCGAATAAATGTGTAATTTCTCTTAATTTTAAACGCCAATGTATTTAAAATTCCCTTGCTTGTGGCCCTTTACTACATTCATGTGATTGAGATTTTGGATCAATGAATCCCTTTATAAAAAGGGGACATCATATCTTTTACCGCAGATCATAAAATTGAACTAATTAACCGATTTTGTAGACTTTCAAACCAAATCGTTTTACTGTCCACAAAGTTACATCTATCCAAAACAATTATCTAATTGACTTCGAAGATCTCTATATTAACATTTTAATTTGGATGACCACTACTTTTGAGTCTAGAGTTGAAATCATTTATAAAAAAAAGCATTTTTACATCTACTAACCAGAAGAGAAAAAAATAATAGCAATATTAAATAGATTTGAATTAACTTTGTTGTTTCTCGTGTGTCACCCCTCCCACAAAATTGGGGGATCGGTTCGGATTGAGTCGCGAGACAATTTTTTTCGTCGTCGCAAGCGCTGAACTGTTGTTCGCGAAACCATCATATTGTAGAAAACTAAAATTCCATCCTAGCCTAAGATTAAATATGGTTGAAATAAATACATTTTTTAAGTTTTTGTTTAAAAAAATACCATGACTAAAAAGTAAAAAATAAAATAAGTAAAAAAAAGATTTTTTAAAAAACGCTTTTATTGAAGTGTTCTAAAAGGTCAAAAATAATTTATTCGGTTTGACAAATAATTTATTTGGAAATAGAAAATAACTTTTTGGTAAGTAAAAAATAACTGATTTTCTAATCACTAAAATAAAAGCGTGGGAACTAGTAATTCTTCATTCCCTATTTATTCTAACTCAGCGGTTCCCAAAGTGGTCCATATGGACCCCCAGGGGTCCACAGCGACTTCCAGGGGGGTCCACGGGCATGAAAATGAAAATTGGGGGTCCACAGAGACTTCTAGGGGGTCCACAGTGACTTTCAGAGGTCCACTGGAAAAATTTCATCAAAATGAAAAATTTTGACCAGTTTCAAAACTTTTGTCTTTGTTATAATCAAATTTTAGTAATATGAAAAGCTGGTTATCACGGAGTCCTTATAGCTAAACAGTGGCGAATCCAGAAGGGGGGCCGTGGGGCTACAGCCTGCAGCCCCCCCAGGAATAAGACATTCAAGTTTTGGTAATAGCAATAAAGCCAAAAAAGAAATTTCAACACTTTGCGGACATTCGGTGGTGTTACCCAAAGGGTCTCAAATTGAGTCGTAACCCTACTTTTAAGGGTAAAAATTACAAAAAAAAAATACGAAATTTTTGAACATAATAAGTACGGTTTTTCCTTGAAACTTTAGGAATTTACAAAGAGGGGATCCTTTTGGATGTAACCTAAAGTGTCTCAACATGAGTTAAAATGGCACTTTTAAGGGCAAAATTAAAATTTTTTTCTGGAATAGGAACCCCTAAACCACCTAGAAATTTTCCAATTCATAAAACAATAAAAATTTTTCCTTGAAAATTCTGCCGCTTACAATGAATGGTGCTTTGGGTGGAATAAGGCTTCAAAATGAGCTAAAACACTATTTTGAGGGGCAAATTTTCTGGGGGAGGACCCCCAGAACCCCCTTTTACTTGGTGTTGACATTTTTCACAATTTTGAAATTTAGTGCACCAAAATTAAAACCTTACGATGTCATCTCACCTTAAACTTAGTATTACTATGATTAGACCTCGAAAAGATGTTGAGTAACCCCCCTAAACAAAAATCTGGCTACGGCACTGGCAACCCCCCTCCGCCCCTCCCCCTTTCAGTTACTTATAATAATCCTGAACAGCCCATACTAGCAATTAAGTTATTTGTGAAACTCAGCCCCCCAGACAAAAATCCTGGATTCGCCACTGTAGCTAAAAGTTTTTGTGTCGTGAAATGGTAGTGATATTACTATAATTTTAGATTTGTTTTTATTTCAAACTTTTTAAATGTTTGATTATTATAATTTCCTTAAAAATACAAAATTTTTTTTAAATATGTAAAAGTGAAAACAAATGATTATTATTACAAAATTTATGCGTGGTTTAGAAATATAAATATCATAATAAACATAAGATTTTAGTTACTTTTTGAACGGTCCCTAAGACAAGGGGTCCACGGGGTACGAAAAATGTCATCAGGGGGTCCACAGGCCAAAAAAGTTTGGGAACCCCTGTTCTAACTTCTTTTGTTCATCTGTTCTATGAGGTAAAATTTACAAATTTTTCATTTATGAGGTTTGGATGGGATGGATTCACTTTAAATTCTCCATTAGGTATTTTTATTTATGTAAAATTACACATAAATACCGATGTAATGGCCTAGTGGTTAGAGCATCTGACTGCAAAGCCGTACGTCTGGGGTTCGAATCCCCGTTCGGCATGGATGTTAGTGTTACTGTCCTTGTGTGTGTTGATTTTACCGAAACAGGTCCATACCTTCAGGTGAATTTGTACAAATTTTAAAAAATAATAAAAAAAATTAAAATTTAAAAAATATATATAAATTACTAGCACCCACGCTTTTATTTTTAGTGATTAGAAAATCAGTTATTTTTTACTTACCAAAAAGTTATTTTCTATTTCCCAATAAATTATTTGTCAAACCGAATAAATTATTTTTGACCTTTTAGAACACTTCAATAAAAGCGTTTTATAAAAAATCTTTTTTTTACTTAATTTACTTGTTCCTTATGACATACTGAAATTTTTGAAAATTTTCTCTGTGATTTTGGAGTACAACTAAAAAGAAGATTCGTGAATGACATTTTTTAGTGATGAAAAATGCAACCATTTTTATTACATTGGCGAATCGTTCATTGTCCAGTCTCTGATATGATTGTCTACATACCCTATCATTTTTATTCATGAAATTACTATGTAGTAAACTTATTATAAGAATGTTTTTCATTTTTTACAATAAAAAATAATTAGGTTTTATTCGTTAATAAAAATGGATGATTAATTTCAAGTATTGGCTGATGATCCTGAGTGTGCGGATGGCGAGGAGTGGAGAACGTGTGGATTTCCCTTGACCTGCGGCAACGTGTTTACATCACGAGCTGAACGTTGTTTCCGAGGGTGCTTCTGCAAACCAGGCTATCTCAGGAACAAGAATGGAATATGTATTCCTCTGGTGGAATGTCCTAAAGGTACACCCTGCCTGAGCTGAATTTCTCAATTTTATCCCCTAAAAAGTGATGGATCGAAATATCTTTTTTTATTAACTCAATTGATTACATTGAATAAATATCAATATCAAACAGAGTTACAAATATTTCATAAAAAGGTTTCATTTAATTAAAAAAACACTCAAAACTACAATCAAATATAAACAGTAAATGTAATCAAAAATTTAGATGTAAATCTTAACACCTAAATTTTTCATTACATTTACTGTTTATACAGGGTGTCCCACGAGAAGTGGCCCAACCCCTTTAACTTTTGAACCCCTACAGATATAGTCATGAAAGTGGGGTCTAGGTATAGTAAAGTGACCCTGATCTATCTGATGAGATAACTTTCAACGCCCTCTAGCGGAAACTTTAGGAATTATAATTTTTATTTTAAAAACTATTTGAGGTATGTAAAAAAAGTCAGTTACTAAGTTGTAGAACAGCATCGATTCAGTAGGAAAAGACACCTTAAGCAGAAAAATATCTTGAATAAAACCCCTAAACTGCACGCTCAATTAGGTTGAATTTACGTAGTTTTTACGTCTTAAGACGCTCCTCACGAGGCGAAAATGAGAAATTTATATTTTTATGATTTAAGTAAATGACTAAAAGTAATCTTAGTTCATTAAATTGAAAATTTCTCATTTTTGCCTCGTGAGGAGCGTCTTCAGACGTAAAAACTACGTAAATTCAACCTATTTGAGCGTGCGTTTTAGGGATTTTATTCAAGATATTTTTCTGCTTAAGGTGTCTTTTCCTACTAAATCGATGCTGCTCTAAAACTCCTAACTCCTAAAGTTTCCGCTAGAGGGCGTTAAAAGTTGTTTCATCGGATAGGGCATGGTCACTTTACTATACCTAGACCCCACTTTCATGATTATATCTGGAGGGGTTCAAAAGTTAAAGGGGTTGGGCCACTTCTCGTGGGACACCCTGTATTTTATCTCAATTTTAGTTTTTGTATTAAGCAGCTATATGCTCTAGTACACAAATGAAGATTTTAATTTTAAAATTTCTCAGGTAGTTAATTTTCTTGTCTCAAAACTACAATCGTTCTCTACGTATAATACGGACTACAGACGCATTATGCTCTTATTTGCATGATAAACGTGCTCCCCACAATACTTTTTAATAGAAAAAAGGACAATTGTGGGTGCTAATACGAAGTTCAAATTGGATATTTGGCAAATTGGTTAGTTTTTTGAAACTTAAAACCCATGGATTTAGCATCTTTAACCTTTTAGCTACTGACGGTACTTACAAGTCCCACTAACTTTATAGTTACATAGAATAACGATCCTTACGAATATATTGACGATACTTTGGAAGAATGATCTCTTTCAGTTATCATCTTCCAGGATAAAAAGCAGCAAAGGTTTTATGATGATTACTTTAACGGGAAATGTGAATAGATTTAAATGAAGTTGCGCTTTCAACTGCCATTTTGATCGGATTCCTATTATTGTTAATTTTTATTCCCGCAAAAAAGTAGCTAAAGTCAAAAGTAAAGTGAATTATTTTTTAAGACTTAAAACTGCGATAAAAAACATGTTTTTTTGTATTGTGAGAATATTTTAGCACTCCGTTTACTGACAGTACTCACAAGAGTATCAATTTCATTAATGGCTCTAGCGGATTGAATTTTCCAAAGATTATTAATTTATTTATGTATATCCCTGAATTTTAAATTTAGTTACTAAAAAAAATATTTGCACGAAAAAAATTGCAGCGAATCATAATCCGTAGATAAAGGATTAAGGTGGATTTTTCCTGGGGACTGATTGCATAATTCTGATTAATAGGATTTTTAACTATTAATCATGGATACAATAGTGAAATATGAAAATATACATTTTTTTGTTTTGATCAAGTTCCACTCACTTATTTTTTTTCAGATGATGAAGGTAAAAAATCAGACTTGGATGTTCCTTTCCGCGATCGGACAAGTAAGTACCGTTAAATTTCTCGTCAGTATCCATAATTCAATTAAGGTAGAATATTTAGTAACTTGCATCATATATAAATGTTAACGTCTTAAAATACAACTAATATAAACATAATAGGATCATAGAAAATTTTAATTTATCAACGTTTAAAGTCATTCACATAACTCCTATATTTTAAGTGAAAGTTTAAAAAATATGGCAACTCTCAAGCGTCGTCTCCAACTGTGGACCGGTTTCTTCCTTGTTAGGACTCACCAGCACTGTATAGGAAGGTAACGCAAGAGAGCGGAGGGCAAGTTCTAGTCCAGCCGACTATAACTGAAAAAGTGGTGACTGTTGATTAGTCCTCCACTCATCTGCTGGAATAACATGGCATTCCTAGAACAGATTTAATTCCAGAAAGGCAAATACTGATGATTCCAATTCTGAGTCCTAACAAGGACGAATTCGGTCCACGGTTGGGGGCGACGCTTGTTGTGAGTTTAAACTTATTGTCCGTTAACCAGCGATAATGGTGAAATTCTCCTTTCAATGAGGTATTCTCACGTTTTGAGATTATATTTTATTAAAATAGCAGATAAAAAACCATGAAGAATGACGTTTAGATCAAGTATTTTCGTAGCCTAGTTTCTGAGATATAAATTTTTGAACCGGGAACTTCCCGGTTTTGTCCGACCGTTTTGTCCGATCCTGTTGGCCATAATTTCTTTTCAATAGATGAAAATCTTTCATTTAATGGAGCTCACCAGGTAAGCAATTTTCATTTAAACTGAAGATATTCGTCATATGGATTAGGAACAGCCAGATTTTTAAACTTCAACACTTGTATAGGGGGCTCTATTTAAAGCAATTGACTATCTCTAACCCCCTGTGAAAACCCTTTAGGGCCCCAAAACAGTGTTTCTGTGAAAGTAGGCTTTATGAACAGAAAAATTTATTATCGGCCTTATTCACGCTATAAAATCCCTCAAGGAGGCCTCCATGATACTGCGAGGGTGTCATACCCCTTACAAATCCGCTGTTTTGCTGTATCCTGGAAACACTATTTCATATCTTTCTACTTTGACGGTTTTTACTAATGCGCATGCGCGTGTATAATAATTTTTGAATGAGTATTTATTGGGTATTGTATCACACTATGTTCATACCAAATTTCATCCAAATCTTCCCTGTAGATCTGGAGGAAATCGAACAAATGTGTAATTTCTCTAAATTTTGAACACCAGTGTATTTAAAATTCTCATGCTTGTGGCCCTTAACTATATCCATGTGATGGTGATTTTGGATCAATGAATTCCTTTATAAAAAGGGGACATCATATATTTTACCGCAGATCATAATATTGAACTAATTAACTGATTTTGTAGACTTTCAAAGCAAAATCGTTTTACTGTCCACTAAGTTACATCTATTCTAAACAACTACCAAACTGACTTCGAAGATCTCTGTATTAACATTTTAATTTGGATTACCACTACTTTTGAGTCTAGAGTTGAAATCATTTATAAAAAAAAGGCATTTTTACATCTACTAACCAAAAGGGAAAAAATAATAATTTTATAATAATTTTATGGGTTTGTATTTAATAAGGAAATGTTATTTTCAACTAATATTCCCACTTTTATTACCAAATCCTTAAACAAATTAGAGTTAAGCTATGAAAATAAGCATGAATACTCTGTTTATTGCAGAAACCTGTCAAATGTAAATATTAAAATTTTTTTTTAAAATAAAGACATTAAAAAAATTATTTTTGTCTGTAAAATATCCAAATGAGGTCTACTTAAAGAAAAAAATTACTAAACATCTTCATAAAAATGTAGTGAGCTTCTATACAAGTTTTTCTCGTTTATCTCAAAACAAGAAAAGTGGCCTTTGACATGTTTCAGAAATAAGCTATTCAGGTTTTTATCAAAACTTCTGCATATTTTACCAATATTAGGAATTGTTTTAGGGTAGTGTGTACAGAACCGTTGTGTACAGAGACTACTTGGCAATAATGTACTGTGAGAATCCATATTTTTCGCTATTTCAGTTAAGATTTTCCTATATTTTAACATTACGGGTTTAAAAAACGTGTAGATTGGAGTTAAATACTTAAAAAAATATCCCGATAAAAAGTAAAATTTTACAGGTGGGATATTCAAGGTTTTTATAAACTTACTTTCTTTCATAAATTGCGTGAAAATTTACAAATATTACATATTTTATTGTTTAACTATTTATAGGCGACATTATATAATTGGTTCGCCGTTGGCGACCAAGATTTGTTAGCCGTCTATTTTATTACAAAACTAGCTGATATGCCCATAGTCTTGCATGGGTGGAGTTATAGCTTTAGGATTTCTTTTTTAAAATTTCCAATATATTTTATACCTTATTTTACCAGGTGAAAGATATTAAAATCCATCCAGTTGTCAAGCATTTTAATACTTGAACAATTTCTACATTTAACCTCATGATCCCCATAAAAAACATCAGAAACAAATCTCCCAAAATTACTTAAAATATATGCCCATTTAGAACCCTTGATTAATCATACAGGATATTAATTAACTTTTTCTGTGAAATTATTCAGTAACTAAAGCGTATTCCATTTTGCAATTTAAGAAAAAATCTTTCTATAGTTGAAAGGGCTTTGGGGCCATTCATTAATTACGTAAGGATCCCGAGGGGGAGGGGGGGTTGGAAAAATCTCTACATACCCTTACTTCGGGGGTGGGGGTCAAACTAATTCTTACATAAGATTTTCCGAGTTAATTGTAAACAAATTCCAATTATTCAAATCAAATTACTAGTGAATAACCCCAGAAAAACTTAAAAATGCTGATGATCTCGGTATATTACACTGTTCAACAAATTTGACCTTCAAAATTTTTTCCTTGATGAAAATGGTCATTTCTTATAGATTTTGGGTCGCTGAATACGAAAATCATCATTAAAATTTCCAATTGACTCAGGATTTTTGGAGAACAGCCCCTCCCCCTTTTTACGTTTTTTGACGACTTTATAACTTTAAACTCGATTTTCAGGGTCAAAAAGCATTGTTTTAGTCTTCAAATGGATCCCCAGGTTAATAAGAAATGTTTAAATTAATAAAATATGATAAATTTATAACAAATGGATAGGTTTGAGGGGTAATTACCCCCCTAAAAATACAAAAAATAGCTTAAATTATAGAGGTTTCCATACGCTATTTTTTACTCTTATTTTTTACGCAATTCCCATTTGAAGGGTCCTAACCCTTCCCCAAGGACCCAAATTTGATGACAATATGCAGCAATAATTTTTACTAAAAGCGGTTGAGGTGTTAGCCTCCCAGAAGCCCCCGCGGAAGAGTTCGGAAGACTTCTAGAATCGCGAAGGCGCTCGCCAGCTCAGGAATTAATATTGATGATTTTGAAATGATTACAAATGACATTTTTCTTATATTTTGGGTCTATCCTAAGTAGAAACTCTTCAGCTCTTTAAAAACTGACCGGTTTTAGGGAGTGAGGATTCCATGTTTCAAGATGTTAATAGATGCACGACTGTGGATAACAATTAGGGGGCATCCCCTTAAAAACTGAGGGTGTTGAAGGAAAATGGGTGTCATATTTGAATTCAGCAGATCATTTTACACAAGAAACAGCTGAAATTCAGTTAGTGGCTTCAAATTTTGCTTTTGTACAGCACAGTTTAACTCTAAGTGCGGCATTGAACCCTTCAGTGGGTGCTTTGGGGGCGCTCTCACCTCAACCGCTTTTGGTAAAAATCATTGCTGCATATTGCCATCAAATTTGGGTCCTTGGGGAAGGGTTAGGACTAGTGATGGGCAAAATCGATAATTTTAGGTATCGAATACTTTGGTATCGAATACTTATAGGTATCGAATACTTTGGTATCGAATACTTATAGGTATCGAGTACTTTTAGGTATCGAATACTTTTTTTCAATGTCGGGAAATGAACCTGAAGGGACAATTTTTTTAGGGCCTATCCATAATCAGACTAATATTCAAAAAACTGAAAGCGATCCATCAAAAAGCCCCGTAGCTACGGGCCTGGAGGTGGATAGAGGCGAGGGATTTGGCGGGGGAAAAACCTAGCCGCGTCAAATTTCTCTCGCGGATGATAGCGACTTGGGTTTGAGCGTTGCAAAATGAAAACGGAAACAGGCTGCGTTTGATCTACAGTAGGTATTATAAAGATTACTTCATTGAAAAATTTAAAACGAAATATGTCAATAAAGTATCGATACTTTTGTGGATATCGAATACACTCGTTACCTATAGGTATCGAGTACTTAAGTATTTGGTATCGATACCTGCCCATCACTAGTTAGGACCCTTCAAACGTGAATTGCGTATAAAATAAGAGGAAAAAATAGCGTATAAAAACCTCTATAATTTTTAACTAATTTTTTGCATTTTTAGGGGGGTAACTATCCCTTAAACCTATCCAGTTGTTATAAATTTATCATATTTTATAAATTTGAACATTTCTTGTTACCTGGGGAGCAATTTGAAGACTAAAACAATGCTTTTTGACCCTGAAAATCGAGTTTAAAGTTATTAAGTCATCGAAAATCGTAAAAAGGGGGAGGGGCTGTTCCCCGAAAATCCTGAGTCAATTGAGAATTTTAATGGTGATTTTCGTATTCAGCGACCCAAAATCTATAAGAAATGACTATTTTCATCAAGGAAATTTTTTCAGTGTTGAACAGTGTTATCGAAGCTTTAATTTTAATAAAATAAGTAAAAAAATATTTTTTAAAAAACGCTTTTATTGAAGTGTTCTAAAAGGTCAAAAATAATTTTTTCGGTTTGACAAATAATTTATTGGGAAGTAGAAAATAGCTTTTTGGTAAGTAAAAATAACTGATTTTCTAATCACTAAAAATAAAAGCGTGGGCGCTAGTAATCTCTCTATTCTAAAAAAAAGTTTTTGGTGAACGGTTTCCAGAGAAAGGCTTTTTAATTACTGAACCAAATGACACATATATTTTATCAAAATGTCCGAATTCTTTCCGGATTTCCGAGTAAGCCCTTCGATTTTTCAAAAAAATTCTTAATTTTAAAATATTTCCATTTTTTTAGATTTCGGATAAGGTCGCAGTTACAAAGCAAGAAACTATGAATTTTGAAACAATTGAAAATATATTTCACTGGTTTTTTAACATTCAAATACATTAAATAATCATCTTTCTATTTATCACACTAATTTAAAAAATATATATTGGATTCTTTTTAACAATATTTATATTTTTGCTGTTCAAACGATTTTAATTATATTTAAAACTAATGTATAATTAATTTATCTTTTATTTTTAAATAATTAATTCATATTTATATATTTATCTTTGTCGTTGTGGCAACCTAATCATTACTATATTTACAATAAAATATAAACTCGCTTTCAGAAATTTTGAACTTTTGCATTTATTTATTACAATAATAATTATTTTTATATCCTTTTGCAAGTTATATTATTTAAGTTAGTAAAAGAAATTTTGGTACAGCTTTAGAATAGGTCAACTTTTTTGCTGTCGCCAAGTTGGCGGTATTTCATTGCCGATCGGTTGCGCCGGCTGGGTTATCGGTTGCTTACGTCAGCGAGTCAGCTCATCGGTTGTTGATCGGTTGCTCATGTCAAGTAGATTGCTCAATCCGGCAGCCATGTTTATGCAAATTTATTTTTAGTTGGAAAATAATATACGCTAGTTATAGAGATCGAAACGGTAGAAAAATAAAAATTAAATGAATTCTCATTTTTATTTTATAATTTCGAGGTGAAATAATTCATTACTCTTTTTGGTTGTTCCATCAGCTTTGAGTTTAATCTGCGGTCTTGTCATTCATTTGCCATTTGCGGCGGCCATGCATGACAGTATACGATGAATCCGCAGCGTGTTATTTCCGTAGGATCTCGTTAGATTTGATTAATTCCATTCAAATTCCTGTTGAATAATAAGGTAAGATTGTTCATTCTAGCTATTAGTGCTGGTAATTTAGAGTAAATGTCTATTTTGGTAGTTATTAAACTCCATGTTATCGGTTGTATTTATTGTTTCTGTTATTTATTTGGGCTTTGAGCCAGTGTAAACAAGATGGCGGCTGGTTTGCAAGGTTGCCGGATTTCTGGAAGTTCGGGTTGCAATGTTTCTAGTGACTGTTTCCAGCCGGCGCCAAGTTGGCGCCGGCTGGAAACAGTCGCCAAAAGTTGACCTATTCTAAAGCTGTTCCGAAATTTTTTTAATGCCAAAACGCAAAACTAGATATGGCGGGGGAATGTTTTAGAAATAAAGATAAAAATCGAAAGTCAGAACATTCGTGTCATTGCTATGAAACTGACACAATTTCGATGTTTATTTGTTCTCATGAAGCAAAATTCTAAATTTTCGTGATGTTTACGATAATTACTACATTTTTCACAGACAATCAATGAAAATCATTACAAATTTTAAGAAAGTAAAATTTATACCGGAGATGTTTCAGTGCTTCTGAATGGATCTGTGTGAGAAAAACATTACCTTGGGGAAATGGTAAAAGAAAGTTTACACTGCTTTGTTACTAATTTTCTTGGAATTAAATGGCGATTCACCAATTCATATTGCCATAAAGGACTGTTAAAATTTCGCCGCTGAATGAATATTCCCCTTTTTTGAAAGAATACCCCAGAGAAGTAGTTCCCCTGTTTTAAGAATGTTTTATAAAATGAGTAAGTTCTGTGAGCTGTGTTTTGTGAGGATGGCAAAGAGATCCTTCAGTATCAGCGTCAGCAGTTAACGGGGGTTGGCGAGCGATAGCGAGCAGGGGGCGGTAGCTCCCTAGTTTTTTAAATTTAAATTTTTTTACAGGACAGTAACAGTAACATCCCTGACGAACGGGGATTCAAACCCCAGACGTACGGCTTTGCAGTTAGATGCTCTTACCACTAGGCCATTACGTCGGCATTTATGTATAACTTTATATAAATAAAAATACCTAATAGAGAATTTAAAGTGAATCCATCCCACTCAAAACTCATGAATGAGAAATTTGTAAATTTAACCTCATAGAACATAGAATAAAGAAGTTAGAATAAAAGTGAATTAAGAATTACTAGCGCCCACGCTTTTATTTTTAGTGATTAGAAAATCAGTTATTTTTACTTACCAAAAAGCTATTTTCTACTTCCCAATAAATTATTTGTCAAACCGAAAAAATTATTTTTGACCTTTTAGAACACTTCAATAAAAGCGTTTTTTAAAAAATATTTTTTTACTTATTTTATTTTCTACTTTTTAGTCATGTTATTTTTTAACAAAAACTCACAAGAAAAAATGTATTTATTTCAACCATATTTAATGTTATGTTAGGATGGAATTTTAGTTTCATGTTTAACAAAAATTTTTCACATATTTGACAAAGTAGAACAATCCTCTGACGACTCAGCAGGACAATCAACTCCAAAGTTAATTAAAATCTATTTAATATTGCTGGGTACGTTATAATAACAGAGCTGAGCGGGAAAAACTCCTCGCACAAAGAAACGCATCCGCTCACTCGCCGGCCGATGAAATGGTGTCGCGAAAAAACCGTTCAAAACAAAAACCGTTCAAAAAACAAAAAAATTCATAGCTTTACACATGTAAAAAATTTGTTTGTTTTTTATTGAACGGTTTTTGCATTGAACGGTTTTTTCGTATATCCGATGAAATCCATCGATATCAAAAAGATTCACAATAAAAAGAAAGCATTCAATCAAATAAAAAAAAACAATCGTAAAATACTCAGAATTAGTGTGTGTGTATCAAGGAGCAAACAGTACCATCCAGTCTTTTCAGTAGTCAATAAATTATAAAAGTAGACTATTTTTCTGCTCTCGACATTCCTCGGGATGGGACACCTATTTTCGGCGATTTCTCGCTCTTCTGGCGATTTCTTTCTCGCGGTTATAATCTTAAATCGCTAATTATCTTAATTGTTAATTGGAAGGTAAAAAATTACGTTTTGAAGATTAAATATTGTAGTTATATACCTAGTATATTATCTTACAGGTTTTGGGAGCCATTGGCTTCACGGAAGTGTCTCAAATATGAATGAAAAGGATAACTAAAAACACTCGTTAATTACCTAAATTACGGAGGTTTTGACTAGTTGATGATTGAATATTGCATTGTCATCGAGTTTCCACCACGGTGCAAAGTTTCAGAACTTTATATCGTTTGGAAGTGCCTGAAATATTATGTACAAGAATCCGGAAAGAAAAAAAGTGATTAACCGTCTATAATTATCGTAATTACTGGGCAATTCTCGTTTTGACTTTTGAATATGATGAAGTTATGCCTTATAAACAATTGTGCACGGTTTAGGGAGAATAGCCCCTTGGGAAAGGTCTCAAATTCTGGTTTTTCTGTTAATTAAAAATACTCGTTAATTAACTTAATCCTTTGGTTGTTTGACTAGATAATGGTTGGATATTGGAGTGTCATGAGGGTTACACCGATGTGTAAAGTTTCGGGGCCCTGACATATCGGGAAGTGCCCGAAAATCGAGTTTTAAAATTCCACCCGTAAAACGCCGCCAAAAGCAAGTAGAATAAAAGCGTTTAAAAAATGAAGGTATGTCAGATGTATCTTTTTTATTGGAGTAGCATCAAGTTAAGATAAAAAATAAACTCTTTCAGTTGTCATAAGTCGAAACACAATAAAAACAAAAAGAGAGAGAGAAATATTTATTAGTTTTGGTTTCAACTTTTTTTGTTTTAGCATTTTATTATTTTGAAAAACGAAATGGAATCTTACGTAAGATTAGGGGGGGAGGGGTTTGAAAAATCTTACGTAACCTTACATGGGGGTAGGGGGGGGTCAAAAATTGCCAAAATCATCCTTACGTAATTAATGAATGGCCCCTTTCACATTTTCTCTTTTGGATCACACATTGGAAAAAATCGATTGAAATTTTGGTTTCCTACATAAAATTACCACCAGAATCGATTACCATAAAAAAAATTTCACGATTTAAAATTTTTTTTTTAAAGTTTATTTAAATTTTTTTTAATCAATCTGGATGAAACTGGGTATTTAAGGGTTTGGGAGGATGGCCTTTCAGAAAAACTAATAGCAATTGGGGGTCCCCATTGGGAAAAAAAGTTAGGGTTTCGTTTAATATGAAGACGACCCCCTAAGGACTCGGAAAAATTTTTTGGTAAAAGAATACTTTAATTAATGAAAAACGACCCCTATTTTGTCTTCCTAACCCAAGTGGTTCGCCATAAATCACAACTGAGTCATTTTTTTCCTCAACTGTACTTCTATCCTATACAAAGACGAAGGGCTTGTCGATTTTAATTTTAAATATTTAATTAATTGAATTTTTTTGAAACTTTTCATTTGGATTTTTGGATTTTGATCTATTTCCTTTACTGGAGAAATGCAAAAAATGCTGGCATTGCCCATTGAAGTACTTTTGTTTGAGATTAGTTATTAGGATACAAGTCAATGAATATTTATTTTCATACACTTCTACTCGAAAACAGTTATACCGTGCCAAGTGACAACAATATAAAGTGAAACTATTTATTCCATTTTCCGGGATGGATGGCCGTCCAACCAACACGGCCATCTATCCCGGAAAATGGAATAAATAGTTTACTCTTCAGGTCGTGGAAGCTTTCATCAATTTATAAAATAAAGTTTATTTATGGTGGCAACCAGCAATCAATTTTATGTTTTAACCTTCCAGCGGGCGCGCGTATGTGAGAGATACTGAGGTTGGATTTGATCTACGAATATTTCAAATATATTTAAATGAAAAGTAATCATTTTAACCATAAACGGATCACAGCTGCTTCAAAACTTCATATGGTTGAAAATATACATTTCCGATTGTCCTTTCAAGCGTCCTTTTCTTTCTCTTCAAAAAGCGCCTGCTGGCAGGTTAAATACATTTTTAATTACTTCAATAACAAATACAATGGCATTTTTTGTTCCTTATGACATACTGAAATTTTTGAAAATTTTCTCCGTGATTTTGGAGTACAACTGAACAGAAGATTCGTTAATCACATTTTTTGGTGATGAAAAATGCAACCATTTTTATTACATTGGCGAACCGCGTTCATTGTCCAGTCTCTGTAGGATTGTCTACATACCCTATCATTTTTATTCATGAAATTACTATGTAGTAAACTTATTATAAGAATGTTTTTCATTTTTTACAATAAAAATGGATGATTAATTTCAAGTATTGGCTGATGATCCTGAGTGTGGGGATGACGAGGAGTGGAGAACGTGTGGATTTCACTTCACCTGCAGCAACGTGTTTACATCACCAGCTGAACGTTGTTTCCGAGGGTGCTTCTGCAAACCAGGCTATTTAAGGAACAAGAAGGGAATATGTATTCCTCTGGTGGAATGTCATAAAGGTACACCCTGAGCTGAATTTCTCAATTTTATCCCCTAAAAAGTGATGGATCGAAATATCTCTCGACACAGGAGCTCACTCACTCAGTTACGTTTTTTATCTTTTTTTTTATTAACTCAATTGATTACATTGAATAAATATCAATATCAAACAGAGTTACGAATATTTCATAAAAAGGTTTCATTTAATTAAAAAAACACTCAAAACTACAATCAAATATAAACATTAAATGTAATCAAAAATTTAGATGTAAATCTTAACACCTAAATTTTTCATTACATTTACTGTTTATATTTTATCTAAATTTTAGTTTTTGTATTAAGCAGCTATATGCTCTAGTACACAAATGAAGATTTTAATTTTAAAATTTCTCAGGTAGTTAATTTTCTTGTCTCAAAACTACAATCGTTCTCTACGTATAATACGGACTACAGACGCATTATGCTCTTATTTGCATGATAAACGTGCTCCCCACAATACTTTTTAATAGAAAAAAGGACAATTATGGGTGCTAATACGAAGTTGAAATTGGATATTTGGCAAATTGGTTAGTTTTTAAAACTTAAAACCCATGGATTTAGCATCTTTAACCCTTTAGCTACCCACTAACTTTATAATTACATAGAATAACGATCCTTACGAATATATTGACGATACTTTGGAAGAATGCTCTTTCAGTTATCATCTTCCAGGATAAAAAGCAGCAAAGGTTTTATGATGATTACTTTAACGGGAAATGTGAATAGATTTAAATGAAGTTGCGCTTTCAGCTGCCATTTTGATCGGATTCCTATTATTGTAATTTTTATTCCCGCAAAAAAGTAGTTAAAGTCAAAAGTAAAGTGAATTATTTTTTAAGACTTAAAACTGCGATAAAAAAACATGTTTTTTTGTATTGTTAGAATATTTTAGCACTCCGTTTACTAAAAGTACTCACAAGTATCAATTTCATTAATGGGCTCTAGCGCATTGAATTTTCCAAAGATGATTAATTAATTATATGTATATCCCTCAATTTTAAATTTAGTTACTAAAAAACATATTTGCACGAAAAAAATTGCAGCGAATCATAATCCGTAGATAAAGGTGGAGTTTTCCTGCGGACTGATTGCATAATTCTGATTAATAGGATTTTTAACTATTAATCATGGATACAATAGTGAAATATGAAAATATACATTTATTTTGTTTCGATCAAGTTCCATCACTCACTTATTTTTTTTCAGATGATGAAGGTCAAAAATCAGATTTGGATGTTCCTTTCCGCGATCGGACAAGTAAGTACCGTTAAAATTCTCGTCAGTATCCTACCCAAACATAATTTAATTAAGGTAGAATATTTAGTAATTTGCATTATATATAAATGTTTACGTCTTAAAATACAACTAATATAACATAGAAAATTTTAATTTATCAAAGTTTAAAGTCATTCACATAACTCCTATATTTTAAGTGAAAGTTTAAAAAATATGGTAAAATATGGCAACTCTCAAGCGTCGTCTCCAACCGTGGACCGGTTTCGTCCTTGTTAGGACTCACCAGCACGGTATAGGAAGGTAAATCAAGAGAGCGGAGGGCAAGTTCTAGTCTAGCCGACTATAACTGAAAAAGTGGTGACCGTTGATTAGTCCTCCACTCATCTGCTGGAATGACATGGCATTCCTAGAACCGATTTAATTCCAGAAAGGCAAATTCTGATGATTCCAATTCTGAGTCCTGACAAGGACGAATTCGGTCCACGGTTGGAGGCGACGCTTGAGAGTTGTGAGTTTACACTTATTGTCCGTTAACCAACGATAATGGTGAAAGTCTCCTTTCAATTAAACCATTGTTTAAAATCAATGTTCAGGATTAAATGACGTCACATTTTGACCTTTGATGTTTTCGCTCCTCTTTTTTAAATTCAAACTTAGATATTAAAAATAAATATGCATCGTAATTAAGAAATTTTTCCTCTCTTGAGTACCTGTAACAAAAAAAATACTGGGATTGCCCATTCAGATAAAACTTTAGTTTTGCAGCAAACAAAAGCGCTGAGGAGAGTACGATATTTGTTCCCAATAATCCGCCGGACTAGTAATTTTCTGACTGTTGTAGTGGTCCGAGCCGGTTTTCAGTGGTCTCGGACCAGCGAACCACCGCTAATTTCGTACTCTAATTAAAATCAATGTGATTGAATGTTCAATGCTTGACATAGTTACTGTTATTGCTGATGCGACAATTTTTAATAATTTCCAGAACGATGCGGCCCAAATGAGGTATACGAAGAGTGCGGTAATAGCTGTATCCTCAACTGCTTTAATTACGAAATTATAAAGAATTCTAAGTGCGGTATGGTGTGCTCATCGGGATGCTTCTGTAAGAAAGGATTCATCCGCCATCCTGATGGTGAATGCATTAGACCCGAAGACTGCCCGAAAGGTAAGATTAATATGAGTGGACTCTACTTGTTTCGCTAGCCATGGTTTGAAATTGTTAATTAAGGATACGGAGAAAGAACTAAAATTCAGATCGAAATTTTATTTGCCGATTTTAAACGTTGACAGCGTTTTTCATCATGCACCGATTATCGTTTGGATTTTAGAAATGAAAAACTCATAAGGGGCCATTCATTAATTACGTAAGGATGATTTTGGCAATTTTTGACCCCCCCTACCCCCATGTAAGGGTACGTAAGATTTTTCAAACCCCTCCTCCCCTATTCTTACGTAAGATTCCATTTCGTTCAATTAGTGTTAACTCCAATAAAATACATCTGATATACCTTCATTTTTTAAAATTAAAGCTTCGATAATATACCGAGATCGTCAGCATTTTTAAGATTTTCTGTGGGGTTTTTCGATAATTCAATAGTAATTTGATTAGAATAATTGGAATGTTAACTTGGAAAATCTTACGTAAGAATTGGTTTGACCCCCCCACCCCCCAAGTAAGGGTATGTAGAGATTTTTCCAACCCCCCCTCCCCCTCGGGACCCTTACGTAATTAATGAATGGCCCCTAATTATTGGTGATCAATTTTTTAATGATCATCTCTGGGCGTTAGGGGCCATTCATTAATTACGTAAGGATGATTTTGGCAATTTTTGACCCCCCCCTCCCCCCATATAAGGGTACGTAAGATTTTTCAAACCCCTCCCCCCTATTCTTACGTAAGATTCCATTATGTTTTTCAAAACAATAAAATGTTAGAAAACTTTCCGTTTGACGTAAATCAAAGATTTTTATTTTTCAACAGATAAGTAATATTCTTGCTGTCAACTACATGTTACTAAGTATAGGACCCCGTATCCGGCTCGCTCGGGACCGGCATCAGTCCGGTTTACAGGAAAATCCGGTTTTCGGAACAATTCCCGAAAAAAGCTCAGAAAGACCGCGTCTGTTTACTAACATAACTGCGGCTGTATCGTAACGAAAATACGCGCAATCTGCAGGGTCGCGCGAGAGAGCAAAATAAATAAACAATCTCGCGCGGCCCCTGGCATCCCCCTCCCGAACATTTCCCGTTCTGAAAAGCCGAAGTGAGCGACTTTTTTTCGGCGTGGCGATCTCTTGGCGCGAGAAAAAATCCCCATACCGAAGCCGAAAACGCGCCAATTTGGTTAACGCGTTTTTGGAGGTCACATGAGTCCTACGGACCAATGGCTAGGCGTATTCAACCGGCATGCCGAAGCCGGTTTTCGGCCCGGCATGGATGGACTTTTTCTCGGCGCTGGAAAAACGTAAGCGTCACGTGATTACTTTAAAGATTTTGTGCTAAAATAGTTCTTAAGTATCTATAAAAATAAACTTAAGACTAAAGAAATTAAAAGCTGAACTCACCAGATCGGACCTGTTTGTTTCGGTTTTGATACGATGCCGATTTTCGGCACGGTTACGAGTATGCTGCGTTTTTTCGGTACCGAAGTGCGTTTTTTCCGCGCGACTTTGGTTGCCGAAGTTTATCCCTTTTTGATTGAAAAAAGGGACTACGTCATCCGCGTGCCGATTTTCGGTGCCAAAAATCGGAGTACATCGGTCGGAACTCACTGGATCCTTTCGGAGCACGGATTTGGAACTTAAAAATTTTAATTTTGGAAAAACCGCCGGTTTTCGGAACACTCCGGTTATCGGGACGCCGGATACGGGATCCGATACTATTATATTATTATCTCTTGATAAGAATAACTGGAATTTGTTTATATAACTAGGAAAATCTTACGTAAGAATTGGTTTGACCCCCCACCCCCCAAGTAAGGGTATGTAGAGATTTTTCCAACCCCCCCTCCCCCTCGGGACCCTTACGTAATTAATGAATGGGTCTTATTTCTTGAGTAATATACAGGGTGTTTCATAAGTACGTTTCGCGGCTTTTATTTAAAACCAACGTTTCCTATGGTCACGGAAGTAAGGTCTACCCCAAGCTAAGTGACCCTAAAGAATCCATTGAGAAAACTTACAGCGCCCCTAGCAGCGAAATAAAAAAGTAAAAAAAAATAATTAAAAAGTGAAAGAGTTAAGGCAAAAACCTCAGTGAAAATATTGTTGCCATCGTTATGAAGAACTCACTGAAAAAAATTTCATGAAAATATCGTATACAGGGTGTTTCAAAAGCTCATTTCGCGGCTTTTATTTGGAACCAACGTGTCCTAGGGTCACGTAAGTAAGGTTTGCCCCTAGGTAAGCCCCTAGGTTGACCCAGGAGAATCCATTGAATTGACTTACAGCACCCCTAGCGGCGAAATAAAAAGTTTAATAAATTAATTTAAAAACTAAAGAAGATAGAGCAAAAACCTCAATGAAAGCATTGTTGCCAACGACATGTCGCTGAAAAAAATTTCATGAAAATATCGTGAATATTCGCGGAGATATTAGCATGTGAAAATAGCACTTTTTCAGACCTCAAAAAAGAAAAAGTTCGCAAATTTGCAAGTTTTTTAAATTTTTTAATTAAATTTTGCTTTTATTCGAAAATAAATAACCACAAAACTACACAATAACACTGAAAATTCGCAAATTTACGAAGTTTTTCTTTTTTGAACCTTGAAAAAGTGCTATTATTACATGCCAATATTTCCGCGAATATTCACGATATTTTCATAAAATTTTTTTCAGAGAGTTCATTGTAACGTTGGCAACAATACTCTTAATGAGGTTTTTGCTCTATCTTCTTTAGTTTTTAAATTAATTTTTTTAACTTTTTTATTTCGCCACTAGGGGCGCTGTAAATCATTTCATTGGATTTTTCAGGGTCATTTAACTAGGGGTATACCCAAGACCCTCTATATACATGGCCACCCAACTCCGGAAGATGACGTCAAACGTGAGTGAAAATTGCCTTGTTAAGTCTATGGAGTGACGTCAATGATGAGTGAAAGTTATGACGTTGCACGGCTGAGTTGGGAGGCCTTTATATAGAGGGTCTTGGTATACCTTATTTCCATGATCTTAGGACACGTTGGTTCCAAATAAAGACCGCGAAACGGACTTTTGAAACACCCTGTATATTCGCGGAGATATTAGCATGTTAAAATAGCCCTTTTTCAGGCCTCAAAAAAGAAATTTTGCAAATTTTTAAGTTTTATTATGTATTTTTGTGTTTTCTTAGTTGAATATAAGCAAAATTTAATCAAAAAACCTTGCAAATTTGCGAAATTTTTCTTTTTTGAGGCCTGAAAGAGGGCTATTTTCACATTCTAATATCTCCGCGAATATATACGATATTTTTATAAATTTTTTTCAATGAGCTCTTCATAACGGTAACAACAATACTATCATCGAGGTTTTTGCTCTATCTCTTTTAGTTTTTAAATTAATTTTTTAACTGTTTTATTTCGCCGCTAGGGGCGCTGTAAGTCGTCTCACTAGATTCTCCAGGGTTATTTACCTAGGGGTTGACCTTACTTCCGTGACCCTGGAACACGTTGGTTCCAAATAAAAGCCGCGAAACGGACTTTTGAAACACCCTGTATAATATACCTTGCTCCGAAATTTAATTTATTTTTGTCGCATGAAGGATTGTCGAATTGCCAATGGAGAGATAACTTGTTTACTCTGAAATTACTTAAGAGAACATAAATACGCCAATCCTCGAAAAATTAGATTGTCGGTTTTGGTGAGGTGTGAAAGGTATGTCTTAATACTGTTTGAGTTTTATTTTTTGATCGCAATATTTTCATCGTGAATTAATAATGGACTATATCCGTCTTGCCGTCACATTTTCCCCATTATGAGACCTACTGAGCTTGCAATTAGTTACCACAGAGATAGTTTGTAGTGAGATATGATGATAGTGAGATATGATTTGATAGTGAGTTTGTTTTTCCCGATCACGTGATTGATGGGCGTGACCGAATATAGTCCATTGATTATTATCTGAGTAAAACCGTATAGTATAGCTCAAAATAAATCATTAGTTTTTGTCGAAACCAATAGAACTCAAACTCATCATGAGTTTCATGCCTTAAACCAGGCCCTATTTTTACGATTTTACTCAAAGCTGAATCATTAATGTAGGTTTTGGTGATCAAGTGTGATAATTTAATTCAAACTTTGTCGCTAGCCGAATGTACCCCTCTTTTATGATTAAGTCCCCAGGTTTCAGATTAATTTCTGCAAACGAAAAATATACAGTAAATAGACTGTATTTTAAAACACTTTTAAGGTTTCCAAGTTATTTTCAATTTAAGTTCATAAGAAATATAGTGTTTGCATTAGTGTACTTTATTTATAGTGTTCATTCAAAATTTTAAAACAATTGAAATACTTCAGGAGGGTATGCGAATCAAGGGCCTCTTGGATGAGGCTATAGAATTTTAACCATTCCCATAAGATAACACCCCTTCTTTTATTGTGGTTCGGCTGTTTTCTCAGCAACTAACTTCCTTCTAATATAAATTCTTTGGATATTTTCAATAATACGTGTTTACACAAGCACTGTAAAAAATACGACTCTTTACACAAACAAAAAAAAATGGTGTAAAGAAGATACCTGTAAATTGAGAGATGTAACTCCGCGATTTGGAGAGAACTCTACCTAGACTTGGTGGGAGGTTTCATTCATGTAAAAGGCCCCTCCGTATCGCGGAGTAAACATTCTTTAATGATATTAAGGCAACTTCTCTTCACTACCTTCTTGCGCCAAGTGCCACATTTTTTACAGTGTAAGGGAAAAAACACGAAAATTTTATTTTCCTAAAGAAACATTCTCTAATTTTAGTTATTTCTTTTCAGATTTAACAAAATTCCGTAAGAAAGGTATGTAGTATTTCATTCTACATACCCATTTAATAAGGAAATGTTATTTTCAACTAATATTCCCACTTTTATTACCAAATCCTTAAACAAATTAGAGTTAAGCTATGAAAATAAGCATAAATACTCTGTTTATTGCAGAAACCTGTCAAATGTAAATATTAAAATTTTTTTTTTAAATAAAGACATTAAAAAAATTATTTTTGTCTGTAAAATATCCAAATGAGGTCTACTTAAAGAAAAAAATTACTAAACATCTTCATAAAAATGTAGTGAGCTTCTATACAAGTTTTTCTCGTTTATCTCAAAACAAGAAAAGTGGCCTTTGACATGTTTCAGAAATAAGCTATTCAGGTTTTTATCAAAACTTCTGCATATTTTACCAATATTAGGAATTGTTTTAGGGTAGTGTGTACAGAACCGTTGTGTACAGAGACTACTTGGCAATAATGTACTGTGAGAATCCATATTTTTCGCTATTTCAGTTAAGATTTTCCTATATTTTAACATTACGGGTTTAAAAAACGTGTAGATTGGAGTTAAATACTTAAAAAAATATCCCGATAAAAAGTAAAATTTTACAGGTGGGATATTCAAGGTTTTTATAAACTTACTTTCTTTCATAAATTGCGTGAAAATTTACAAATATTACATATTTTATTGTTTAACTATTTATAGGCGACATTATATAATTGGTTCGCCGTTGGCGACCAAGATTTGTTAGCCGTCTATTTTATTACAAAACTAGCTGATATGCCCATAGTCTTGCACGGGTGGAGTTATAGCTTTAGGATTTCTTTTTTAAAATTTCCAATATATTTTATACCTTATTTTACCAGGTGAAAGATATTAAAATCCATCCAGTTGTCAAGCATTTTAATACTTGAACAATTTCTACATTTAACCCCATGATCCCCATAAAAAACATCAGAAACAAATCTCCCAAAATTACTTAAAATATATGCCCATTTAGAACCCTTGATTAATCATACAGGATATTAATTAACTTTTTCTGTGAAATTATTCAGTAACTAAAGCGTATTCCATTTTGCAATTTAAGAAAAAATCTTTCTATAGTTGAAAGGGCTTTGGGGCCATTCATTAATTACGTAAGGATCCCGAGGGGGAGGGGGGGTTGGAAAAATCTCTACATACCCTTACTTGGGGGGTGGGGGTCAAACTAATTCTTACATAAGATTTTCCGAGTTAATTGTAAACAAATTCCAATTATTCAAATCAAATTACTAGTGAATAACCCCAGAAAAACTTAAAAATGCTGATGATCTCGGTATATTACACTGTTCAACAAATTTGACCTTCAAAATTTTTTCCTTGATGAAAATGGTCATTTCTTATAGATTTTGGGTCGCTGAATACGAAAATCATCATTAAAATTTCCAATTGACTCAGGATTTTTGGAGAACAGCCCCTCCCCCTTTTTACGTTTTTTGACGACTTTATAACTTTAAACTCGATTTTCAGGGTCAAAAAGCATTGTTTTAGTCTTCAAATGGATCCCCAGGTTAATAAGAAATGTTTAAATTAATAAAATATGATAAATTTATAACAAATGGATAGGTTTGAGGGGTAATTACCCCCCTAAAAATACAAAAAATAGCTTAAATTATAGAGGTTTCCATACGCTATTTTTTACTCTTATTTTTTACGCAATTCCCATTTGAAGGGTCCTAACCCTTCCCCAAGGACCCAAATTTGATGACAATATGCAGCAATAATTTTTACTAAAAGCGGTTGAGGTGTTAGCCTCCCAGAAGCCCCCGCGGAAGAGTTCGGAAGACATCTAGAATCGCGAAGGCGCTCGCCAGCTCAGGAATTAATATTGATGATTTTGAAATGATTACAAATGACATTTTTCTTATATTTTGGGTCTATCCTAAGTAGAAACTCTTCAGCTCTTTAAAAACTGACCGGTTTTAGGGAGTGAGGATTCCATGTTTCAAGATGTTAATAGATGCACGACTGTGGATAACAATTAGGGGGCATCCCCTTAAAAACTGAGGGTGTTGAAGGAAAATGGGTGTCATATTTGAATTCAGCAGATCATTTTACACAAGAAACAGCTGAAATTCAGTTAGTGGCTTCAAATTTTGCTTTTGTACAGCACAGTTTAACTCTAAGTGCGGCATTGAACCCTTCAGTGGGTGCTTTGGGGGCGCTCTCACCTCAACCGCTTTTGGTAAAAATCATTGCTGCATATTGCCATCAAATTTGGGTCCTTGGGGAAGGGTTAGGACTAGTGATGGGCAAAATCGATAATTTTAGGTATCGAATACTTTGGTATCGAATACTTATAGGTATCGAATACTTTGGTATCGAATACTTATAGGTATCGAGTACTTTTAGGTATCGAATACTTTTTTTCAATGTCGGGAAATGAACCTGAAGGGACAATTTTTTTAGGGCCTATCCATAATCAGACTAATATTCAAAAAACTGAAAGCGATCCATCAAAAAGCCCCGTAGCTACGGGCCTGGAGGTGGATAGAGGCGAGGGATTTGGCGGGGGAAAAACCTAGCCGCGTCAAATTTCTCTCGCGGATGATAGCGACTTGGGTTTGAGAGTTGCAAAATGAAAACGGAAACAGGCTGCGTTTGATCTACAGTAGGTATTATAAAGATTACTTCATTGAAAAATTTAAAACGAAATATGTCAATAAAGTATCGATACTTTTGTGGGTATCGAATACACTCGTTACCTATAGGTATCGAGTACTTAAGTATTTGGTATCGATACCTGCCCATCACTAGTTAGGACCCTTCAAACGTGAATTGCGTATAAAATAAAAGGAAAAAATAGCGTATAAAAACCTCTATAATTTTTAACTAATTTTTTGCATTTTTAGGGGGTAACTATCCCTTAAACCTATCCAGTTGTTATAAATTTATCATATTTTATAAATTTGAACATTTCTTGTTACCTGGGGAGCAATTTGAAGACAAAAACAATGCTTTTTGACCCTGAAAATCGAGTTTAAAGTTATTAAGTCATCGAAAATCGTAAAAAGGGGGAGGGGCTGTTCCCCGAAAATCCTGAGTCAATTGAGAATTTTAATGGTGATTTTCGTATTCAGCGACCCAAAATCTATAAGAAATGACTATTTTCATCAAGGAAATTTTTTCAGTGTTGAACAGTGTTATCGAAGCTTTAATTTTAAAAAATGAAGGTATGTCAGATGTATCTTTTTTATTGGAGTAGCATGAAGTTAAGATAAAAAATAAACTCTTTCAGTTGTCATAAGTCGAAACACAATAAAAACAAAAGGAGAGAGAGAAATATTTATTAGTTTTGGTTTCAACTTTTTTTGTTTTAGCATTTTATTATTTTGAAAAACGAAATGGAATCTTATGTAAGATTAGGGGGGGAGGGGTTTGAAAAATCTTACGTAACCTTACATGGGGGTAGGGGGGGGGTCAAAAATTGCCAAAATCATCCTTACGTAATTAATGAATGGCCCCTTTCACATTTTCTCTTTTGGATCACACATTGGAAAAAATCGATTGAAATTTTGGTTTCCTACATAAAATTACCACCAGAATCGATTACCATAAAAAAAATTTCACGATTTAAAAATTTTTTTTAAAGTTTATTTAAATTTTTTTAATCAATCTGGATGAAACTGGGTATTTAAGGGTTTGGGAGGATGGCCTTTCAGAAAAACTAATAGCAATTGGGGGTCCCCATTGGGAAAAAAAGTTAGTGTTTCGTTTAATATGAAGACGACCCCCTAAGGACTCGGAAAAATTTTTTGGTAAAAGAATACTTTAATTAATGAAAAACGACCCCTATTTTGTCTTCCTAACCCAAGTGGTTCGCCATAAATCACAACTGAGTCATTTTTTTCCTCAACTGTACTTCTATCCTATACAAAGACGAAGGGCTTGTCGATTTTAATTTTAAATATTTAATTAATTGAATTTTTTTGAAACTTTTCATTTGGATTTTTGGATTTTGATCTATTTCCTTTACTGGAGAAATGCAAAAAATGCTGGCATTGCCCATTGAAGTACTTTTGTTTGAGATTAGTTATTAGGATACAAGTCAATGAATATTTATTTTCATACACTTCTACTCGAAAACAGTTATACCGTGCCAAGTGACAACAATATAAAGTGAAACTATTTATTCCATTTTCCGGGATGGATGGCCGTCCAACCAACACGGCCATCTATCCCGGAAAATGGAATAAATAGTTTACTCTTCAGGTCGTGGAAGCTTTCATCAATTTATAAAATAAAGTTTATTTATGGTGGCAACCAGCAATCAATTTTATGTTTTAACCTTCCAGCGGGCGCGCGTATGTGAGAGATACTGAGGTTGGATTTGATCTACGAATATTTCAAATATATTTAAATGAAAAGTAATCATTTTAACCATAAACGGATCACAGCTGCTTCAAAACTTCATATGGTTGAAAATATACATTTCCGATTGTCCTTTCAAGCGTCCTTTTCTTTCTCTTCAAAAAGCGCCTGCTGGCAGGTTAAATACATTTTTAATTACTTCAATAACAAATACAATGGCATTTTTTGTTCCTTATGACATACTGAAATTTTTGAAAATTTTCTCCGTGATTTTGGAGTACAACTGAACAGAAGATTCGTTAATCACATTTTTTGGTGATGAAAAATGCAACCATTTTTATTACATTGGCGAACCGTTCATTGTCCAGTCTCTGTAGGATTGTCTACATACCCTATCATTTTTATTCATGAAATTACTATGTAGTAAACTTATTATAAGAATGTTTTTCATTTTTTACAATAAAAATGGATGATTAATTTCAAGTATTGGCTGATGATCCTGAGTGTGGGGATGACGAGGAGTGGAGAACGTGTGGATTTCACTTCACCTGCAGCAACGTGTTTACATCACCAGCTGAACGTTGTTTCCGAGGGTGCTTCTGCAAACTAGGCTATTTAAGGAACAAGAAGGGAATATGTATTCCTCTGGTGGAATGTCATAAAGGTACACCCTGAGCTGAATTTCTCAATTTTATCCCCTAAAAAGTGATGGATCGAAATATCTCTCGACACAGGTGCTCACTCACTCAGTTACGTTTTTTATCTTTTTTTTTATTAACTCAATTGATTACATTGAATAAATATCAATATCAAACAGAGTTACGAATATTTCATAGCTACTGACGGTACTTACAAGTCCCACTAACTTTAAAATTACATAGAATAACGATCCTTACGAATATATTGACGATACTTTGGAAGAATGATCTCTTTCAGTTATCATCTTCCAGGATAAAAAGCAGCAAAGGTTTTATGATGATTATTTTAACGGGAAATGTGAATAGATTTAAATGAAGTTGCGCTTTCAGCTGCCTATTATTCCTATTATTGTAATTTTTATTCCCGCAAAAAAGTAGTTAAAGTCAAAAGTAAAGTGAATTATTTTTTAAGACTTAAAACTGCGATAAAAAAACATGTTTTTTTTGTATTGTGAGAATATTTTAGCACTCCGTTTACTGACAGTACTCACAAGAGTATCAATTTCATTAATGGGCTCTAGCGGATTGAATTTTCCAAAGATGATTAATTTATTTATGTATATCCCTGAATTTTAAATTTAGTTATTAAAAAAATATTTGCACGAAAAAAATTGCAGCGAATCATAATCCGTAGATAAAGGATTAAGGTGGATTTTTCCTGGGGACTGATTGCATAATTCTGATTAATAGGGTTTTTAACTATTAATCATGGATACAATAGTGAAATATGAAAATATACATTTTTTTTGTTTTGATCAAGTTCCACTCACTTATTTTTTTTCAGATGATGAAGGTAAAAAATCAGACTTGGATGTTCCTTTCCGCGATCGGACAAGTAAGTCCCGTTAAAATTCTCGTCAGTATCCATAATTCTACATAATTCAATTAAGGTAGAATGTTTAGTAATTTGCATTATATATAAATGTTTACGTCTTAAAATACAACTAATATAACATAGAAAATTTTAATTTATCAAAGTTTAAAGTCATTCACATAACTCCTATATTTTAAGTGAAAGTTTAAAAAATATGGCAAAATATGGCAACTCTCAAGCGTCGTCTCCAACCGTGGACCGGTTTCGTCCTTGTTAGGACTCACCAGCACGGTATAGGAAGGTAACGCAAGAGAGCGGAGGGCAAGTTCTAGTCTAGCCGACTATAACTGAAAAAGTGGTGACCGTTGATTAGTCCTCCACTCATCTGCTGGAATGACATGGCATTCCTAGAACAGATTTAATTCCAGAAAGGCAAATTCTGATGATTCCAATTCTGAGTCCTAACAAGGACGAATTCGGTGCACGGTTGGAGGCGACGCTTGAGAGTTGTGAGTTTACACTTATTGTCCGTTAACCAGCGATAATGGTGAAATTCTCCTTTCAATAAGGAAGTTGCATGTGTCAGATTTTCAAAAACAAACAAGTGTTCCGTATGATTTTTTGTGTGGTAAAATGAAACATCCAGTCAGTTTTTCAAAAAAATGTACAGGTAATTAAATATTTTAATTTATAAGTCGAGAAAAAAACACGTGACTGAAAACGTTTATCGTTTAAACTATAAGATGACGTCAACAATAATACCATCAACTCCATTGCTTTACAACAATGTTTAGTATAAGATGACGTCACATCCAAACTTTTGGCGTTTTCGCGCGCTTTTAAAAAGGGGATTTTTGTTAATTTTTTTGGCAATCAAAAAATTTCTCGATCGGCTTCAAATTTTGGGTAGTTGCTTATTTTTGCAAGATGAATCGATTAAAAAAATTAAAAAAAATCATGCAACTTCCTCATTAAACCATTGTTTAAAATCAATGTTCACAGGATTAAATGACGTCATATTTTGACCTTTGATGTTTTCGCTCCTCTTTTTTAAATTCAAACTTAGAAATTAAAAATAAATATGCATCGTAATTAAAATTTTTTCCTCTCTTGAGTACCTGTAACAAAAAAAAATACTGGGATTGCCCATTCAGATAAAACTTTAGTTTTGCAGCAAACAAAAGCGCTGAGGAGAGTACGATATTTGTTCCTAATAATCCGCCGGACTAGTAATTTTCTGACTGTTGTAGTGGTCCGAGCCGGTTTTCAGTGGTCTCGGACCAGCGAACCACCGCTAATTTCGTACTCTTATTAAAATCAATGTGATTGAATGTTCATTGTTCAATGCTTGACATAGTTACTGTTATTGCTGATGCGACAATTTTTAATAATTTCCAGAACGATGCGGCCCAAATGAGGTATACGAAGAGTGCGGTAATAGCTGTATCCTCAACTGCTTTAATTACGAAATTATAAAGAATTTTAATTGCGGTATGGTGTGCTCATCGGGATGCTTCTGTAAGAAAGGATTCATCCGCCATCCTGATGGTGAATGCATTAGACCTGAAGACTGCCCGAAAGGTAAGATTAATATGAGTGGACTCTACTTGTTTCGCTGGCCATGGTTTGAAATTGTTAATTAAGGATACGGAGAAAGAACTAAAATTCAGATCGAAATTTTATTTGCCGATTTTAAACGTTGACAGCGTTTTTCATCATGCACCGATTATCGTTTGGATTTTAGAAATGAAAAACTCATAATTATTGGTGATCAATTTTTTAATGATCATCTCTGGGCGTTATTTCTTGAGTAATATACAGGGTGTTTCATAAGTACGTTTCGCGGCTTTTATTTAAAACCAACGTTTCCTATGGTCACGGAAGTAAGGTCTACCCCAAGCTAAGTGACCCTAAAGAATCCATTGAGAAAACTTACAGCGCCCCTAGCAGCGAAATAAAAAAGTAAAAAAAAATAATTCAAAAACTGAAAGAGTTAAGGCAAAAACCTCAGTGAAAATATTGTTGCCATCGTTATGAAGAACTCACTGAAAAAAATTTCATGAAAATATCGTATACAGGGTGTTTCAAAAGCTCATTTCGCGGCTTTTATTTGGAACCAACGTGTCCTAGGGTCACGTAAGTAAGGTTTGCTCCTAGGTAAGTGACCCAGGAGAATCCATTGAATTGACTTACAGCACCCCTAGCGGCGAAATAAAAAGTTTAATAAATTAATTTAAAAACTAAAGAAGATAGAGCAAAAACCTCAATGAAAGTATTGTTGCCAACGACATGAAGAACTCGCTGAAAAAAATTTCATGAAAATATCGTGAATATTCGCGGAGATATTAGCATGTGAAAATAGCACTTTTTCAGACCTCAAAAAAGAAAAAGTTCGCAAATTTGCAAGTTTTTTAAATTTTTTCATTAAATTTTGCTTTTATTCGAAAATAAATAACCACAAAACTACACAATAACACCGAAAATTCGCAAATTTACGAAGTTTTTCTTTTTTGAACCTTGAAAAAGTGCTATTATTACATGCTAATATTTCCGCGAATATTCACGATATTTTCATAAAATTTTTTTCAGAGAGTTCATTGTAACGTTGGCAACAATACTCTTAATGAGGTTTTTGCTCTATCTTCTTTAGTTTTTAAATTAATTTTTTTAACTTTTTTATTTCGCCACTAGGGGCGCTGTAAGTCATTTCATTGGATTTTTCAGGGTCATTTAACTAGGGGTATACCACAGAGAAAAATCCTAACAGAGGGTCCAAAACGATATATTCAAAAGTTGTATGGGTTTGAGGGCGCCACGATCAACTAAATGATTGACAGAGAGATCAAACCTGTGATTGGCTGTCACGCAATCTTCTATTTCGAAGGAGAAGGAAAAAGTTTTTCTCAACCAATCAGGCTTTTCCGTCCCGCCTCTCGTGACGTTGATGCGATCGCAGCGCCACCCAACCCATCCAACTTTTCGATTTCCATTAGCGCCTATGGCGACGGACTCTCTGTTCTAGTACTCTGTGGGGTATACCCAAGACCCTCTATATACATGGCCACCCAACTCCGGAAGATGACGTCAAACGTGAGTGAAAATTGCCTTGTTAAGTCTATGGAGTGACGTCAATGATGAGTGAAAGTTATGACGTTGCACGGCTGAGTTGGGAGGCCTTTATATAGAGGGTCTTGGTATACCTTATTTCCATGATCTTAGGACACGTTGGTTCCAAATAAAGACCGCGAAACGGACTTTTGAAACACCCTGTATATTCGCGGAGATATTAGCATGTTAAAATAGCCCTTTTTCAGGCCTCAAAAAAGAAATTTTGCAAATTTTTAAGTTTTATTATGTACACTAGCGGAAATAAAAATCCCAACACCAAGAAGGAAAGGAGATATCAAACTCAAATTTATTTCTATGATTGCACATAGTATCAATGTGAATTGATTAAAAAATTAGACTTCCTGGATGTTAGGGGGCCGAGAAAAACAGGGAGGAGTGTTGTCTCCATAGGTGTCCATTACCGCGGTCACACGTTATGGTAGTGAGTGACAGGGGCTCTAATTGACTTTTGAGGGATTGGAGGACCATGTTGTCTCCTCAGATAGTCCAAATTCATATGGTGCACCAGCGGACGTTGCATACCGGGCTAGGTGATTTCTCCTCTTTCTCCAGACATGTTTTGTGAGCGTTGGTTCTAGAGAACGGGAAAGACGGTGTAAAATTGCAACCTAGGGTGTTAAAAAGAAAGCTTGGACATTGCATACAACATGTGGTTGTGCATGTTTCTCTTAAATTTTGTACCCAGGACAGGTCTGAAGGTAAGGACGGTCTACCGGCTGCAAAACCTCAATGACGCAGCTCTGGTTGGAAAAAGTACTGGTGAATCATACTCAGGAGACGCAGAAAGGGAATCCAATGCATCCCCACTCCGTTACCCTGCATCATCACTTCGTGGAACGATTGGAAAATCGTCAGCTGAGTGCGCTCTCTCCATTGTGTCTTCAAACTCATACCCAACTGTCGTGGTGCTCCAAACCGAAGCAGGATTCTCTCATAAACACAATGTCATGAAATTGGGATTTTCATTTCCTTATTTCGTGCACTATTGGAAACAGAAAGGCCCATTTTCAGCCCCTTGTTTATAGACAAAGATGTAAGAAGCTATGCGGACAAAACGGACAATCCGCAATACTGTAAACGATACCCATCCCACTGCCGCTTGTCCTCAGTATGATCTACCGGTACTTTGGCCAACCAGAGCTGCTTCATTGAGGTTTTTTACCCGGTTGTCCGTCCTTACCTTCAGACCTGTCCTGAGGACAAATTTCAAGAGAAAAATGCACAAACACATGTTTTATGCAATGCCCAAGCTTTCTTCTTAACCCCCTATATTGCATTTTTACCCTGGCCTATCCGTTCGTAAGAACCAACGCTCACAAAACATGTCTGGAGAAAGAGGAGAAATCACCTAGCCCGGTATGCAACGTCCGCTGGTGCACCATATGAATTTGGACTATCTGAGGAGACAACATGGTCCTCCAATCCCTCAAAAGTCAATTAGAGCCCCTGTCACTCACTACCATAACGTGTGACGGCAGTAATGGACACCTATGGAGACAACACTCCGCCCTGTTTTTCTCGGCCCCCTAATATCCAGGAAGGCTGATTTTTTAAGCAATTCACATTCATACTATGTGCAATCATAGAAATAAATTTGAGTTTGATATCTCCTTTCCTTCTTGGTGTTGGGATTTTTATTTCCGCTAGTGTATTTTTGTGTTTTCTTAGTTGAATATAAGCAAAATTTAATCAAAAAACCTTGCAAATTTTCGAACTTTTTCTTTTTTGAGGCCTGAAAGGGGGCTATTTTCACATTCTAATATCTCCGCGAATATATGCGATATTTTTATGAAATTTTTTTCAATGAGCTCTTCATAACGGTAACAACAATAGGGGAAAGTTGTCCAAAATGGGGACGCTAACATATTTCTGTCTGCAAAAAAAATCTATAAATAAGAAAAATGTGGCAAAGCATTTCCCGTTTAGAGCATGTCTTAGACTATGAGATGGCAAGGCGATTTTTTAAAAAAAATCCTTAGTATAGGCAAAAAAAACATTTTTCTGAATAATGTTCGAAGTCCCCGTTTTGGACAACCGGATGGGTAAAATGGGGTACTCATATGAAATAGCATATAAATTCAAGTTCTGCTGCGAAATTTTATTAGAAAAACTTGTTTTACAAAGAAAGATTGACTTTAATGCAAAATCAAAATGCAGATAAGGAATTTTACCTTTTTTAACAGTTACTAGAATGTCACAAAAAGTAATCAAATACAAAAGTCACATATAAAATTGACATCGCTTTCGTCAACACTTGAACATGCTTCATGGGCCCAACCTCGACAGCTGCTACATTGAATCCATCCCTCTTTGTGTTTCGAGTCAATGTAAAGTCAATGTAAAGACGGGGACGTCCCCATTTTGGACTACCCTCTATGTCCCCATTTGAGCCGACCATGACGAACGCTAGAAAACATGGCATCTCTTCACACACATGTAAGATAGAAAATGAAGAAACATATCAGAATATAACTTAAAACTAGAGCGAAAAAAATGATTACTTACCAAAATTGAATCTTCAAATGTAAATTCATACAGCTCAATATAGTGCAGGGGCAAAATCGAACTTTTTTCTTGCTAAAAATTCAAAACTTCGTAGCAGGAAGAATAACAGCAAATGGCGTCAACAAATCTTTTCAAAATGGCAATCTGATGTAAAGGAATAATAGTAGTACATTGGATCACCAGATGTCAGCACTTATCAGTGAGAAACCGAATGTCCCCATTTGACCCGCCGTCCCCGTTTTGGACGACTCTCCCCTACTATCATCGAGGTTTTTGTTCTATCTCCTTTAGTTTTTAAATTAATTTTTTTAACTGTTTTATTTCGCCGCTAGGGGCGCTGTAAGTCGTCTCACTAGATTCTCCAGGGTCATTTACCTAGGGGTAGACCTTACTTCCGTGACCCTGGAACACGTTGGTTCCAAATAAAAGCCGCGAAACGGACTTTTGAAACACCCTGTATAATATACCTTGCTCCGAAATTTAATTTATTTTTGTCGCATGAAGGATTGTCGAATTGTCAATGGAGAGATAACTTGTTTACTCTGAAATTACTTAAGAGAACATAAATACGCCAATCCTCGAAAAATTAGATTGTCGGTTTTGGTGAGGTGTGAAAGGTATGTCTTAATACTGTTTGAGTTTTATTTTTTGATCGCAATATTTTCATCGTGAATTAATAATGGACTATATCCGTCTTGCCGTCACATTTTCCCCATTATGAGACCTACTGAGCTTGCAATTAGTTACCACAGAGATAGTTTGTAGTGAGATATGATGATAGTGAGATATGATTTGATAGTGAGTTTGTTTTTCCCGATCACGTGATTGATGGGCGTGACCGAATATAGTCCATTGATTATTATCTGAGTAAAACCGTATAGTATAGCTCAAAATAAATCATTAGTTTTTGTCGAAACCAATAGAACTCAAACTCATCATGAGTTTCATGCCTTAAACCAGGCCCTATTTTTACGATTTTACTCAAAGCTGAATCATTAATGTAGGTTTTGGTGATCAAGTGTGATAATTTAATTCAAACTTTGTCGCTCGCCGAATGTACCCCTCTTTTATGATTAAGTCCCCAGGTTTCAGATTAATTTCTGCAAACGAAAAATATACAGTAAATAGACTGTATTTTAAAACACTTTTAAGGTTTCCAAGTTATTTTCAATTTAAGTTCATAAGAAATATAGTGTTTGCATTAGTGTACTTTATTTATAGTGTTCATTCAAAATTTTAAAACAATTGAAATACTTCAGGAGGGTATGCGAATCAAGGGCCTCTTGGATGAGGCTATAGAATTTTAACCATTCCCATAAGATAACACCCCTTCTTTTATTGTGGTTCGGCTGTTTTCTCAGCAACTAACTTCCTTCTAATATAAATTCTTTGGATATTTTCAATAATACGTGTTTACACAAGCACTGTAAAAAATACGACTCTTTACACAAACAAAAAAAATGGTGTAAAGAAGATACCTGTAAATTGAGAGATGTAACTCCGCGATTTGGAGAGAACTCTACCTAGACTTGGTGGGAGGTTTCATTCATGTAAAAGGCCCCTCCGTATCGCGGAGTAAACATTCTTTAATGATATTAAGGCAACTTCTCTTCACTACCTTCTTGCGCCAAGTGCCACATTTTTTACAGTGTAAGGGAAAAAACACGAAAATTTTATTTTCCTAAAGAAACATTCTCTAATTTTAGTTATCTCTTTTCAGATTTAACAAAATTCCGTAAGAAAGGTATGTAGTATTTCATTCTGTTGGTTTGATAAAGTAGTTTAGTGGTAGAGCCGTAACCTCCTTGAAAGTTAGGCCAGTTCTTGAATTTTCATTTGTTTTTTGGAGGGGAAATAACAATTTTTATCTTTTAAATCTATCGGAAAAGCAATTTTATAAACCTTAAGCTATATGAAGTGATTGGTCTCCATCACATACGTCACATATAAAGGGTGTTTCAGATAAGTGTTTGACAACTTCTAGGATGGGTAGGACGCACCTGGACGATTCAGGTATTTATTCCATAAAACCAATTAATTTGGTTTTGATGTAAAAAATGCCGGAATCGCACGATTTTGCTGATTTTAATCCAATCATAAAAAGTTAATTTCCACTGTAGATTATACAACCATCCTTGCCGGCTTATAAAAACTCCTAGGTCGTTAGGGGGGCATTTCTGACCCCCATTCCAAAGGGATTTTGAGTCGTCTAGGTGTCACTCCTACCCCTCCTAGAAGTTATGAAATACTTAACTGAAGCATCCTGTTGGCAAGTGAGGAAATAAGAGGTGGTAATATCGCGCCTGTGGAAAATAGTGTCTACAACCTGTATAGTCAGCTTTTCCTCTCTTTTAGGTTCATTACGAACTGCAAAAAAATCAAACAGAAGCAGAAAAGATTTAGCAGCAAAAGTTACCAGAGCTTTCCTTTCCAAGGGATTTCTCTATTGACTGAGCTGTTCTGTATAAAAAGACGTTTTTGAATTAAATAAAACTTTTGAAGTTGAGAAAAAATGAAACACTGGTCTGTAGAGACTATGTAGTTAAGAAAAATTTTATATTTTTGATGGATCAATTCCCTTAAGTCAAGTTAGGGATTAAGCAGAGAAATTCCGTGTGAAGGAAAGCTCGATGAAATTTTATTGTCAGAGTGTCAGAGCTTTTCTGTTTCTTTACGATTATTTTTCGCAATCCAGGAAATGTATGAGAATACACAAATATTCAAATAAAAGCAGTTTTTTCGCAGGCTGAGTGGGGGCCATAGCAGAACGGTGCGTAAGTTCGTAGTTATAACTGCACTCAAGTTATAGAAAATCATGAACCCTTCCAAGATTTTGGGAATGCTTTCTAAGAAATAATTATTGAATCTAATTTGAATTTTTTCTAAGGGACGTTTTGAGGAGGTCAACACTAGTTAACTTTCTTTCAATAATTCCCAGAAGTATGCGGTCCAGGTGAGGAATACGATAGCTGCGGTTCCATGTGTCCACCCGTAACATGCGAGACTTACGGATCTTCTATCGGGCGTTCGTGCGGTTTGGCGTGCAAAGGGGGATGCTTTTGTCAAAGAGGACTCATCCGCAATGCTCGAGGTCAATGCGTTAGTCCTGAAGAGTGCCCAAAAGGTAAAGTTAATTCGAATGGTCATCCAAAAATCTTTCTTTCCTGCTGACCGAATGTCCCGTCTTTATTTTTAAATGAAGCCGTGCTTTCAGATTAATTTCTAAATAAAAGATATTTGTTAAAAAATTCAAGTTATCAAGATTAAATTTTGAATTTAAGTTCTTCGTTATTATAATGTATTTCAATTATTACTTCTTTATTAAAAGTGTTCATTCAAAATTAAACAGTAAATTGTAATAAATACACTAAAGAGGGTATGTGATTCAAAGGTTCCTTGGATGAGGTAATAAGATTTAAACTCTTCCCCGAAGATTCTCTTTTTGTTGCAGGACTGTTTTCTCATCGATCAAATTCTATCTGATGTTTAGCATTTTTATATTTTCAATAACATGTAAAGAAAAAAATACACCAAATAGTAAAAAATAAAGCACCTGGTACACCTGTAAAATATCGTGTAGGTTTCCTGAAAGGGTATCTAGCATAGCCATCTAGATTCTAGAGCAAACAGGCCGGGAAAGAACATATTTTTTTCAACTGGCCTGAAATAGAATGACTAACAACTGGTTATCTCCACCAAAACGCTAAAAATTTAACAGGGGCTCTATCAAAGTGCATTATTGTAAAACGCGGCCGGGACAGCTAAAAGATGAGAGTCATTCTTGCCGTCTTTTTCGTCCGAGAGCCATCCAACGATTGGTTGAGGAGCGGGGGAAAACATGAGAAGCTCGCGCTTAGGTTCGCTTTCTTGAAGATATGACTCATCGAGGCTAAGTGTCTCTAGTTCCTACACGATATTCTACAGCAATGATGGGCAACGTCCGGCCCGCATCCGTGCATCTTATTATTCTATGTTTTATCAGAGGTAAGAGGTCTTCTAAACTGATAACTTGAACTAATTAACTGATTTTGTAGGATTTTAAAGCAAAATCGTTTTACAATCCACAAAGTCACATTTAAACAACTATCTAATTGACTTCGAAGATGTCTATATTAACATTTTGAATTGGCTGACCACTATTTTTGAGTCTAGAGTTGAAATAATTTATAAAAAGTAACCCTAAGAGAAAAAAAATAGAATTCTATAATAATTTTATGGGTTAGTATTTAATAAGGAAATGTGATTTTCAACTAATACTCCTACTCCTACATTTACTAACAAATCCTTAAATAAATTAGTGTTAAGCTATGAAAACAGGCCTGAATGCTCTGTTTATTGCAAAAACCTGTCAAATACAAATATTTCAATATTTTTTATGGAAAGAATAAAAACATTAAAAAAATTCGTTTTGCCTGTAAAATATCCCAATAGGGCATACTTTAAGAAAAAAATTACTAAATACCTTCATAAAAATTTATTGAGCTTCTATACAGTTTTTCTCATTTATCTCAAAACAAGAAAAGTGGCGTTTGACATGTTTCAGAAATAAGTGATTCAATTAGAGATGTATATTCATGGTTTCTGGTTTATTAATTTAAGTAATACGGCTGCTATTGACAATTTTCAAATAATATCCTTAACTTAACTAACTATCTCCAAACATAAACAATTTCCAAACTAAACTCTTCAAAACTAAATTCATAGACACTTATTGAAAACAACTATCAAGTCTTTTCAAATTTTTTAGTTAAAATTATGAAATGAAAATTGGGTCAAGTCACATGTGTATTTAAATCTCATAAATCATGAACAAAATTAACTAAATTTGGTGTTCAAAAGTAAAAAGGTTCCAGATGAAAATTAAGAGTGAAATATGTGGACTTTATCTTCAGATTTTTGCTGTTTTCTTAAAATTTGAGCATAAGTTCAGAACTTAAAGCTCAAGGTAGACCAATTTAATATTATTATAATTTTACAAACTTTATTTGCATATTAGTTTTGAAGCAATTGGAACAAAAATAACTTGGCTACAAGAAATAGTTATGACATGTTCAAAATCATGGGGCGTTTGATGCATCCTACTACTATCATGAAACTCGCGCTTTCTTCGTCACGTCACAAGAGGCGGAGAAAAAGAAGCTTTATGTGTAAGGAGTTGGAGTATTCTTTAGTGCTAAATTCTCCCCTCCCTTTTGATTCTCGAAGGAAATTTAACTTATTACAATAAAAATCAAAATTTACACTATAAAAGAATACACTTTATTACAGAAAATTCTTCGAATTCAGTTGATTCTAATTTTGTCGGGTATTTTTGTAAAAACAATTTGCTCTTATCATAGAGGTAGGAAGTGATGGCTGTTTTAAGAATAATTTAAAATATTTGCATAATACCTATTACTTTAACAATCTCATTTCTTTCAAAACTTTATAGGTTTAATTCACATTTAAAAATATTTGGATATTCAATTTGAACTTCTCTTTATTCAGTCTGTAATTAACATAAATCTATTAAGAAATCAGTGCATTCTTGAGCAGTGAAAAAATATTTTTGATTCAAAAAAGCATTCTTTTGCTTTAAGCGTTTCTTAGCATACCTAGATCTAGTGATGCAAGGGCGAGAAAAAACCGGGCTTAATCCCGGGAATAAACCCAAAAAACCAAAACACCCGGGTTTATTCCCGGGATTAAACCCGGTTTTTTCCCGCCCTTGCATAGCTACCTAGAACTATGGGCATTTCTAGTTTTGCATCTAAATTTAGATGAGCGATTGTCTGAATTGGAAAAAAAAATTGCGAAAAAAATATTATTCCAATCCCAACAATAATTAAATTCGTGATTCCTAATAATAGTTTGTGGGAAACTACAGACTAACCTTGACATTTTCAAAAACTTAATACACAAAAGGTAAAAGAAAAACAAATAATTTTCTGGAAATAATTTAATTAATTTAATTTCTATTTTCAGATTCAGGAAGTTCCCGTTACTCCGACAGAGGGTTTCGCAAACGCAGGGATGGTACGTATCTGTTGAATTTATGTTCTTTAGGGAAAAAGTGTGGGGCCATAACCTCCGTGAAAATATGAACAATTCAACTTTACACAGGTATCTGATAATCCTGCAGATAAAAGGGAGAGACCTGCTGTAGATCACTGGTTTTAAAATGGTCCATATAAAGTGCTTCTCAAACTTTCAATATCGGCGATCCAATTTTCAATCTTATTTTTTATTGTGCTCCGCTTTCATGCAGTACCAAATGTTAACAAATACATTTACTGATGAAAACGGTTAGGAACCGCAGTCGAAGGGGAATGGGGTCCTCCTACTGAATATTTTTAAAATTTTAGAGTTATGAAAGCAATTTTAAGGTATTTTTTGGGACGAAGATATGTTTAAAGTTTCCATGTGCTTTTTTCTTTGAGTGATGAATTTTTTGCATTGCATGAGTAGGTGTTCGTTAGAATCAATTTCTTTACATAGGGAACAAAGAGGACTTGATACCTTTCCAATCTTTAATAAATTTTTGTTCGTTAATAGAGTTTTAGTTTTTAATCTTGCCAAACGCATTCGAACTCTGAAATACGTATCCAACCAGTTTGAAATTCTAGTATTCTGCTAAAGCTATTCCCTCTATTTTAGTTTTTTTGCTCAAGGATTTTTTTTCCTTTTAGCCTAAACCCTGATTAAAGCTAAGTTATTGGTAACAATAGCCATTTGGCCATATAGTCTACAATAAGGAAGTTGCATGTGTCAGATTTTCAAAAACAAATAAGTGTTCCGTAAGGTTTTTTTGTATGGTTAAATGAAATATCTATTAAATTTTTCAAAAAAATGTACAGGTAATTTAATATTTTAATTTAAAAGTCGAGAAAAAAACACGTGACTGAAAACGTTTATTGTATAAAAAGTAACGATGACGTCAACAATCATACCATCGACTCCATTGCTTTCCAACAATGGTCATCGTACGATGACGTCACATCCCAAACTCTTAGCGTTTTCGCGCGCTTTTAAGAAGTGGATTTTTGTTAATTTTTTTGGCAATCAAAAAATTTCTTAATCGGCCTCAAATTTTGGGTAGTTGCTTATTTTTGCATGAAGAATTGATTGAAAAAATATAAAAAATCATGCAACTTCCTCATTGTTTTCCTATCAGTCAGTTTCCATTCAATGTTTAGATTTTTACTAATTTTAATTATGGGTTTAAGCATGTTATAAGTGTAAAAAATTAAAAAGAAAAAACTTATTTTCTGTATGTACTCTATCTGAATTTTACTAAATTCTCTTTTCCGAAAACTAATCCCCTTGAAAAAGAAATTCTTAAACATAAATTTGTGTAACATTTACTTCTGTTTTGATTAAGTAGTGTAGAGCCGTAACCACCATGGTTAGTTCCTAAATCGTCAGTAATGACGTCTGGAGGCCAATTATGAATTTCATGTCACTTAAATCCCTACCTAACATACACTGGTGTTCAAAATTAAGAGAAATAGCACATTTGTTCGATTTTCTACAGATCTACTAAATAGATTATGGTGAAATTTGGTATGAACATTGGTTGATATAATACCAAATAAATAACTATTCAAAAATTGTAATACATACACATGGGCAGAAGTAATAACCGCCAGAGTTGAAAGGTATGAAAAAGCGGTTCCAGAATACAGCAAAATAGTGTGTTTATAAGGGGTATGACACCCTCCTACTATCATGCATGCCTCCTTGAGGGATTTTATAGCGTGAATAAGGCAGATAATAAAATTTCCTGATCATTAAGCCTACTTTCTCAGAAACCCCGTTTTGGAGCTCTGAGGAGTATGTGGAGGGTGGTAGCGAGATGCAATTGCCTTATATAGAGTCCCTCATACCTCTTCTAAAGGGGAAAATCTTTGAATTTGGCTGCCCATTCCATATGGCGAATATCTTCCGTTTTAATGAAAATTGCTAACCTGATGAGCTCCATTAAGTGAAGGATTTCTATCGATTGAAAAGAAATTAAGACCGATAGAACCCCCAAAAGGTGAACAAAGGTCTCCAAGGTATCAACACATTACCTGAAACTGTCAGGGTTCCTCTTTCAAAGGCAGGGAGGGATCTGCAACTGTTGAAAGTAATGCAGAAATTGTCTTCAATAAGGTAAAATTCAAAGGGTGAATATTTTCCTTTCTGTTAGGTCTCAAATCTATTTAACCATTGATTCTCGATGCAATCTCACGTGGAAAGTACCAGAATGCTCTGTCAGTCCTTTAATATAGGAGAAATTGAACATTATGGAATCAGAGATTTGATGCTCTTTGTAGGAATGTTAAGTCTATGCCAAACCCACTACATCTTTCAAAAAGAGAAAATCACGGTTGAAGGTAGTGTGTTGATATCTTGGAAACCTTTATTTCCCTTTTGGGGGGTTCTGTCGGTCTTAATTTCTTTTCAATGGATAGAAATACTTCCCTTAATGGAGCTCACCAGGTTAGCAATTTTCATTAAAACGGAAGATATTCGCCATATGGAATGGGCAGCCAGATTCAAAGACTTCTCCCCTTTATATATGTATGAGGCGAGAGACTCTATATAAGGAGGTATGAGGGACTCTATATAAGGCAATTGCATCTTGCTACCCCCTCCACATACTCTTCAGAACCCCAAAACGGGGTTTCTGAGAAAGTAGGCTTAATGAACAGGACATTTTATTATCTGCCTTATTTTTCTATAAAATCACTCAAGGAGGCATGCACCATAGTGGGACGGTGTCCTGTTCATTCAAAATTTAAAAACAATTTAAATACTTCAGGAGGGTATGTGACTCAAGGGCCTCTTGGATGGGGCTATAGAATTTTAACCATTTTCAGAAGATAGGATTTTATTGTGGTTCGTCTTGTTTTCGCGGCAACTAATTACCTTTTAATGTAAATTCGTTGGATATTTTCAATAATACATGTTTACACCATCACTGTAAAAATACGACTCATTACACACACAAAACAAATGGTGTAAAGAAGATACCTGTAAATTGAGAGATGTAACTCCGCGATTTGGAGAGAACTCTGCCTAGACTTGGTGGGAGGTTCCATTCAAGTAAAAGCTCCCTTCGTATCGCGGAGTAAGCATCCTTTAATGATATTAAGGCAACATCTCTTCACTACTTTCTTGCGCCAAGTGCCATATTTTTTACAGTGTAAGGGGAAAAACACGAAAATTTTATTTTCCTTAAGAAACTTTCTCTAATTTTAGTTATGTTTCTTTCAAATTTAACAGAATTCCGTATGAAAAGTATGTAGTACCTATTTCATTCTGTTGGTTTGATAAAGTAGTTTAGTGGTATAGAGCCGTAACCTCCTTTAAAGTTAGGCCAGTTCTTGAATTGTCATTTGTTTTTTGGAGGCCAAATAACAATTTTTATCTTTTAAATCTATCGGAAAAGCAATTTTATAAACCTTAAGCTATGAAGTGATTGGTCTCCATCACATACGTCACAGTGTTTAGCATAAGTGTTTAGATAAGTGTTTAGCATATTTAGGATGGGTAGGACTAAAGCCCTGGATACTCTACCTTAAGTAGCGACATCACGCTCAATCGGCCGCCATTATGGGGAGAACTCACTACTAGCGACGATAAGCTAGACTATCCGGACTAGTAGTAAGTTCTCCCCATAATGGCGGCCGATTGAGAATGATGTCGCTACTTAAGGTAGAGTATCTAGGGCTTTAGGTAGGACGCACCTGGACGATTCAGGTATTTATTCCATAAAACCAATTAAAGAGCTGAAATTTCAGCTCGGAATGTGGTTTTAATGCAAAAAAGGCTTAAATCGTACGATTTTGCTGATTTTAATTCAATCATAATAAGTTTATTTTCACTGTTAGATTATACAACCTTCCTTGCCGGCTTATAAAAACTCCTAACTCGTTAGGGGTGCATTTCTGACCCCCCCCCCTTCCAAAGGGATTCTGAGTCGTCTAGGCGTCACTCCTACCCCTCCTAGAAGCTATGAAATACTTAACTGAATCATCCTGTTGGCCAGTGAGGAAATAAGAGGTGGTAATATTGCGCCTGTGGAAAATAGTGTCTACAACCTGTATAGTCAGCTTTTCCTCTCTTTTAGGTTGCATTACGAACTTGTAAAAAAATCACACAGAAACAGAAAATATTTAGCAGCAGAAGTTATCAGAGCTTTCCTTTCCAAGGAATTTCTCTGTTGACTGAGCTGTTCTGTATAAAACGACGTTTTCGAATTAAATTTAATAAAACTTCTGAAGTTGAGAAAAATGAGACACTAGTCTGTAGAGACAATGTGCAGTTAAAAAAAATTGAATATTTATGATGGATAAATTCCCTTAAGTTCCGGAACAATATTCAAAGAAAAAGTCCAATCTACAGAGAGATTCTGTGTGAAGGAAATTTGATGAAATTTTATTGCCAGAGCTTTTCTGTTTCTTTACGATTATTTTTCGCAACCCAGGAAACGTATGAGAATATACAAATATTCAAATAAAAGCAGTTTTTTTACAGGCTGAGTCGGGCCATAGCAGAACGGTGCGTAAGTTCGTTGTTAAAACTGCACTCAAGTTATAGAAAATATTGAACCCTTCCAAGATTTCGGGAATGCTTTCTAAGAAATAATTATTGAAGCTAATTTTAATTTTTTCTAAGGGACGTTTTGAGGAGGTCAACACTAGTAAACTTTCTTTCAATAATTCCCAGAAGTATGCGGTCCAGGTGAGGAATACGATAGCTGCGGTCCCTGTCAACCCACAACATGCGAGACTTACGGATCTCCTATTGGGGGTTCGTGCGATGCGGCGTGCAAAGGGGGATGCTTTTGTAGAAGAGGACTCATCCGAAATTCTCAAGGTCAATGCGTTAGACCTGAAGAGTGCCCAAAAGGTAAAGTTAATTTGAATGGTCATCCAAAAATCTTTCTTTCCTGCTGACCGAATGTCCCGTCCTTATTTTTAAATGAAGCCGTGCTTTCAGATTAATTTCTAAATAAAAGATATTTGTTAAAAAATTCAAGTTATCAAGATTAAATTTTGAATTTAAGTTCTTCGTTATTATAATGTATTTGAATTATTACTTCTTTATTAATAGTGTTCATTCAAATTTAAACAGTAAATTATAATAAATACATTGAAAGAGGGTATGTGATTCAAAGGGTCCTTGGATGAGGTAATAAGATTTAAACTCTTCCCCGAAGATACTCTTTTTGTTGCAGGACTGTTTTCTCATCGATCAAATTCTATCTGATGTTTAGCATTTTTATATTTTCAATAACATGTAAAGAAAAAAATACACCAAATAGTAAAAAATAAAGCACCTGGTACATCTGTAAAATATCGTGTAGGTTTCCTGAAAGGGTATCTAGCATAGCCATCTATATTCTAGCTAGAGCAAACAGGCCGGGATGCTTATTACCATAATGCACTTTGATAGAGCCTAAACAGAAGAAAATATATTTTTCCAACTTACCTGAAATAGAATGACTAACAACTGGTTATCTTCACCAAAACGCTAAAATTTTAACAGGGGCTCTATCAAAGTGCAATATGGTAATACGCCGCTGGGACAGCTGAAAGATGAGTCATTCTTGCCGTCTTTTTCGTCCGAGAGCCATCCAACGATTGGTTGAGGAGCGGGGGAAAACATGAGAAGCTCGCCCTTAGGTTCGATTTCTTGAAGACGGAGAGAATGACTCATCGAGGCGAAGTGTCCTGTCTCTAGTTCCTACACGATATTCTAAAGGAATAGCAGATTTTTTTGGATCTTCTGTGTAAAAAGAAGATATACTTTCTAAAACTACTTTCTTTAATTTTACTTATTTATTTTTCAGATTCAAAAAAATTCTCTTCCCGAGACCCATGGTTTTATAAGGACGGTGTGTAGTTGTTTTCATAAAATATAGCAGGGTTTTTTTTATATTCAGTGTAAATAGAAATTTTTTTTTCTAAAACTACTTTCTCTAATTTTACTTTCTATTTTCAGATTCAAGAACATTCCGACCACAAGACCCAGGATTTTATACCAAAGGTTTGTAGTGTTGTTTCATAAAATAGCGTAGAGCCCTAATAATAAAAAAACACCTGGTAAATCTGTGGAATATCGTGTAGGTCACCTGAAAGCACGCTGACCGAAACGAAGTGGCAAGGGAGATGTCATAATATGGAGATGCAATAAATCTTACCCCCCAAATGTTTCCAAGTTTAAGAAAATTCTCACGCTTTTTAGAAATATTCTGAAATGATTTTCTCAGAAGTGTATTGTACGTGATTACGTGATGTATACGTGATTATATTTCGCTTACTTGCTTTTGCTTTTGCTTACCGAGTATATGCGGAGTACAGCAACAACTTGCTCGTCTCTTTATCTAACCTTGTGGAGCTTTTCGTATTCCTCCACTCTCTACCTTTTACGGAACAACTAGAGGAGCCATCGTGTTTAAGCATGGAAAATTCTCCCCATTCTTTGACCAGACATTCATTTTTCTGTCCGATATTCGGAACTTCGCAAGATTTGCCCCTAAACAGACTTCCTTCATAAAAAGAAATTTTAAAATGTTATTTTCAAGAAAGGTTTAATATATATTCTAAGCTGAATTTTACCACAGTAAATTTTTCACAAGTTGCCCCTTATGCAGGAGAAATCGGTGATAATTTAACTTTCAGGGACGGTAATTGAAAGCATTGTGCTACCTTAGTTACTGTTTTCTACAGGATGAAGAAATCGATAGAAAAGGATCGACTAGCACGTTCTCTCGACATTAATCCTATTATAGAACAAGTCTAGGACATGCTTGAGAAACGAATTTCTGCCCTTCCAATACCACCCAAACAGTTCAGATGCTGAAAAATGCTCTAAAAGTGGAAAATGGAGAAAATACCCAGCCCCTCAAAAATAACCAAACAAACCTGGTGGCAAACAGACCCACAACATTGTTGTAAGTCAGGAGAAACCATACCCCAAGCGATATGGGGTTTTAATTAAGTATTGATAGGTTTTTCACTTTTTTTGCTTTACTACACAAAATGTGCATTTTCCAATTTTGATCAAAAAAAGTAAAAATAAAATTTATTTTGATAACTGCAGGGGTTTAGCTTTTAAATGACCGTAAGTTTATGAAAAAAGCTTGAACCACTGCAAAATTTTTATTTGCTTGCCAATATGTACCCAAAACCATCAATATCCTTTACTTGTTTTGAGCAGTGGTATGCTTGCAGGGTCCGTGCACGATATTCCAAAGGTATAGCAGTTTTTTACCCTTCAGTGTAAAAAGAAAAAATAATTTTCTAAAGCTACTTTCTCTAATTTGACTGATTTCTATATTTTCAGATGACGGAAATTTCCGGGGGATAGGGCTTTCTTCGGACGGTGTGTAGTTGTTTTCACAGTTCCTCAATTATCGGTGATAACATCTGGATGCAAATTTTGATTTGATCTGGAGATAACAATTGATGTTCGCTAAATCTATCGGGAAAGTTACTTTTTCATTGGACTAGCTATGAAGATCTCCGATGGAGCATCAGTAATATTAATATTTTATCCTAGCCCGAACTTTTAGTGGAGAAATATCGAATGGAAGAAGAAAATTAATTTGTTCAGAATTATCATCCATAGATTGCGATAGTAGCAGGAAATTCAGCTTTTTATATAATCAGTAAGGGTGGCCCCTATTTTTAAACTTCCGAAATGTTTAGCTCCCACCCCCAACTTTTTTCCAAAAAAAAAAGGATAAATACCAAATTTTAGCAAAATCTGATAACTCGACTTGCAAACTCATTAAAGTTTTGAGTTTTGACCCTTTTTTGAAAAATAGACAAGAAAAAGATAAAATTTCAAATTTTTTTTCTCAATTTTTTTGGGAGGAACTTCTATATTACACTGGGGAACAGCCATTTCGTTGTCTTAGAACTGTGACTTGTTTTTGAATCACTTTTGGCCCCTGAATCCAAAAGTAGCTGTAGTTTTTGTCTGTCACGTCCCCTTTTTTGGCAAACAGCCCCTACCCATTTTTACGTTTTTCAATGACTTAATGACTTGGAATTCGATTTTCAGGGTCAAAAATTATTACTTTAGTCTTTAAATTACACCCGAGAGGACAATAATGGTTAAAGTTTTTAAAATATGGAAATTTGTGGCCAATGGATAGGTTTAAGGGGTTATTACCCCCTAAAAACGCAAAAAAATCGTTAAAAATGATAGTTTATTTTACGCTATTTTTTACACTTATTTTTTACGCAATTCCTTTTCAAAAGGTCCTAACCCATCACCAAGGACCCAAATTTAATTAAAATTGGCGGAAATTATTTTTACAAAAAGCGGTTGAGGCATTAGCGCCCCCGAAGCACCCGCGGAAGGGTTCGGAATACTCTCTTTCGCTTAGAGGACGCGAACACCTAAATCGCTTTTAGTAAAAATTATTGCTGCCTATTTTCATTAAATTTGGGTCCTTGGGGAAGGGTAAAGACCTTTTAATGAGGAATTGCGTAAAAAAATAAAGAGAAAAAACCCTGAAATGCAAAAAAGGAACTTTATAAAGGATAGAGGTTATTTTAAGCTTTTCTTAAGCTTTTTATGCTATTCCTCTTTAAAAGGTCTTAACCTATCCCTAAGGACCCAAATTTAATGAAAATAGGCAGCAATGATTTTTACTAAAAGCGGTTGAGGTGTTATCTTCCCCGAAGCGAAAGAGAGTCTTCCGAACCCTTCCGCAGGTGCTTCGGGGGCGCTAATGCCTCAACCGCTTTTTGTAAAAATCATTGCTGCTTATTTTCATTAAATTTGGGTCTTTCGTGATGGGTTAGAACCTTTTGAAAAGGAATTGCGTAAAAAATAAGTGTAAAAAATAGCGTAAAATAAACTATCATTTTTAACGATTTTTTTGCGTATTTAGGGGGGTAATAACCCCTCAAACCTATCCATTCACTAAAAATTTTCATATTTTAGAAACTTTAACCATTCTTGTCCTCTCGGGTGTAATTTAAAGACTAAAGTAATGATTTTTGACCTTGAAAATCGAATTCAAAGTCATTAATCATTGAAAAACGTAAAAAGGGGGCGGGGCTGTTTGCCAAAAAAGTTGACGTGATAGAAGAAAACTAACAACAGGTTTCTAATTAGTGTACCCATTGATCTCTAAAACAGCCAAAAAATCGAAGTCAACAGAAATTTTGTTAAAAATTGTTCCCCAGTGTTATTAGAGATGTCACAAATTTCGTTTTATTACCACCCCTCACTTTGGAGGAGTAATATTTTAGTGTTGCTCCAATATTGAAAAAGTTGTTTTTAACTTTCGAAGAAAAGGTGAAAAAACTTAATAAAAAAACTGAAAACTTTCATAGCTTTTTACCTTCAAAAATGTAGATTTTTACAAAATATCAAGTTGGAAATTGGATTTTATCATATTTGGATAAAATATAAAACATTTATAAATTAATATTTCTAAAAATATTAAAGTGTTGCTATTGAAAGAAGTAATTCAAATTCCAACTTTTTAGTTTAAGTTTTTTTCTATCTTCAAGGCTTGTATGGTTCACCTTATAATTCCTGAATTCCTTTTTAAAATTTTTGTTCATTTAAAAATCTCATATAGCCCATGCTAAGTGGATGTTTAAAGCAATTAAGAAACTATTTCTGTTAAAGGCTGTTTTTTCCAATCAAACCTACTTTTAGACTTGGAAGACTCCAAGGGTGGCCCTTAAGCTTTATGGAACTTTCAAAAGTGTAAAAATATGCCACCCACACCCCTTAATACCCCTTAATATTGTTCCAATTAACAAAAAGCAGATTTTACGAAATTTCAGTTAAATTGGTGTATTTTGTTGTTGTTGTCTTATGCCACTTGGAATATCCAAGCTCCACCCCAAAGCGTACAGGATTTGGGTGTATTATGTATTACAAGGCAATCCTTAAATGCCTTGAAGTTTGGAAAAATCCTTAAAAAACCTGAAATTAGAAAACACACATTATAACGTTTCTTTCAATAGCAAACTATTATTATGGAAAACTAATTATTCCGAATGTTATACGTATAGTATCAAAACATATACAGGTTGTTTCAAAAGTCCGTTTCACGGCTTTTATCTGGAACCAACGTGTCCTAGGGTTACGGAAGTAAGGTCTACCCCTAGGTTAATGATCCTTGAGAATCCATTGATATGCGGAAACAGCGCCCCTAGCGGTGAGATAAAATAGTTAAAAAATCATTAAAAACTTAAGGAGACAGGGCAAAAATATCTGTGGTAGTATTGTTGCCAGCGTTATGAAGAACTCTTTGAAAAAAGTTTCATGAAAATATCGTGAATATTCGTGGAGATATTAGCATGTGAAAATAGCACTTTTTCAGGCCTCAAAAAAGAAAAAGTTCATAAATTTGCAAATTTTTCAGTGTTATTGTGTAGTTTTGTGTTTTTTTAGTCGAATGAATGAAGACAAAATATTATTTCTAATGGGTGGGTACTAGGACATTATCCTTTTACCACTGAAATGCCCTAAGAAGTACCTACTTAGCGTTACCCAGCGAGCACCTGTGGACCGAAGCCACGGAGGTGAGGTACTGTTGCCCGCGCCACACACACATTCACTTAGCACAACCCCTTTTTACAGAAGGGAAAATTATATAATTTTATTATATTTTGAAGACAAAATATAATAAAATAAAACTTGCAAATTTGCAAACTTTCAGTATCTTTTTAATTGTGATATTATATTATCTGATTATATTAATATTATTACCTCTTTCTTAATAGCAATTTTTTTTTATTCAAAAGGACGTATAGGAGGATCTGTGGGAGCTTAAGGACATGTAAGAGGACTTAAAGATTTTGCAGAAAGTGATTTGTGAAGCAGTATTTGGTATTATTTACTAAACGTAGAATAATATAATTTTAAATAAAAATATGTCTCATTTTTACATGTTTGTGTGCTTAGTGTTACTGTGAAATTATAAGATCAAAGCAGAGAAACACTATTTTACAAATAGCTTACTAAAAGTTAATGTATACTTAACAACTAATGACTAGGATAGGACTAAACCAATAAACAGGAAATTTGTTCGGTATTATTATTACTCTAGATACTTTGCTAACTATTGTTATCCTACTCAAAAAATAATCCAAAAAGTCTACTAACATCTTTCACAGAATAATCACTTCCAAGCCATCCAAAGAAAAAACGATCGATGCAATGGAAGAAAGGCTGTTATACATTGAACGTTAATTTTCACGATTTTACGGATTTTCAAAGAGAAAGGGATAAATTAAAAAAAGTGAATAAATCATTCAAACTTATAACGTGGGGGTTAGGGGTCACTAGGGGTAAGTAAACTCCTAAGACCATGCTCACCAGTAAAATAAAAAAAGTTATATATAGCTAAAAAATATTAAGACTGTTGCTCACGATTTCAAAGTTTAAAGAGCTTCTTATTATAAGAAATACAGAAGGTATTTTTCAGGAAAAAGGTAAGCTTTTCTCTTATTTTAATTATTTGCAGGACTTTGATTTTCATAATTATTCGAATGGAGGAAAAAATGTTCGAAATCAGAGGAGGCTAAAACCTCATACAATATCTATTGGGACCCAAAGGAATGGGAAAATCCTCTGAGAGAAAGGTTTATTTTATTTTGTGAGACACCTTTATGTCACCATTATGTATTTCCAAAAATATAAGTTTCGCAAAAATAAACTCAGTTACTAAAATACAGTTGACGAAATTTCTTACAATACGTATATTTTACTGTCTAGCTCAGGGGTTCCCAAACTTTTTTGGCCCGTGGACCACCTGACGACATTTTTTGTACCCCGTGGACCCCCTGTCTTGGGGACCGTTCAAAAAGTAGCTAAAAATCTTATGTTTTTGATAAAAACTTCTAAACCACGCAAAAAACTCTGCAATTTTTTTTTCAAGTTTTTTTGCATCGATAAGCATTTGATGACACTTTTACATATCTTTAAAAAACCTTTTTTAAAATGTTAGCTTTCTATGGTACACGATATTTTTAGGGAAATTAAAACCATCAAACATTCAAAATGTTTGAACTAAAAACAAATCTAAACTTATAATATCTCTACATTTCAAGACACAAAACCTTTTAATTTTAATAAGTTTTGGTTGCAAGCTTGTCAAAGTTAATGGCTTATGAGTGAGTTATTCATTCACCAAATCATAAAAGTTTAGAAACAACTACAATTTATAGTTTAAGGAAACAAACAATATTTAATTGAGTTCAGCTATGAAAATAAATCAAATTGCCATTGATATTCTTACACAACATTTTTAATGAAATTATAAAAATCAAACATTTAAAAAGTTTGAAACTAAAAACAAATCTAAACTTTTAATATCATTACATTTCAAGGCAAAAAAAATTTTAGCCAATAAAAATTTTGGTCGCAAGCTTGTCAAAGTTAATGTGGCTTATGAGTGATTCACCAAATCATAAAATTTCAGAAATAATTACAATTAATATATGGCATGTTAACAAACAATATTTAATTAAGTTCACCTATGAAAAGAAGTGAAATTATACACTACTGAAATTGAGTTTTAATTTATGAAATTGAATTATGCGAGGCTGGTCGGGGGCTCTCCACCGCGAAAAGAGAAATGATTCCATCGCCCCTCCTCGTGTTGCGTGGATTCAGTGATATAACCAACTTTCCATATTACTAAAAATTTTATAATAAAAAGACAAAATTTTTGAAACTTATCAAAGTTTTCCATTTTAATGAATTTTTCCCGTGAACCTCTGAAAGTCGCTATGGACCCACTAGAAGTTGCTGTGGACCCCCAATTTTCATTTTCATGCCCGTGGACCCCCTGAAAGTTGCTGTGGACCACTGGGGGTCCATATGGACCACTTTGGGAACCGCTGGTCTAGCTCCACGAAAGTAACATCTCCACCAGGGTTGGCTGGATTTGACCCAATGGGTTTTTTAAAAAAAACATGTGAAAACCCCCTTTTTTTGGGACCCATTTTTGGATTTTTTCAAGAAAAATCAAGATTTTGAACGTTTTGGCAAGATATTGACGCAATATTGAAAAAAATTTAACTAAATAACATACCAAAAACTGCAGTTGAGTGGATTTTTTCAAAATTTTAACCGGGTTTCAATAAGTAAAGGTTTTTTTCATTATTGAATGGGTTTTTATTTCAAAATTTAGGAAGTTTAAAGTTCAAAGTTTAAACTATATAAAAAATTAAGGATTTTTTTTTAAATGTCAGTGTTTTTTTTAAGTTAAATAGATTTCTTTCAATATTGTGAATGGGTTTTTTCAAAGCTTAGGATATTTTTAAAATTTAAGTTTGTTTTTTAAATTTTGTTTTTTTTATTATTGAATTTGGTTTTTTCAAAATTTAAGTTCAGTTTAAAGTTCAAACTAGATATAAATAAATTAAGGAGGATTTTTTAGATTTCAGTTTTTTTCCAAAGTTAAATAGATTTCTTTCAAAATTTGATGGGTTTTTTCCAAGGTTAGGATATTTTTTATATTTTAATGGGTTTTTCAAAATTTAAACTAGGTTTCAAAAATTAAATAGTGTGTTTTTTTTCAATTTCAGGAAGTTTTTTAAAAGTTAAATAGGTATTTTTTATTTCCAATGACAGGTAATTGAACAGTTACGGATAACAGAGTTCATTGACCAACAGACACGCCGTATAGTACTTTCTTCACGTTACCCAGTGGGCACCTGTGGACCGAAGCCACGGATGTGAAGCACTGTTGCCCACGCCACACACACCCGCAGGCACAACCCCTTTTTACAGGGAGGCCACATTCATTCATCACACACAAGGACAGAAACTAACATCCATGCCCAGACGTATGGCTTCGCAGTCAGATGCTCTTAACCACTACGCCAATACGTCGGCAAAAAAGTTAAATATAGGTTCTTTCATTAGTTAGTGGGTTTTTCAAAAAGTGAAAAATCTATCAATACTTAATTGAAAACCCATTTCGCTTGGGGTATGGTTTCTCCTGACCTAAAACAACGTTATGGGTCTGTTTGCCAGCAGGTTTGTTTAGTTATTTACTAGGGGCTTGAGTATTTTCTCCATTTTCTACTTGTAAAGCATTTTTCAGTCCCTGAACCGTTTGGGAGGTATTGAAAGGGCAGCAATTCGTTTCTCAAGTATGTCCTATAGTTTTTTTATTGGATTTATGTCGAGAGAACGTGCTGGTCGATCCCTTTCTAGCGATTTCTTCATCCTGAAGGAAATCATTAGGGTAGGTGGGGGTAATTGTCCGCATGGGGTAATGGACCGTACGGCCTTTTTTTGATGATAATAATAGATTATATTGACTACATCGATACAGTAGGTTCCTTTCACAACCCCCAAATGGCCGTGAAAACTTCAGAGGAGTAGCGTGTCCGTTGTCCAAAAAAAATGTAGGTCAGTTTTTAGTGTCCTTGTTACAGTATTTTTCTCACCTTTTCTTTAAATTATGGTAGAAGAGTTATGTTTATTCAATCCATCTGTTTTTTTTTGCCAAAAGGGCCTTTATTTATCTTTGAAATTATATCACTATACTCCCTTGACTATACTCATGTTTACTTTCGTTTTCAAAAATCAGTACCACTTTGTTGTTGTCATCATGATATGGGGTAAATGTCCGCAGTTGAAAATGTGTGGAATGTTCTCAGAAACTCCAGAAGAAGCTTTTGTTGAAAAGAATGACGGTCCTAAAACTTTCCAAACCTAATGAAATCAATAATGCATAATATTTCATGAAATGATAAGTTTTCCTGACAATTTGGCTGATTTTACGCTTTATTAGAACCGGAAAAAGGATTGACTGTACAAGTACATCTTGTGGAGTAACTTCGCTCCATGCAGAAAAAAATTAGGGATACAGGGATTAAATTTTAAAATCCTACTTTTAATATCTAGATTACTTACTATCTTAACCATCAAATGTGGTCTTTATTTTGTCTTTTTCCCTCTCCAGGGTCAAAGTCAGAACCCTGTACTTGCGGATACTTGCCCCAAAAAATGGGGCAAATGTCCGCAATTTTTTTTCTTTTTAAAGTTGAATATTTCTAAGAATACTTAATGCTTAAGGCTGAAAAAAATATGAACTGATAGGACACATCCTAAGCTTTAGATTTCATACCAGAAACTTGTTAAAATAACCAAACTGTGGGCCACGAAAATTCGAAACCAAAAACTGCGAACAATTACGCCCACCTACCCTAACTAGGGTAGGTGATGGAGGAAAAGGGGTGTCATATTTGAATTCAGCAGGTCATTTTACACAAGAATCAGCTAAAATTCTTCAGTTGGTGGCATTTTGACTTTTTTTGTACAGTAGTTTCTCTAAGTGCGGCATTGAACTAAGTGCGGCACCCCTTCCGTGGGTGCTTTGGGGGCGTTAACAGCTCAGCCACTTTTAGTAAAAATCATTGCTGCATATTGCCATGAAATTTGGGTCCTTGGTGAAGGGTTAGGACCTTTCAAACTTGAATTTCGTAAAAAAATAATGAGAAAAATAGCGTAGCAGGTCATTTTACACAAGAATCAGCTGAAATTCAGTCGGTGGCATTTTGACTTTTTTTTGTACAGTAGTTTCTCTAAGGGCGGCATTGAACTAAGTGCGGCACCCCTTCCGTGGGTGCTTTGGAGGCGTTAACAGCTCAACCACTTTTAGTAAAAATCATTGCTGCATATTGCCATCAAATTTGGGTCCTTGGTGAAGGGTTAGGACCTTTCAAACTTGAATTTCGTAAAAAATAATGAGAAAAAATAGCGTATAAAAACCTCTATAATTTTAAGCAATTTTTTGGGATTTTTAGGGGATAATAACCCCTTATACCTATCCATTTGCTACAGAATTTCATATTTTAGAAATTTCAACCTTCCTTGTCCCTACGGATGTAATTTAAAGACTTAAGTAATGCTTTTAGACCCTGTAAATCGAATTCAAAGTCATTAAGTCATTGAAAAACGTAAAAAGGGGGAGGGGCTGTTCCCCGAAAATCCTGAGTCAATTAAGAATTTTTATAGAGATTTTCGTGTTCAGCGACCCAAAATCTATAAGAAATGCCTATTTTCATAAAAGAAAAAATTTTGAAGGTAAAATTTGCTGAACAGTGTTATTGACATCATAGAGGGAGTTTATTTTGAAATTTTCAGCGAGTTATAAATTAGTGTTCTAAAAAAAACAAATTTTCTGGGCTATAGGGAGAAAGCCGTTGTTGAATGATTTTTATGATGTAATATAACCCTTGACTCCATTTCAGACCATTCCAGTTAAAACTAATATTTATAGAAAGGACCGTTGATTTACTAATTGAGAGAGCAAGCTTACGAGGTCTAACAGTTGGATCTAGATTCCTGCATAACTTAGTGCAACTTAGGTAGACATAAAAATCTTAAAAAGCCATTAAACAATGAACTATATTGAATATATTTTATTTATTTATTTACTGCCAAACAGAAAGAAATTTCCAATTACATGGCAAGGAAAAAGAAAAAGTTACACACAAAGAGTCACAGTACAACATATAAATACAAAAACACATAAAGAAAATAAATGCTAAAAATACAAATCAAAAATTAAAACGAGGTTCCAAATCGTTGCTTAACTTAATATAAGAATCAAAGAAAAGATCACTATTGATTGACATATTGTTTACTAATTTAAAAAATACATATATTGACTGATTTAAGATATAATTTTTAGTACAAAAAGGGATTTTAAAGACAATTTTATTTCTTGTCGAATATTGTGGAACATGGAAATTAAATTCTTTTAGTAATTCAGGGCAATCAATTTTATTATTTAGCAGTTTGTAGAAAAATTTAAAAATAGATATACATCGTCTTTGTTCAAGGGTTTTATATCCGTCTGACGTCACATTTCCCCCCATCATGTGACCTACTGAGCTTGCAATTGGTTACCACAGAGATATAGTTTGTAGTGAGATATGATGATGATGATAGTGAGTTTGTTTTTCCGAACACGTTATTAATATGTGCGTGGCATGAATATAATCCATTTTGCTACAAGACCTTCACCTATAGTCCGAGAATCTCCTCGAGAGTGGTTAGAGTACTTATTTTAAGGACAATTATTACTAAAATTAAATTAACGGGAAAACGTTTTTGATCAAACGCTCAAAATTTTCTATCCGATTTTGGCGATCTGGAATCGTAGAGAGACACATACTTTCAACTCTGTCACTTGCATGGTCATTTGTGTTTCTTTATATATATACTACTCTTATCATTTAGATTTTGGTAGTCGTGATCACAGACATGAGAATACTTACGTAATTTATCTCTTTTCAAAAGCTTTTAGTTATGTTATTCTAAAAATTTCGGCAATGGGTACACTTGAATACATATTACGGTTTTAATAGATCATTGTTCCTGAATATAAGAAGTATTTGGAAAATAATATAATTTTTCTTTAAAAAATGCAATAATCAGTTTCAACTTTTAGGAATTTTCCATTTTGATTAAAGCTATAAAACCTGTTTGCAGGTTTCTTGGAATATTAATATTTTACTCTTTTGCATTAAATAATATTTCTTAAAATTGGTTAGGAAACATTCAAAAAGCTTTGAAAGTTTTTTTTTTGTATTTTTGTTCGATTATTGTTGAAAGAGTATCTCGGTGAAAGAAATTGAAATTACAAAATTTCAAGAAAATTGATGTACATTTTGGAACAAAAAGCTGAAATCATAACGCCTATCCTAGTGTATAAAAACCTTTCTATTTCCTCCAAGATTGTAGAGTAAAGCTGCGCTCCGCAACTAACAACATACACAGTAAAAATATTTATTTAAGTTATTACCCTTGGTTCCAATTGAGAACACCAAAGGTGCCAGTATGGCCAAAAGTTCTTGGGTGATTGCGGTCTCTCTGTTGATTGTTGGAGGTAAGTTAGACTGATATTTAGTAAAGGTTATTTTAATAATATTTTAGAAGTACAAATTTCCAAAATCCAAAAAAAATTAAAAAGGTTTTATATTATTTTATTTTGGTTTAAATGTTGATGAAAAGCTATAGGATTTATGTTAATCTCGTTTATTTAATTGCATCCTGGAGAGCAGTGGTTCTCAACGTGCAATGAAATCTCTGATATTGAGAATTTCCCCCAGCAGTCTGGGATTTTAACAGCCCCACAAAGATCTCAAAACATCACAAGATAATCTGTAAGACGGTTTGTAAATATCATATAAAGATGCTTCAATTTAGAATAAGAAATCGAAATCTGAAAATTTGGGCAAATTTTAGTACTTAATAGAAACAACATTCCAAAACTCTATATATCCTCTTCTTTATCCCTCTTCTCTTTAAAAAAACAAAACAACTCTCAAATGTCTGTCTCTAAAAAATAATAATTATAAATTTTATAAACACATAAATGAAACTAACATAAAATACCCCTAAATGAAACTAAAAGTTTGCTTAATAGCCAAATTTTTTTACAGGAAATTAAATAAAAAATGTGTTGTTGTATGATCTCGTTGTTGTTGTATGATCTCGTTGTTGTTGTATGATCTTGTTGTATGATCTCGGGCTTTTCCTATTTAGCATATCAATCATTCGCTAAACCGGAGTGTAGAGATGACGAGGAGTGGGAAACGTGTGGACTACACTTGACCTGCGACAACATACATGAACTACGTTTCGAAGGCAAAAATTGTTTCCGAGGGTGCTTCTGTAAACAAGGCTACGTCAGGAACAAGAACGGGATATGTATTCATGTGAATCAATGTGATAAAGGTACCCCATTTCTGTATTTGATCTTCTAAATAGATAGGTGGGTTTTCCGAAAATTTTGAAACGGAAAATTTTCCAAGCAACTAGCTAAATTATAATATTGTTAAATTAAACTCCCGATCACTGGAGGTAACAAATTAACAAAACTGGAGTATTTTCATCAGTTCTGGATTATGTTCCTTTGAGATTCATCCAAAAATAAAACACAATAAAAAACTAATTAATAAAGCATTGAAATATTGATTTAAAAATTTTAAATTATATTTAATGTTATAAAATAATAAATATTGAAATAACTATGTATAAATATAGTGCATGGAAACTGTCTCGATATTCAATTAAAAGATGCGACATAAGGAGAAATTATTTCATTATTTATTTACTAAATTGACCAGTGAATAACTGAAATGAAAACAAAATAGTATTCTAAAATTACTGGCAGGGGAATATTTCTCACAAAAAAATGAAATTTATTTTTTATAACTATTTCCGAGTTCCAATATACCACAAAGAAAGTCATTAAAGACAATGATCTCAATGCAAAAAATAACAATCACATTAAATTTATATTAAACTAATTTTACTTCTTTGAAAGAGAAGCAAATTGGATACAAAATGGAACCAATAAAACAAAGCAAATAAACTCATCACAGATGACTGGATCACAAACAATATGGCTTTGTTTGTGGTTAAAATATTCAGAACTATGAAAATATTAATTTTAACAAATTTAAAGTTATGACTAAATTCTGTAAAAAACACAATTTGATTTATATTATCATCTAACAATTACAAAATTTTTTTATTTGACACTTTTTTGTAAATTAGTGCAAAACGTGAAAAACAAGATTTCTTGATTGACTTTAAGCACTCTGTTAATGTTAATATTTTTACTTCAAAATTTTTACACCTTTTTCTAATGCCTCTAATATTCATATTAAAATTTTTATATGAATATTAGAAATTATCACTTACATTTTTATTACTATTTGAGAGGAAAATGGATGAGATGATGTTTTTAGTATGAAGGTTTTGCTATTTTTATTTGTTTTAGATTTTGCTTGCATTCAGATAGAATTATTTATTGCATAAACAGAAATAGTCTATATGTTTGTGAAAGGGGGATGGAAAAGATAAATTATTTAGTATTTTTCTTAGAATTAACTGGAATTAACTATGTTTGAATAATTTCCCAACTATTACATAGCTGCATATGTTGCGCGTTTTTAATAAAAAAATTATTTTTCCAGTTATGCTTAATATATCTTTATGAATGAGTTTCTTGAGATAAAACCTCTTCATTTTAGAACATTTTCCCTGTAATATTCATCTCAGATTTATGGAAATTTTGATTATTAACAAATTATTTGGTTTGAAAAAAATTTTTTGACTGTTTAACTTTGTTCTTTATATTATTATAAGTGTTAGGAAATAGTTTTTTATAACCAAAACCAAAATTTAAATGAAATTACAAATTGTATTAATTATTTTAACATACACATAAAAAAGTATTGGATATAACACACACATCGTATTCAATTGGGAGGAAGATTCCAAACATAAGTAACACATCCCAACTAATCCCAACCTCTAAAGTCTAAACAAAGAAAAATCACTATCATAATCGAAACGAACTCCGTTTGGGCTTCACAAAACGGAAACGTTAATTTTTCTCCAACCCGAATTCAGTTCGGGCAACACAAATTCTGCACGTAGTAGTTACCCGAACTCAGTTCGGGCGACACTGTTAAGGGGTTAATAACTGCGGGGAATAAGCTTTTAAGTGACCAGAAAAATTAATATAGAAATTCAGAAAAATTTTATAAATTTGCCCCTAAAAAAAGTAGTGGTTTAATTCTTTTTTTAAGAACTTCTATATTAGACCAAATGAGGATCACACTCCTTATAAATCACAGAACTTTCAAGGAAAAACAGCACATATTATATTCCTCATTTTGAGAACTTTGGGTTACACCGCTCCTTGTGAGTCACATTGATTTGATTAGGTACTTAAAATATACAAGGGTTGTTTTTTAATTAACTTCCGTTTTGCTCCTGAAAAAAAAGTAGTAGGAATTTCAAAATAATTTTGCTACTGGTAGATAGGTACATCCTTGAGGATCAGTTTCCCTCTTTACTGGAAAAAATCGGACATTTTTTCTATTATTTATCGAATTTACAAGCGCGCTCCTCGAACTTATTTCCCGCCAACCCATAGAGAAATCCTCTTTTACGAAATTTTCCCCTTTTTGATAGTTTAAAAATAAAAAAACAAATGAATATTTAAAAATAAGGTTATTACGGAAGGTTACAAACATCTTTAATTATTTTTCAACGTAATCACCTTTAAATAGACCATTTACCGTACCATTTCACAGTTTTTCGATTCCGCTTCATTAAAAGTTTGATTTTTCGTTGAGCTTCGCATCGGTTCGGACAGCCGTTTTCCCCCTCAGCGCACACTTGGCCTGAAAATCTATCGATGTTGCCTTGTTTATTATGGCTGTAACTCTAGAATCCCCAATGCCTGGAACTTGGCAGATGCAAAACATATGGTTTTAAACATAGAGTTAGTACAAATATAGAGACAGCTTGCTCTTCTCCGTAAAGCAACCCTGCATGTCGAAAACTGTCGGACCTGTTTGCGGGGCAGAAAGAAATTTTTAACATGGGAAGTCCCATAGGCGGGTGGATTTTGGGGCATAAAAACTGCTCTTCCTCACAGAAAAATCAGGAGAAAATGATACCGACAATTTTCCATTAGAGAAAAACCAATGACGAATCGTTTAGTGAAGAAAAAATTACTCTATCTGAATTAGTTTTTTATCTGTGATTTTTTTAAATTCCGCGGATTCGGAAAAACAATTTTAAACTGTATTTTTATAATGTTTCTGGGGGAATTTCTTTAATAAAAGCTTCACATTACATAATATGAACCCTCCTGATTCGATACGAGTCATTTCCAATTCGTTTAAAGAATATTTAAGGGAGAAAATTGCTGATTTTGTGGCCGAGGTAGAAACTGGAAGTTGGCAAAGCTTGGCGGTTTGAGCTTGGCGCGCGTTTTTGCCGTAGTTTCTTTCGGTGGTCATTCGAAATAACTTACTGATTTGATTTTGATTTATTAAGGCCATGATTATCTGGAATACTTCTGCATCTCGACGCATAAATGTTAAATTAGCTTTAATTTTGTTAAATTTTTATTTAAGTTTTTAATTCTTACCACTGATCTTCTTTTAATACTTTATTTTTATTTTTTGATAGGAGGAAACTTACAGTAATCTGTGTTAATCTTTTCTTTCCAAGTAACAAGCGATATTTTTAAAAATTTATGGCCACTATCGAATCATCTTTTTCAACTTACTACATTGTTAAACTAATAAGAAAAAATATATATAGAGGAATTAAGAGTAGAAATTTTGCTTCCAGTGTTCGTTTAATTTAAAACAGTTGTATTAATGAAATATTATCTTACCTTAAATAATTCACGACACAGAATATTCCTTGAACTTATATCTATGGATTTTTCCGCCAATCTAAGGCACAAAGAATCTAGGGCAACTGTAATTCTCTCCTAACACCAGGTGATGGTTTGTGACATTCGACCACAGGACCACATCATCTGGCTTTAACTTTGTGAACTATGAGCTTTTTATGTTTAAAGTTATCACACTTTTCTCTCTTATTCCTGGAAAGAAGTGTTGAAGCGAATCTGATAGCTTAGAAATTAACTTAGTTTACCTATTATATTTTAATAAAAACTTATTTTTGTCTTATTATATTTTGATTTAATTAACAAATTTAAATACAAAAATAATTTGATTGGCAATTAACTGAAAAATACCCTATATTGTTTTAGTTCATTTGGTATAATATTTAATAAATAATATTTTGTAAAATGCTTAACTGATTCCTTAACTTTTCACTTAATAAAAGAATTTTTTTGCAAGTTATAAATAATAGTTTAAATTTTTAATTTTCTATTAAATAATGTTTAAAAATTTTCCTTAAGTGTTTATCAAGATAACAAAAAGTTAAAGTGTAAAAATTGAAGTATGAAATATAAACATGACATGAAGTTAAACATAAGGAATGCATGCATTTAATATTAGTTGTTTTTCTTCTAAATAATAATTTTATAGCGATACCTTTAAGGGAATCTTATAGTGATATAAGTAAAAGGGGATTTTTAAATGGTATTTTAATTTAATGGTATGGACAGTTTAAACAAAATATAGTATCAAATACCTGTTTTTCGTGTAGGGGAAATATATTTCCTAAAGAAGAAAATTACAGAAAAAAGATGGGAGATACGAGTAGCAAGAGTAGCATTGTTTTGGTGGAAGCATCGACTAAAAATGAGATTTAGAACATTCATATTTTATTATTAAAGCTGCAAAATTTTTAAAACTTTCCTTCAAAAAATAAAAAGAACATTAGATAGGGCCCACAGGTTGGAGACAACTGAGATAAAGTGATCGAAAAAAGCAATCACACGAAAAACCGTAAACGCCAAAAGAGGGATTTAGAGGCCAAATTGGCAAAGCAAAAAAAACCGATTTTGCAGGGCAGCGAAACGAAAACCCGACACGCTTAGAACAATGGAGCAGATGTTCCAAGCTGTCTCTATATTTGTACTAACTCTATGGTTTTAAACATGCACAATAGCATGCTGCAAAAATCACCTGCCTGCCGATTGTCTATTGTTAATGCGAACAGAGTTTAAAGGAAGAGAAATTCTCTATGGGCCGGCGGGAAATAAGTTCGAAGAGCGCGCTTGTAAATTCGATAGGTAAATAATAGAAAAAATGTCCGATTTTTTCCAAAAAAGTTGGAAATTGATCCTTAAGGATGTACCTATCTACCAGTACCAAAATTATTTCGAAATTCTCACTACTTTTTTTACAGGAGCAAAACGGAAGTTAATTAAAAAACAACCCTCGTATTATCTGATTTTTAAGGGTTTTGATGATAAATAATTAATTTTTTCGAATGGAACTTGAGAGCCGCAACTTTGCATCAAAAGAGCCGCATGCTGCTCGCGAGCCGCAGGTTGCCGACCCCTGACTTAGCCTAATGTATTTCCAAGAATTTGCGGTCAAATATTACGAGATAATAATAGATCATTGTTCCTGATTTATAATAGAGGCGATTTGTAAAAAAAAAGATTGAATTTTTATATACTTTGATTGAGTAATATACTAATAAATAACTTTCACAATTACAGATTTTATCGAAATATCCTTTTGATTCCTAATAATAGTCATTATTTGAAGGCACCTTTGAAGACTGATGCCATGCTTTTGTTTTACTTTTTTGCATAACAATTTATTTTATAAACTTGTTAAAAGACTTTCAAGAAATAATTTGCTTTAAAGGTGTCTGTTTCGTTTTGTCTTTCAATTTAATGAAGGAATACCTCAAACAAAGAAATTGAAATTCAAAATCTCAATAGACTTACCGGTAAAATACATTATATAGGAAAAAAAACCTAGAATAACTTAAAAAGCATTCATATCACAAGATACCAGTATAAAGATTCCAATTATTCTTGTTTATTCTAACCGAAAATACACAGGTGGCATTATGGCCAGCAGTTCTTTGGTGATGGCGGTTTGTTTGCTAGTTGTTGGAGGTAAGTTTAGCTATTATTTATAGGTTGTTACAGATGGGTTTTTCTTATTTTTCTCCTATTAAAATACATATGTTTCAACCCTTGATATAAATTAATCTCAAGTTTTTTATTTTTCCTATCGAACACAGTCGGAACTTGCATGTGTGAGCTTTTATCAAAACTTCTGCATGTTTTACCAATATTCTGAATTGAATCATTTATTGTAGAAACATGTCAATCGCCACTTTTCTTGTTTTGAGATAAACGAGAAAAACTGTACAGAAACTCACTACATGCTTTGAAGGTGTTTAAGAATTTTTTCTTTAAGTAGACCCCATTTGTATATTTTATAGACAAAAAGATTTTTTAAATATTTTCATTCTTTGCATAAAAAAATTATTGAAGTTATTGCATTTGACGGGTTTTTGCAATTAACATATTCAGGCCTATTTTCATAGTTTAACCGTAATTTTTAGGGATTCGGTAATAAAAGTGGGAATATTAGTTGAAAATAACATTTCCTTATTAAATGCTAATCCATAAAGTTATTATGAGTTCTTTTTTTCTCTTTCTGTTAGTAGATGTATAAATACTTATTTTTATAAATGATCTAAACTCTAGACTCAAAAACAGTGGTCAGCCAATAAGGAAGTTGCATGTGTCAGATTTTCAAATACAAACATGTGTTCCGTATGGTTTTTTGTATGGTAAAATGAAATATCTAGTCAGTTTTTCAAAAAAATGTACAGTTAATTAAATATTTTAATTTAAAAAACGAGAAAAAAACACGTGACTGAAAACGTTTATTGTTTAAACTATAAGATGACGTCAACAATAATGCCATCAACTCCATTGCTTTACAACAATGTTTAGTATAAGATGACGTCACATCCAAACTCTTGGCGTTTTCGCGCGCTTTTAAAAAGGGGATTTTTGTTAATTTTTTTGACAATCAAAAAATTTCTCGATCGGCCTCAAATTTTGGGTAGTTGCTTATTTTTGCAAGAGGAATCGATTAAAAAAATAAAAAAAAATCATGCAACTTCCTCATTCCAAATGTTAATATAGACATCTTCGAAGTCAATTAGATAGTTGTTAAGATATAACTATGGCCAGTAAAACGATTTGGCTTTAAAAGCCTACAAAATTAGTTAATTAGTTCAATATTATATCTATTCGATGTCCCCTTTTAATGAAGATATTCATAGATCTAAAATCTCAATCGCATAGATATAATAAATGGCCACAAGCATGCGAAGTTTAAATATATAGCTACCAAAATGTCTTGAGACTCGTGCAAAAACATATTCATTTACATTAAAAGTTTTGAATTTCAACCTTCAAAGTTTTATTCATTTGTAAAAACTGATAATAATTAATTTTTCAAGCATTGACTGCTGAACCTGAGTGCGGGGAGGACGAGGAGTGGAAAACGTGTGGATATCACTGGACCTGCGACAATGCGTTTTTTCCACGATCTGAACGTTGTTTCCGAGGGTGCTTCTGCAAGCTCCCCAACGTCAGGAACAGGGACGGAAGATGTATTTATAGGCTAGATTGTGAGAAAGGTATGCCCAGAACTTAATTTCTTAATTTTATCTCGAAAAAAGGGAGGGATAAGATATCTCTCTCCACAGGTGCTCACTTACTCAGTTTCGTTTATTTAATCTTTTTTTTATTAACATTGAATAAATATCAAAAAGAATACTTTTCACAAACAGAGCTACGAAAATTTCTTAAAAAGGTTTCATTCTATTTTGCCGAAACTCACAACAATCAAAACTTTTGTAACACTCAAAACTACAATCAAATATAAAGAGTCCATGTAATAAAAAATTCAGATGTAACATGTAACTCTAAACATCTAAATTTTTTATTACATTTGCTGTTTATATTTTATCTAAATTTTGGTTTTTGTACTGAGCAGTTATATGCGTGCACAACTAAAGATTTTAATTTTAAAATATCTCCGGTAGTTAATTTTCTTGTCTCAAAAATACAATCGTTTTCAAATATGATACGGACTACAGACTCCCACACATGCACTCCCCACAATACTTTTTAACAGAAAAAAGGACAATTATGGGTGCAATTACGAAATTAAAATTGGCTATTTGGCAAATTGGTTAGTTTTTTTGAGCTTGAAACTCATGGATTTAGCATCTTTAACCCTTTATCTACTGACGGTACATACAAGTCTCACAAACATTAAAATTGCATGGAATAACGGTCCTTACGAATATATTGACGATACTTCGGAATAATACTCTTTCAGTTATCATCTTCAAGGATTAAGAGTACCGTATGTTGATTATTTTAACAGGAAATTTATTTATTAAGAGTGTTAACTGCGATAAAAAACATTTTTGTATTTTGTTTTTTTGTATTGTGAGAATATTTTAGCACTCCGGTTACATACAGTGCTCTCATGTTTCAATTTAGTTATTTGGCTCTAGCGGATTGAATTTTCCAAAGATGATTATTTTATTTATCTATATCCCTTAATTTTTAATTTAGTTACTCAAAATAATACAGCAAATCATAATCCGTAGATATAGATTAAGGTGGATTTTTCCAGCGGACTGATTGCATAATTCTGATTAATATGCTTTTTAACTCTTAATCATGGATACAATAGGGAGGGAAATATGAAAATACTCTTTTTCTCTCTAAGGGACTTGGTTTGTATAATTTAAAATTTAATTTGTTGCACTCCTGCTTTTTTATTTGTGCCCAATGTCCATGTATTTGTGCTTATGCACTAGGGATAATAAAAAAATGAAAATACATTTTGTTTCGATCAAGCTCCACTCACTTTTTTTTAGAGGATGAAGGTCAAAAATCAGAATTGGATATTCCTTTCCGCGACCAGACTAGTACGTTAAAATTCTTATCAGTATCCTACCCAAACATAATTCAATGAAGGTAGAATATTTAGTAAATTGCATTATAAATGTGTACGTCTTAAAATACAACTAACATGAACATAATATGCTTGTAGAAAATTTTAATTTATCAAAGCTAAAAGTCGTTCAAATAACTCCTATATTTTAAGTAAAAGTTTAAAAACTATGGCAGTTTGTATAAAAAATAAGGTAGATTTTAACACGTTTACAGGAAAAAAAATTATAAATTAGTGGTAGTAGATTAAAAATTATTCTATTAAATAAAAAAAATGGAATTTCAAAATGGAGTTTTTGAACTATCTTCTTTAATTGTTTGATGAAATTTTTAATTTGGCCACTAAGAGCAACGTAAGCCATCACAATGTGTTCGCCATGTTCACTTTTTTAATAGGAAAACCTTATATGCCCGTGATTCTACGAGGCGTTGTTGCTATATGAAGCAAACTTTCGAAACACCATTCTAGTCCAGTCAATCTGTAACTTAACCTGTAAAAAAAATGGCACCATTTAATTTTTCAACGGTGTTCACTTGGGAATGGCCTCAATAATAACATACTAAAAATAAGACAAAATCGGTCCGCAGGAAAAAATTTTAAAACTTTACTTGTATATGCATGTTATTGTGATACATGTCTATAGGCTATATTTTAATGCTGATTAAGAATTTAAAGCCTACTTTTCAATAAAATTTAAAATAAGTGTGGAAAAATTGAAGCCTTTGTCTTAATACTTTTGTTTTTTATGCTTCAATTTTTCCAAGTCCCCAGAACAATTAAATCATCAATTGGATAAAGGGAATAAGTCCAAAAATAAAGTTTTGAGAAAATAAAAAAAAATGTATAGGTAACGGAATTTTTGTGCAAGCTGCAGAATTTTCAAGGGGAAAACACTTAATAACACACATTAAAATTTTAAGGGGAGGCTGGGGGTCCTCCTCCAGAAAGTTTTTTGAAATTTATATTATTAAAGATAGTGTTTTAGGGAGGCAGGGGGTTGCCCCCCTGCCCCCTTAAATGACGACCATGGGCGTTATGTTTGATAACTGAACTCGCATATCTGGTGCAACATCAAATGTGTTTCAAAATTTGGTTTTCGTAGCAACATAAATATTTTGAAAACCCTGCTTCATACAAATAAGTGGTTGCAAAAGGCAGTAGAATTGGAATAGCCTGTTTTGCTAAATTTGGATATTCATGGAATGCCACCGCGATGCTTGAGTTTTCAGTCATCTTATATAAAAATTTTAAATTTATTTTGGAATATATGAAACACAATTCTTGGTTTTTTTAATGAAATAAAATTTGTCACGCGGAACTCCTGAACTTTTTTCGTGGAACCCCAGGGTTTCACGGAGCCCACTTTGGGAACCACTGGTCTAAAAGATCCTTATGCTACGGGCTCTATGATCTGGGTTCCAAATGCCAAAAAAAGGATAGAAAAAAAAATTGACTCAAGTGAGATTGTGTGTTAAAGAAGTAACAAAGGTCGAATTACACAGTCAGTCGGCGTTCTAGATGAACATTACAGTATAGCGGAACATCATCGAAAAAAAACCCGAACAAATCCAAAATAGAGCAAGAAATAATAAAAAAATAGAAGAATGAAATGCACTATTATGCAATTTATTGAGTAATAAACATTTTAGAACTTACTTTTTTAAGTTCTGCTAGCACACCGACTGGCATTGTGTGAATCGGCTCCAAGCTATGTAGTAGTAGTACACCATTTTTCTTATCCAACCATTTTTGGTTATTTTTGTTGATACACGTTAGAGGAAAACTAAACGGTAAAATTAACTTTCTCAAATTTAATCCTCTAAATCAGCGGTTCTTAAACTTTCCATCGTCACGAACCCCTTATGTAGCAGCCAGACATCGCGGACCCCCAACATTTAAACACCAAAAGCCGTAACCATACTTTTGTTTTGAGTTTAAGATTAATTAAGATTAGTAAATAAATTATAATAAATTTTACAATTACTCCAGAGGCGTATAAAGAAATTTATTTCGAAAGGAGACAAAAATTATCCCTCAGTCCCCCATATATTTTTCATAGGTCCAAGTAGCTTTTTAGTTCATTTTTAAGTAGACTTTGCGTCTTAGGGAACTTAATAGAAAAAGGTTATGATTAATTAAATTCTACCTATCAAAGGGGGGTCTGGGGGTTTGATTGATTTACTTAATGTAAAAAATAGTTTATAATAATAGAGTTTAAAGAACAAAAAGGTATCCGGGGGGTCATCCTCAGAAAAGTTTTAGATAAATTTGTCCCTAAAAACACACAGGATTTTAACTTGGTTTTGATACACTTCGTCCGAATTTTAGACTATAGATATTCTTAGGTAGGATTTCAATTTTGATGAACTTATTTTTAAAAAATTTTTAATAATAAAGTACCAAGTACTAAAGGGGGTTCGTGGGTCCTCTCTCAGAAAATTTACGGAGATTTGATCCAATTAGCAGGGTTTTAACTTGTTTTGATACATCAAGCCCAAATTTCAGGAATAGGGCAGGGCCCCTTCACCCACCCTTATATACGACCCTGAATTACTCAACGTCTCTGAGGTGAGGGTCTGGAAATTTCAAGGAAAATATTATGCATTGAAGTCAAAATTTCGAAGGGGCTGGGGGTTCTCCCCCAGAAAATTTTTGAAATTTACCTCTTAAAACTAATGTTTAATCTAATTTTGAAACTGTATGAGGAATTCTAAAACTTGAGAAATTCCTCAAGGTAACTCGCGGACCCCCTAGCAAGGCGCCTCGGACCCCCAGGGGTCCGCGGACCACAGTTTAAAAACCGCTCCTCTAACTGATTTTTATTTTCAGATTCAAGAAAATCCCGTAACGAACCTTAGGCCTTACAAGCCTGATAACTGTACGTAGAATTTAATTTTGTTGTTTTGATAAAACAGTGTAGAGCCGTAACCTCCATGAGAGTATGGCCAGTTCCTAAACTGAAAATAATGAGGTCACTTGAAGCTAAATTACAATCACTCTATTTTACTGAAAAATGTAGCTGTTTTAAACTATGTGTTTCTTGTGGTAGCTGAACTCACATACAAAAATAATCATTGATTTTTAACAGACAACTGTCAAATTTGCTGCCTCGAAACCCCTGTATTATATGCACAGATCTTATCTGTATACAATAAACAAGGTACTATGATTACCGAAAAAATTTCTCTAATGAAATTAATTTTATCGGATTGAATGTAACTTAATATTTAATGTAACTCAATCTATCGTAGTTTCAAGCTGCTGGTTATTATTAATTCATAAAAATATTTTATGAGGTTTTGTAGAAAAAATATCATGATACTCAAAATTTAACAGGAGGGGAGCCCAAGATGCTAAATGGGGATTTGCTCGCGCGTAGTAGGGACGATGAGATTTTGTAGTTTAGATGAAAAGAGATAAAATGTTATATGTTTCCCCTTTTAGTGGTGGGGAAAGATTCTACAGATTTTCAAAAATGCTAAAAACCTTACATGGAAATACTCAAGCGTGTGTCAGATATTAATAGTTTAGAAGAGATGCTCGCGCGAATGTGTGTGTGATACCAAAAGTATGTTAATCTGCCGATTTGCGTGGTGGAGGTGGTCATCCGGAAAGGTAGAAAATTACTTATAGTAGCTTGATATCTATAATTTTTCTAGTCAATGTTCTTCTAAATTTCTATTAACATTTTCTTTTGCGTAAAATTGTAAATTACTAGCGCCTACGCTTTTATTTTAAATAATCAAAAATCAGTTTTTTTTCTTACCGAAAAGTGATTTTCTACACTCCAATAAACTATTTGTCAACAACCAATAAATTATCTTTGAATTTTTAGACCATCTTAATGAAAGCATATTTCTAAAAAGCTTTTTTTTAAACTTATTTTATAAAATTCAAGTTAATGAAAATTGCAAAATTGGTCGGTGATGTAATTTCGCAGCACCGATCGACAAGCCGCCACTGAAATTACCATTAGAGCCTACGGAAAATTTGTGCGGCTAGGTGTGAGAGGGTTAACGGTGCACCCCCTCATAATCCTATCTACCAATCTTATCACTAATTACATTTAGTTATGAAACAACTCGTATAATTGCCAATCTTACTACAGTGCTTCATACATGGTGTTTCAAAAGTCAGTTTCCTGGCTCTTATTTGAAATATTATTTGAATTATCTTTATATTTATTTAAATGCATAGGCAGCATTACTCACCAAATTATTCCCTTTCATATCACACTCACTTGGACTACTTTTCTATTTTAGCTCGTAGTCTCTCCATCACTTACTCTTTTCATTTTAATAATAATAATAATAATAATAATAATAATAATAATAATAATAATAATAATAATAATAATAATAATAATAATAATAATAATAATAATAATAATAATAATAATAATAATAATAATAATAATAATAATAATAATAATAATAATAATAATAATAATAATAATAATAATAATAATAATAATAATAATAATAATAATAATAATAATAATAATAATAATAATAATAATAATAATAATAATAATAATAATAATAATAATAATAATAATAATAATAATAATAATAATAATAATAATAATAATAATAATAATAATAATAATAATAATAATAATAATAATAATAATAATAATAATAATAATAATAATAATAATAATAATAATAATAATAATAATAATAATAATAATAATAATAATAATAATAATAATAATAATAATAATAATAATAATAATAATAATAATAATAATAATAATAATAATAATAATAATAATAATAATAATAATAATAATAACATAAGCTATACTACCACACAACATATGTACAGAAAAAAGGTAACATATTTGTCACCAAGGGGTCCCGTTCAGGTGACAGATAAACTTGAATATAATGTAATACATAAATTTATTTTCATTAAGTTAATATTTAAGATAAATACAGGGTGATTCAGGAATAATCATCAATAATTGGGGGGCAGGTAGAGGGGCCCTAGACAAGCATTTTTCGAATAGGGATGGTGGGGAGAAGCCATACCGTTAAAGTGCTAGGACCTAATGTAGTGCGAGTGCGTTTCAAAAGGCGGTTTATAGCAGGCCCGTGTGACGAAAAAAAAACATAATAAAATGAAAAACATTATTGCATGAGGTACAGAAGTACCCGTACTACTTAAATCCGCAATGTGATAGAAATTGGACCACTTGCTAAACCGTGGGGTGAGTTTTAAAACGTGCAATAATAATCTCTTAGTCAAACAATGGAGTTCCCTTAATGGTATTTAGAAAAATGATGATCGGGGAAGGAATTTTCAATGATCAAACAGTTTTAATGATCAATGTTACGATCATTGAAAATTCCTTCCCCGATCATCATTTTTCTAAATACCATTACCATTAAAGGAACTCCATTTTTTGACTAAAAGATTAATATTGCATTTTTGAAACTCACTCCACAGCTTTGAAATTGGTTAAAATTTTATCGAATTCATGGTGTAAGTAGTAGGGATACTTCCTTACCTCATACAATAGATTTTTTTCATTTTATTAGGTTTTGTTTCGTCACCCGGGCCTTCTAAAAACGGCCTTTCGAAACGAGCTTGCACTACATTAGGTCCTAGCACTTAAACGGTAAGGCTGCGCCCCACCATCCTTATTCGAAATATGCTTGTCTAGGGCCCCTCTACCTCCCCCTCAATTATTGATGATTATTTCTGAATCACCCTGTATACAGGGTGTAAAGAAAAGTCCCTTTACCCTGAAATAAATAGCTAACGGAGCAAGCTAAAGCTATGCAGTTAAGGTAACGGTATAGTAAAGTGACCATGCGCAATCGAATGCAACCAACCGCAGCGCCCTCTAACGGACATTTTAGGCGTTAAATATTTTATTTTGAAAACTATTAAGAATTTGTTAAAATAGTCAAATACAAAGTTGTAGAGCAGCATCGATTTAGTAGGAAAAGACACCTTAAGCAAAAATATCTTGAATAGAACTCCTAAAACACGCGCTCAATTAGGTTGAATTTACGTCGATTTTACGTCTTAATAAAACGCATCTCACGAGGCAAAAATGAGAAATTTTCAATTTAATGAGTTAAGAATACTTATATTCATTTATTTAAGTCATTAAATTGAAAATTTCTAATTTTCGCCTAGTAATAAGCGTTTTAAGACGTAAAATCGACGTAAATTCAACCTAATTGAGCGCGCGTTTTAGGGGTACTATTCAAGATATTTTTTTGCTTAAGGTGTCTTTTCCTACTAAATCGATGCTGCTCTACAACTTTGTAATTGACTATTTTAACAAATTCTTTATAGTTTTCAAAATAAAATTTTTAACTCCTAAAATTTCCGCTAGAGGGTGCTGCGGTTGGTTGCATTCGATTGCGCATAGTCACTTTACTTTACCGTTACCTTAACTGCATAGCTTTAGCTTGCTCCGTTAGCAACTTATTACAGGGTAAAGGGACTTTCCTTTACCACCCTGTATATAAAAACATACACACACTGAAAAGCAATAGGAACTAAAAACAAACAAAAAATATTAAAAATTGAAAACAAGGTTACAAAATTACAGTCGTACATAAAAAAAAACAAAAGAAAATTAAAATTAAAAATTAAAAAATTGAAGGCATAATTTTAAATTAGAAAATTGAATAAAAAATAAAAAGCAAATAAGATAGATTTAATAATAGACAGAGTTTGCAAAAGTCTGGTTATTTTAGTTTTAGTTGCTTCGTTTTAAATCTGAAAATAACGATCTATGTCGTCCAAATTTATGATGAAATTAAAAAGTTCACGTTTAAATGTTGAATACGTATTTATATTTTGAAGATAAGAAGGCACATGGTTATAGATTTTAGGTCCTAAAAAGTAGAAATGCTTCCGAAATATTTCTTTAGAAAAATGAGGAATTTTATAAATTTCATTAGGTCTTCTTTGAGATACATTTAATTTTAATTCACAAATTGATTTGTTTCGGTACAAAAAAAAACTACACGGAATAAGAAGTTATACTCAAAAGGTAGTAAGTTCAAATTTCTAAAACTATAAGCATGTGAATGATAGGGGTTTAAAATTTTGAAACACTTGTTCTGGATCGAAATTAGTGGAAGTAAATTATATTTATAATCACCTCCCCAAATAATAATACCATAATTTAACAATGAGTAGAACCAAGAATAATAAAGTGTTTTTAAAAAATTTGCATCAATTTATTTTTTAAGTGGTGAAATTTAACTAACATAAAACGTAATTTTTTACTTAGTTCATTTACATGAGTTTTCCACTTTAAGTTAGAGTCAATATGTAAACCTAAGTATTTAATTGTAGAGAAATATGTTTTTATTTTATATTAATTATTTAATTTTTAGTTAGTTAATATTTTGCTTTAGTCCATCTAGTATTTCCTTTCAATAGGTATAATTATTAATTGTAGTTTCCCTTTGCTATGCCACGCAAATCCAACATTTTAATCCCATGATTCATGTTGAGTTTAAGAAAATACATGGTGTTTTAAAAGTCAGTTTGGAACCAACGTCTCCTAGGGTCATGGAAGTAAGGTCTATCTCTAGGTAAGTGACCCTGGAGAATGCATTGAGATTACTTACAGCGTCCCAAGTGGCGAATTAAAAAAGTAAAAAACTAAAGGAGATAAAGCAAAAACCTCAGTGAGTGTATTGTTGCTACCGTTTCCCAATAACTCACTGAAACAGAATTCATTAAAATATAGCGAATATTCGCTTAGATATTAGCATGGGGAAATAAGCAATTTTTCAGGCATAAAAAAGAAAAGAGTTAACAAATAGTGCAAGTTTTTAAAATTTTTTTGATGACATTTTGTCTTTACTTAACTAAAAAAAACCTGAAAAAGTCCTATTTTCACATGGTGATATCCGCGAATATTTCCGATATTTTCATGAAATTTTTCCAGTCAGTATATTACGGGAAAATAAGCTTATTTGTATTTTGAAGGTACAGCACCCGTGCATTTCGCATTTTTTTCCGTTTCTAAGAAATGAAACTTTTACATTACATTAACCAGTTATTTGGAACAAAAGTTGGCACAATCAATCTACACATATGTAATTACATATCTAATTAAGATTAATAATTTAATTGAAAGTAATCTGATTACTTTTGAATTCTTCAATCTAACTACATTTGTAATCTGATTGAAAGTAATCTGATTACTTTTGTAGTTTACAATCTAACTACATTTCCAATCTGATTTAAAGTAATCTGATTACTTTTGTAGTTTGATAACATTTGGAATTTTCAATCTATCATATGTAATTGGATTGAAAGTAATCTGATTACATTTTTTTGGGAAGTTTGCGAATCGTTTTACCTTTGCTGTCAAAGGGGAAGGGAGGGTGTCAGAAATGACCAAAAACAAGGTTACGTAATAATCACGTTCAATATTATGTTTAGAAAATGACTGGTCTCGATCACTCCTATTTAACTTAATGTATAGTGATTCGTTTTATGTGATCAATATATCGCTTAATGTTGTCAAAATGAAGTAACTAATAACACAGATTATGTTGATCTAAAAAGTATTATTGATTTTAAAATTACAACCCTGACAACCATGTGATAGACCTGTGATCATTTTGTGAAAATCACATTGGAGTCAGATGCGATCGCAATGTCACTGGGATAAAGCTATGACAGACGAATGTCCAATATTTTTGATCCACAATTATGATAAGTTTTGACAACGCTTCCAAGCCACAGTCCAGTCTGTGACGAGACCAAGTGATGCATATGACATCGCTTGGTAATCACGATTTGCTAAATCTTTTTAACTCACGAGTTTTTTTCTCGTGTTTTTCAGAATTGAAATAAAAACGTTTTTCCCAACAAAAAACCCCAATGTTTAGGGTGCAAGTCGGTGGCAAATTGAAATGTCCATAAAGTTGAAAATTGTTATAGAACATATACAATGTTAATAAAGCTAGTCACCCCAAAATTTGAAAAATTGTAGAAGAAAAATATGCATCTGTCGACCAATGGTTTACAAGACCCTGCTTGAAAAATGGAAAGATTAAATATGACAGACAAGATTATTTTAACCAAATAACGATTCTCTAATTTTACTGATTTCTTTTTCCAGATTCAAGAAAATTCAATTTCGAAAACAAAGGATTTTATATCAAAGGTGAGGGTGTGTACAGTGTTCCCTCGTTATTCGCGGTAGTTACGTTCCAAAATATACCGCGAATACGCGAAATCCGCGAATGACGAACCCAGTTTTAAAACGCGCATGTATGATAACATAACAGATATAATGGTTCGATTCCGTCATTTATTACATAAAACTAATGAAACTGGTTCACGCAGAGAGTAGTTTTAACTGTAAATTTTTCAGGAAGTTATCTTTTCATAGCAAAAGATTCACTTCGATTAGTCCTCTTTACTGATGCACTGTCAACCATATTTGGCAACTTATTAAGCATTTGGCAAAATTTATTTTCGATTATTATTTTACTGTTAAAACCGTAGCTCAGTTGGTTAATAACCGGGATCATCGAACTCTAACGCTTTGAACACGGAAATTATTAGGACTTGAAATGGTATTATGAAAAAACTAATTCTTAAATCTCAATCATAGAATTTCCTTGTGACTTTTACTGGATTTGGATCCAAAATTAAGTAATAAACATGTTCCTACGAATTGTAAAGCTTATTAAGCTGGTTTTAAGCTAAATTATCATACCATGTTAATCAAAATTTACATAGAAACTTTAGCCGAAGGTATAAACTGTAATCACTACAGGGTTCCTAGCTAAATAAAGAAAAATGTAAAAAATATACGTTAGTATATTTTTATAAAATTATTTTAATTTATTTTATAATGAAGAACCCTGTTCAATTTTAAAGAAGGTTCACAATATTTTTTCTAAATGCTGGCCTCGCAGCGTCGACGCATTTATTCTCGGACCCATTCAAAATGAGCTGGTGTTTCTCGGACACGAGGTGATCAACGATCCTGGCGACGAGATCCATCTCTGATGTCACGGTCGTTTCATACACCAAGAATTTCATAAAAGGACGAAGTTGAAAGGATTAAGGTCGGGGGATGTGTGGAATTTGGTTTTATACTTCTAAAAATTCGAACATACCTTTAATTTTAAAAGAAAAATCAAATTTTATGAAATTTAGTTATTAATTAAGGACTGTTTTGTTCTTTATTATTTCCAATTAAATTGAATTCAACATTTTGATTTAACTTATAATTAATATCAAACACGATTTAAAATTATTGAAATTATCAATTTGTGAAAAATTTTAAATTATTGCTGGGCAATTCCACGGGTAACTGACTGACATTTTTTAAGAAAAACGCTTAGTATTTTGTTATTTTCTTCCTAAAAATAAATGATAAAAAAATACTTTCCACCCAGATTATTGCTTTCTTGTTAGCTTAATCTAATGGGACAATTAAATTTTCAAAATAAGTTTTTATTGATTTTTAAAAATTTTTAAACAGCAAGGTAACTGACTGACATAAATGTTTCACAAATGTCAGTCAGTTACCATGTCGTTTAAAATTTTTAAAAAATCAATAAAAACATATTTTGAAAATTTAATTGTGCCATTAGATTAAGCTAACAAGAAAGCAATAAACTGGGTGGAAAGTATTTTTTTATCATTTATTTTTGGGAAGAAAATTACAAAATACTAAGCGTTTTTCTTGAAAAATGTCAGTCAGTTACCCGTGGAATTGCCCTGCTTCCTTGATGAACAAGGTTTAATTCATACTTCCACTCTTAGTTTTTAAACTTGAATTTCTGCGAAAGTTTAAGTTTTACCATGACAAACCTAGAGAGCCTGTATACGAGAGAGAGAGACGACAACTCGCTTAAAAGCGTCTCTGCACATCCTTGCGCGCAGTTAAAACTGTCCAAATCTCCAATTCTGTCCAAACTGTATCATGCCGCTGATCTCGCTCCCATGCTAATCCAATGGAGGGAAACCTGCGGTGAACAGAAAACGCTGTTGACCAATCAGCGAGCTATACCGGGTTGTCGCCTCTCTCGTATACAGGCTCTCTAGACAAACCCAGCCTCGACTGCTCATTTTCAAACATAACCTGCCTTATCGATAGCAAACATCAAGAAGTCAAACGCAAGAGGTGCTTGGCGTCTAACTTTCTCCTTTGCCTCGATGCATTTTGGGGCTTCAACGGCCGAAGGCACTGCAGTCAACTGATGGTAGACTGATATCGTTAACTTAATCATAGATAAAATAGTGGTGGTTATATCTAAGCATTTAACTGCAAATGCGTGAATCACTTCCGCAACTAAGAAATAAGCACAATACCACTTTTATTTTAAAATTATTTTCAATATGAGCACTACACCCTGATCGTCCTCACACCCACTAGCTATCCGTCTCCATGAGAGATGTCGGAAACTAATTTCAATTGAGTGAGACTAGATTCTGACCGACCAAAAAACAATTTGTAACCCAGTTCGTAGGGTCAAATTTTCAAACATTTTCTGGGGAAGGGTAGCCAGGCCCCTCTTTAGTACTTAAAAAACCTTTATTATTCCCTCTTTTTGCAATAACTTCATTATAATCAAAATTCTAAAAACGTATGTCCAAATTTGGGTTTACGTGTACCAAAAAACAGTTTAAAATCATGTTCTTAGGGTCAAATTTACAAACTATTTCTGGGGCAGGACTCCCAAACCCCCCTTTGAAAATTGAGCCTTTATAATTAAAAACTTTTCTTATGTAAATTTTTCTTGGACGCAAATTTTACCTAAAAAAGTGTTCAAAAGATACATTAAACCTATTAATATGGATGAAAGGGGCTTGGGGGATATGGGGAAATATTTTAAGGCCCTCCGGAAATAAATTTCATATTCTCCAGTACTGATTCAAAATAAAATTTAAAGCTCACCCCCATGGGGGGGAGTTAACCCCCATTCCAAAATTATTATGTCTATTATGTTGCTTTTAGCCTTCAAAATTATGAAAATTATACAAGGAGTGATCTACCTCGAGTGCAACCTAAATGGTCCCCAATGTCCAAAAAGGAGTCACAAAACTACTTTTTATTGTTAGATTTCAAAAACTTTTACCTCAAAAACAAAACCCTTCAATATTTCCACTCACCCGTCAAATATTTTACGTTAATTTCATTACAGGTAAAAAATATCTCGAAACAATACTGTGACTACGCCCCTATCTCAGGGGGCTTTAAAATTCTTCTCTACAAACATAAAAAAGTCGACCCTGCTTGCCCCCCCCAAGTGGAACCCTGATGGCTAAGCCCATGTCTGTGATAGTTTTTCTGCTGTAAAAAGGCCTAGTAAAGTCACGAAATTCTAAAAATAATGAACAAAAAATAACTATGTGATCATAAAGCGCGAATAAGCGGGGCCGCGAACCCGCGAATACAGACCAGCGATTATGAAAAAACAAGTCTTTGGCGATCACGGATTGGCGACCTTTCTTTTCCTGTCGATACCAAGAGGGTTACAAGTTAGAAAACCTGCTCAGTAGAAGAAGTTACGTTCTTTAAAATGGTTTTACATAATAAATACCGGAACCGAACAATTATACCTTTTCTGCCAAATATGCAAGTTTCATAGCTAAAAAACTTCGAGATCGAAAACCGCGAATATGCGGGGGTAACATTGCTCAACCGCGAATACTGAGCCGCGAATATGCGAGGGCCCACTGTAACTGTTTTCCTAAAATAGCGTAGAACCGTAATAATAAAAAAACACCTGGTAAATCTGTAGAATATCGTGTAGGTCACCTGAAAGCACGTTGAATGTCACAAAATGAAGGGGCAAGAGACATGTGATAGACGATAGATGAGAAATAGGATGTACGAAATTGCGATAAAATTTGAATTTTCTTGTGCGACCATTTTGAGAGTGATCACTGGGACTTAAAAATGATCGTAAAAGAGTGCGACCATCAACTACGGAAGAGAACCATAAACCGAAAAAAGTAAAAAAATGCAACTCTTTCTCAAATTGGAGCAAATTCTTGTTGAAGATTCAATAGTTAAAATCTGTGCTGATTCGAGGAAAGAGTTGTATGTTTTTAACGCTTTACAGTTACCTTCAGCTGTCGATGGTCCCGTTCTTCTCATACTTTTCAGGGTCCGTATGCACGATATTCCAAAGGCATAGCAGTTTTTTGTACCCTTCAGTGTAAAAAGAAAAAATAATTTTCTAAAGCTACTTTCTCTAATTTTACTGATTTCCATATTTTCAGATAAGGAAAATTTCCGTACCGACAGGACATATCTTTCTTCGGACGGTGGGTAGTTTTCACAGTTCCTCAATTATTGGTGATAACATCTGGATGCTGATTTTGGATTTGATCTGGAGATAACAATTGATGTTCGTTAAATTTATCGGAAAGTTACTTAGTTCAAAATTATCATCAATACATTGCGCAATATACTATTTCTGAAGTAGTTTTGAGCTAAAGATAGCAACAGGAAATTCAGTTTTCAATATAATCGGTAGAGGGTGGTCCTTATTTTCAAACTTCCGAAATGTTTAGCTCACACCCCTGAACATTGTTCCATAGGACAAAAATAGGATAAATACCAAATTTTAGCAAAATCTGATTATATTAACCCAACCCGCAAACGCCCTTAATTTTTGAATTTTTGTCCCTGTTTTGAAAAACAGACACAAAAAAATTAAAATAACACAATTTTTTCTCAAATTTTTTATGAGAAACTACTATTATTAGAGATATAATGTTACACGTTTCGCTTTATTACCACGCCTTACTTTGGAGGAGTATATTTTATCTTTACTCTAATATTGAAAATATGTTTGTAACTTTCGAAGAAAAAGTGAAAAAACTAAAAAAAAAAGTTTTTTTCGTTAAAAGAAAACTGGGATAAAACAAAAGATAAATTAATATTTCTAAAAATAGGTTTGCTATCGAAAGAAGTAATTCAAGTTCAAACTATTTAATTTTAAGTTTTTTTTCTATCTCTAAGGCTTGTATGTTTCTCTTTATAATTTCCTAATTCAAATGATTTTTAATGCTGAATGTGGAATGAATGATATGCTATATTTGTTAATGAGTGTGGATGCTTAGACCAATTAAGATACTATTTCTTTAAAGTTTTTTTTTCTAATCAAACCTACTTTTAGACTTGATAGACTCCAAGAGTGTCCCTTTATATGTTTTAACTTTCAAAAAAATTTAATTTTTTATTAAATTAAAAAAATTTTAACTTCTAAAAAAAATTCTAGGGGAGAACCCCCAGTTCCCCCAAAATTTTGACTTCTATGTGTATTTTTTTCCTCGAAATTTATGTGGTTTACAAGGAGCTGTTCTCTTTAAGTGTAACCAACAGCTATGTGAAATTAAAAAAAAATTCTGGAAGACCCCCAAATCCCCTTTCTTGCTAAGGATTGGATATTAATTGCTAAACTTCAGAGGCTTACCTGACCCCAAAAATTCGAATTTAATTAATTCGAATTTCAACTAACATTTTTTGAGATATAAGCGCAAATCAGAAGATAGAGTAAAGGGGGGGGGTTTGCGATTTTTTTCGCATATTTACGCGTTTTATAAGATGAAGCCGACCTTTCACGGAGAAGCGATCTGGATATTCGGAATCAGCACCCTAAAACACAAAAAAAAATTATCTAGAAGCAACTGTCGATTAACTGTATAACTATTTTAGAGCTTCATTGAATTTTAGTTAGTATTTAAGACAAATTGCACATTTGGTTATTAAAATCATGCTTTTTGACCCTTGCAATATTTGACCCCAAAAATGTCTTTCTATCATTAAAAGAACCGAAAAAAAGCCCGCGGGATGCCATTTTGTTTTTGACCGTAAGTCTTGAACGGCACTTCCGCCAGAGTACTTCTGGTCGATTTTAGATTCAGCATGTTTTAAACAAACTATATCACCAATTTTGTTGCCTCTTTTTCACTATCTGAACATTTATTCCTTTTTCAGTAGCCGGTGGATATTTTTTCGGTCTTCAGTTACAATTTGTAAAAAAAACTGGTTATTAGTTTCATAAGTAATTATTTTCATTTATACGTAGGGGAAAGTCGCCCAATATGGGACACACTTTTTTGAATCGAATTTATTTTTTCCTGAAAAATGCCATGATAAAATTTTAAGTGGCCTTATACAACTTTTTCAATACTAATTCGAAATCCAGGTTGTTTTTTTATGAAAAAATTAATTATTTATATAAAAATGCATTTTGATTAAAATTCAAAAGTTGCCTAATATGCGATACGGGTCGCCTAATATGCGGTACAAGGTGTTCCCAATATGAGATAGTCTCATTTTGGGAATAAGCATCAAAATGGGAATTAACTCTCTTCATAATATGCATAGTAGGGTGTCTCAAAAAAAACTTTTTTTCGTAAAACCTCGGTCCCCAGGGCTTTTCCCATTCCTTTTGGTCCCAAAAGATTGTGTATGAAGTTTCAGCCCCCTAAGTTAACTCTAGGGTTTGCCTGTAGAGCCCCAAAGTTTGAAAAAAGTGGAAAAAATGACCAATTTTCAGAATTTTTAAAAATTATATTTTAAGATTGATACTGCGATAAAACCGGTTCAAATGTGTCACTTAGGATTTATTTTGGTGGAATATATTTATTTATGTGTATTGACTGTACCCTATAGCCCCTATAATTTAAGATTAAAACGTACTACTTAGAGACGTTGCACTCGCCAAAGCTTACAATGCACTACCGGTGGACGAAATGAATTAAATCCGAATTTCTTCGAAGGAACTCCCTCAAATGATGCCATTTGGAGCTAAAATGATATTATAAATTATAAAAACCAGTGAAATAACAGTTTTTGGCCCTTCCACTGAGCTTTTAATGTAAAAAGTGTTTTTCTTCAAAATTTCTCGTTTCCAGCTGATAAAACCCAAAATTTATACTAAAAAAGGGGGTTGTTGTACTTTTTAGATGCCAAACTTTGAAATCTTTATAGGGGTTTCCTTTTAATAAGTAGAATTAAATTTTATAGCGCACAGATCGGAAATGACATGGATATTTCCTATACCAGACTTGAAAATCTATTTTCTTTTTTTAAGTTTGGAAAATTACTTCCTTTTAACGTATTAGGGGAAAGTTTTAATTAAAAACTTCTTTCTTTAACATTTTAACCAAGATTCACTAGTATTAAACTATTTTCCTAACTTTGAAAAAAGAAAATCGATTTTCACGTCAGGTATAGGAAATATTCTTGTCATTTCCGATCTGTGTTGTTTAAAATTTAATTCTACTTGAAAAAATGAAACCCCTATAAAGGTTCCAATGTTAGGTATCTAAAAAAGTTCAGCAAACCTCTTTTTTAGTATAAGTTTTGGGTTTCATCAGCTGGAAACGAGAAAATTTGAAGAAAAGCACTTTTTACATTAAAAGCTCAGTGGAAGGGCTCAAAACTGTTATTTCACTGGTTTTTATAATTTGTAATAGCATTTTAGCCCCAAATGGCATCATTTGAGGGAGTTCCTTCGAAGAAATTCGGATTTAATTAATTTCGTCCACCGGTAGTGCATTATAAGCTTTGGCGTGTGCAACGTCCCGAAGTAGTACGTTTTAATCTTAAATTATAGGGCTATAGGGTACAGTTAATACACATAAATAAATATATTCCATCTAAATAAGTCCTATAGACGGATTTGAACCAGTTTTATTAGCATTATCAATCTTAAACATAATTTTTAAAAATTCTGAAAATTGGTCATTTTTTCCACTTTTTTCAAACTTTGGGGCTCTACAGGCAAACCCTAGAGTTGACTTAGGGGGCTAAAACTTCCCACACTATATTTTCAGACCAAAAGGAATGGGAAAAGCCCTGGGGAGCGAGGTTTTTCGAAAAAAGGCTTTTTTTGAGACACCCTAATGCATAGTTTATTGTGCAAAATATACAAAGCAGCTATTTTTTAGCACAGAATGAGTAAATAGAGTTACACTAATAGAGACACACTAAAAATTAAGCAAAAAAGGGATTTTTTCCACAAAAAATAACAATAAATTGACTTTTACTAAAATTAATTAATTGTTTATAAAACAAAGCTTGCAAAACAAATAATTGTTTTGAATATCTCCACAATCTTTATGGTACCATAGAAAACATTTCTGGCAAATAGCCCATTTCTCCAGATGGGAGTCTTCAGACAACCGCAAAAAGCAGATAGGACATTCTGGATCTGTTAATTTGGAAGAATCTGTAAGCGAGTTTCTAGACGCAGATGCAGTAGGTAATTTTGCTAAGGTTATTGACTGAGAATAGGTTCCTGATTGAATAGGTGATTTTATAAATACCCCTGGAGTTTCCAGCCGACTCTTTTTCTTCATTGAATGGGTGGGGAATTTTATTTCTTACTGCCATCTGGTAGGCAATACGTTTTATGTCGGTAATTCTTCATCCAAAATAATGGTCGGACATATTTATGCAATATTTGGCAAGTTCATCTTCCAACTCCTTTGAAAAAACCGGCTTTCTTCCAAGTTTAGATTTTATAAGATCTTCAATGGATCTTCCGTCCTTGATGAATGATTATAGAAGGAAAATATTCATTTAGGTCTTAAAATTACTATTCATACACTGATAACAAAAGTTAAATAAGGCTTTTTGCATTTTTGATAGATTTTTAAACCAAACAAGAACGGATTTCATTGAAAGACGACTGAGACTGATTTTAATTTGATCAGAAAGTCGTTGTTTTACAATACAATTACACACTTTCCTTCTGATCCTAATAAGACACTAATTCCTTGCAGTAAACAAATCGAGAATGGCTAAAAGGAATTTAAGTTAAATCTGAAAAATGAGTTCTCAATATGAGATATTCCATTTTAGGAACCTTGAGAATATCCCATATTAGGATTTACTTCTTTTTTGACAACTATGCCAAAAAATAATTAATGGGCCGAAAAATTTTAAAAAAGATGCATGAATATTAAAATTTGGATCAGTCTGAGAAGAAACAAACAAAACATTTTAAAAAATAACTTCCAGTTTTTGCTGTACAGGTCCTCCAAAACTTCTCCTAAAAGTTTTTCATGTTCTTCAAAGTTATTTGATGCTCGTGAGAAAGGAGTTAAGTCCTTACCTTCCTAATTTTACTTCTGGTTACAATTAATTAGTCTAAATAATTAAGAAATGCCACTCATGGATCGTGACACTTTCGGATTTTAAAGATAAGGGGGTGCGCCATATTAGGAACCTATCCCACATTGGGCAACTTTCCCCTATCTCCACCAATTTTGTTGCCTCTTTTTCACTATCTGAACATTTATTCCTTTTTCAGTGGCCAGTAGATATTTTTTCGGTCTTCAGTTACAATTTATAAAAAAAACTGGTTATTAGTTTCATAAGTAATTATTTTCATTTATATACGTATTAGTAAGAATGTTATTATACTCCAAAATAACTTTAATAATCCACCTGCTGTGAGATTATTAAAGAAAATTAGTTTAAAAATGTTTTGCATCTAATGTGTGTTAAACGTTTTGCATGTCTTTGAATCTTATGAATCCCTTCATGGGATCTTAAACCTTTTCTTCAAATTATCACTCACTTACCATTGGGGTTTTAAATAAAAGACCTTCAAAATGTTCGGTGAATTTCATTTTTTACAATACGATAAAATCCAATTTCCGAATTGATATTTTGTGAAAATCTACATTTTATAAGGCAAAAAGCAATTAAAGTTTGCTTAAAATTTTTTAAAGTGAAGATTTTTTATTACAACGTTTTTATTAGGTCGCTTTCAATCTTGTCTGTCTGTCCGTCCGTCCGTCTATCTGTCTGTTCGGGGGGAATTTAGTAATCAATTTTAAGCATACTTCCCCATGAGCTAGAGACTTGAAATTTTGAACATAGTTCAGATCTGAATGACAATACATTATCTCGTTAATTCGGTTCAATTTGCTGATCCTGAACCCCCAGGGGGACTTAAAGTTTAGAAGTTCAACTATAGGACCTTATTGTTAAAAAATCATTGTTGTGCAGTTTGCCTCTCGTTATCAAGATGGCTTTAGAAGTGTTGTATAAAATATTAGTGAAATGAAAATTTGTAAGAATAAAAGTAATACACAGTACATGCAAGTACATAATTAGTTACTGTACAAGTTTGTCACCAATATATTTTTTAAAACACTTTTTTATATTACTAGTGTTTTAAAAAATTCCAACGTCATCTGAATAATAGCTAGAGGCAAAAACTGTGCTATGATTTTAACAAAACAGAGTAAAGCCATGTGTTATAAAAAAAAAAGGAAAACTGTGTGTGTGGTATAAGCGTTAAGCAGAAACCAGTATATAAAAACCAACCAACCAACCAAGCCATGTGTTATAGTTAAAGCCATGTGTTATTTGGAGTAGTAATTTTTCAGTGTTACGCAAATATTGTTAAGTATTTTTTTTCCTGGATTTGGAAAACCACTGATACTCTAACAACCCCTTGATCTTAAATACCCGGAATTGGGCTCCTTTTTTTACTTTAAAGTTCAGAAAAAAAACACTTTTTAGTTTTATTAGAAAGAGAAAGGAATCAAATTCTTGGAAGGCGTTCAGGGGTTCAGGTCACGAATTCTAAACATTACACAACAAAACTAAAAACCAGAAAATAATTAATGAAAAAAAAACATTTTTAAAGAACAACGTTTTTAAAATGCACTAAAAAGTATAAAATAATTTTTTGTAACTCCTTGTAAAACGAAAAACGTGGGGATCATGCAATAATATTTACAGCTACTCCTGTCACTCTATTTACCATTATATCCACAGATCCACAGTTAAAAATTATTTAAATGAATGATGAAATGAAGTTGGATTAAATACCTAATGCATGATCCCCACGTTTTTCGTTTTACAAGGAGTTACAAAAAATTATTTTATACTTTTTAGTGCATTTTAAAAACTTTGTTCTTTAAAAAGGTTTTTTTCATTAATTATTTTTCACTTTTTTAAACTTTGAAGCTTTTTCGGAAAGGAATTTGTTCCTAATGAAAATCACATTAATAAATAAATTACGAATACAGAATAAACTTACGAAAAAAGGAGCCCAATTCCGGGTATTTAAGATCAAGGGGTTGTTAGAGTATCAGTGGTTTTCCAAATCCGGGAAAAAAATACTTAACAATATTTGCGTAACACTTAAAAATTACTACTCCAAAATGATAGGTGATAAAAAACAAAACGCGCGACATTATATCTCTAACAGTTTAAGTTCCTTATAAAAAAATTGTTAAGATTTTATTTTGGGTTTTTTGTAAATTTAAAAACAAGGCAAAAAACTCAAAACTTTAAGGCTTTTGCGGGTCGGGTTAATATTATCAGATTTGGCTAAAATTTTGTAATCATCGTTTTTTTTTGTTCATTGGAACAAAGTTAGGGGGTGGAAGTAGCAGATTTTTAACTTTAAAAAAATCCCATACTGTTAAGGGCCACCTTGATAATCAGTGTCAGTTTGGTTCTTGTTTTATAGGTATTTAATTTTTTAATTTTCCAGTTTAAATTAAACCACTCCGCACTTTAACTTGATTTTCTTCCATTGTTCTTTTAGTATCTTTTTATTTGTGATATTATGTTCTCTGATTATATTAATAACCTCTTTCTTAATAGCAATTTTTTTTATTCATAAGGACCTAAAGGAGGATCCGTGGGAGCTTAAGGACATGTAAGAGGACTTAAAGATTTTGCAGAAAGTGTTTTAAGAAGCAATATTTGGTATTATTTACTAAACTTAGAATAATATAATTTTAAATAAAAATATATCTTATTTTTACACTGTCTTATTGAATGTATCCATGATGTTCGTGCTTAGTTTTGGCTGTGAAATTATAAGATCAAAGCAGAGGAACACTATTTTACAAATAGCTAACTAAAAGTTAATGTATACATAGTAACTAATGACTAGGACTAAACCAATAAACAGGAAATTTGTTCTGAATTTCTTCCTCTAGATACTCTTTGCTAACTAACAACTTAACTAACTAATGTTATCCTACTCGAAAAATAATCCAAAAAGTCTACTAAAATATTTCACAGAACAATCACTTCCAAGCAATCCAAAGAAAAAACTATCGATGACCGGCTGTTATATATTAAGCGTTAATTTTCACGATTTTATGGATTTTTAAAGAGAAAGAAAGAGATTATAAAAAAGTGACTGAATAATTCAAACTTATGACAGTGGGGGTTAGGGGTCACTAGTGGTAAGTAAACTCCTAAGACCATGCTCACCAGTAAAATAAAAAAATTATACAGGGTGTCCCACGAAAAGTGAACAACCCCTTTAACTTTTAACCCTACAGATATAGTCATGAAAGGGGGTCTTGGTATAATGCAGTGACCATGCCCTATCTGATGAGACAACTGTTAACGCCCCCCCGCTGAAACATTAAAACAAAACATTAAACAGGAAATTTTTTGGATCTCCTGCAAAAAAGAAACAAACGTGAGCTTCAACCCGCTGGAAAACGAATAATATTCATTGTTATCCGCAAAAAATTTATACCACGTGAAAGATAATTTAATTTGCTACAAAAATGCCTAAATCAAAGTTTTTTTTAACATGGTTGGACATCAACTTTAAATTAATTAGAAGAACTTTCTAGATGCAGGAACGGATGGCTTGGTGTGTTAGTGCACCAGTATGTCGGATCCATAAGGCCCTCAGATCGAATCTCTCTCGGTTCGAGTCTGAGCCTCTCCCCGAGTATAGCACTCGGAAATAAATGCAGTTGTGCATTTAAAAATTTAGTTCCTGCTTACATAAAGGGGGTCTTAAACTTTTCTATTTTTAAAAGTTAACTGCAACCGTATCAGTCAAATTCTTCAAAAATAATACTATTTTTGAAAATTTTTATGATTATTTTGTATAATCCAAGCATCTATGTCTTCTGTCTTCGACGGAAACTAAATTATGTACAAGAAACCTCAAATAGATCCTAGATGAAGCCATCCCAAACCCCTACCAACCGCCCCGCGGTTTGTTTAACTTCAAAAATGTTTCCTAATTTCTTGAGTGGTGACTAAAGCATAAACGAAAAAACACTTCAGTTAATTCCACAATAACGTTTAGTGCTGCCTTTAAAGAGCTCCAACAAATATCTTTCTTATTCTTGAAGTATTATGCCTCTCGTCAGTAATAAATACTAAAACAGCTACGGTTATAGATTAGATGATAACCCAGAAACCGCTATTTGGTAGTTATGTTGAGGCTTAACTTTCAAATATATATATATTTTCCATAATTTTTTAAGTAGTGACTGTTTTTAAATAAATCCCTTGAACTAATTCTGAACGAGAAATATATTTTTCAGCTATCAAATAGCATAACAGTTTCAGTAGCAATTGCTACCGGCCTAGATACCGGTTGACAGGAGATGCATATTTACATTATAATTAGTCACTTTTGGGGAATTAGCAACTAAAACTGTTTCGCCGAATGTAACCATTAGGAAGCTAGAAAGGCACTCAAAATTAAATAATTTTTCCTTATTTTCTAAGTGGTTACTATTGGTAGATTCAAATAAAATCTGCCCTGCTACTTCACAAGTGCGTATTTATTGGGGGAAGGAGGCTCTCCATCAAATAAAAACTTAACCTTGCTATTGTTATACTGTAAAGAAGGATGCTGAAGGAAGTAAACTAACAAATCAATTGTTATTTCAGAACTTTTATTCAACAAGTAATAAAGAATAGAAAATTGAAAGGACATTTCAAACAAAAATTTTGAGGCCTCGAGAATAATCTCTTAAAAATGCAATCATTCTTATCAATCCATCATATCGCCATCAATGAATATTCACAAACATTAATGAATAGTTTATAGCACACTCTTAAAACGAAATTTTCAAAATTGAGTTAAAAATAATCAAATATCACGAAGCCAAGCTGGTTCCCAAAAAACTTTCTCAATTTAAATTTGAAACAAATAATTCTCACACCAAAACATGCAGGCACTTACAAATGATACAAGGGCTTATTTTAGTGTAATTTCATGGTATTCTCATATGAGAGTCATATCACTGAGACAAGCCGATTTGTAAATCGAGTGGAACTTCACAACGTGTTGAGCCACACACTGGCACCGTAATTTGGGGTAGGGCTCCAATAGATAACATATGGTTTCAATTTTCAAACATAAATTTAAAATAAGTATAATTTGAGTGGTGACAATTGAATTGCTTTAAATTGAGTACTTATGGTATTTCAAAATTGAAAGTCAGGATTGACACATTTGAAACGAAAAGTTTCATATATCAAAATAAAAAAAAACATATCTTTACTCATATTTGAAAGTGCCATTTCTCTCAGAGCATTTTAATTGTGCTCTCAACTACTTCTCAATACTCCCTTCACATAATAATTTCAAATTAGATTCTTTTTTCTCTTAAAATAAGAGAGGGGCCATCCATAAATGATTTTATACTTTTTTCCCATGTTTTTCCCTTCTCTTGTCACAAACTGTCACACTTCTCCCTCCCCCTTATTAACATATCAATCTCTTAAACCAACAATATGTCTAATACATATCTTGAAAATGCCTGGAACAAACAATTTTTATTTGAGATAACTTTACCTCACCTTACAGTTTCATTTCTACCAAACTTAAAGACAGCCGTAAGACGCCTTTTAAGTGTAACAATATTTCAACTGTTGATTTTCAGCTGCAGGATGTGATGTCACAACTTTTGAGACCTCCTTTCTCATCTTTGTCACAAACTGATAAATCCCCTCCCCCCTCTGAGCTTGACGTCATTTATGGACGGCCCTTTACAACAAAGTACAACAATCACAAAGGTTCACATTTTAAAAAAAGTCAATTAGCAAATATTGAGCAGAATTTTTTGAGATCTCCCTTTCTCATCAAAAGACCTGGATAAATGTCGTCAGTCCTCAATAAAAAAAACACCTCACTCTTCCGATTCTTCATACTCGCTGCTTTGTTGTCCTTCAGAGATCCCCTGGATGTAAACAATGTCTTCGGATCGGGACTTGACCAACCGGTAATCACCCGAGTCAACGTCCAGCACCTCCCAGGAGTATTCTGTTAGGCCGGATATGACAGAGGGGTCCTCCGGCAATTGAGAGGGTCGGCGGCGTCTCGGGGTGACCGGACGTCGAGGAGGGCGGGGTGTGGCCCTTCCGGGGTCATCTGAAAGAAGAATAATCAAATAACTTGAGAAGAAACACATGTTATTAAATAAGGGTGTTTTGTTATTAAAAGTACTCTAAAAACCATTTCTGATCATTGCAGTAGAAATATTCCTGATTGGTTTTCAGATTATTTTCATTCCATATATGGAATTTTCATTCACTCTGAGAAAGTCCTTAAGCGGAGATGTGAGAATCGTATGAAGGAAGATTAGAATTGTTGCAGAAAAAAATAAAATATTAATTTTTGGAAGAAGTATAAATTTATGACCAAACTTGGCGTAACCACAGATAGAAAGTTTTGACTATTTTTGACTTTATGGCTTTCTTCTGAAAAACCGATTTAATTTTTTTTTAAATACCGCTTTAGAGGGTATGAACCACTTTTCCTTTAAACTATTTGAAAAAAAATTTATAATTGAAGAAATTATTTTATATACCTACTTCTAATGGCTATAAAAGTATCAAAACTAGTTTTTTGCCCCCAACAGATGCAGATATATTCTAATATTCGTGATGGTGGATAAAATTTAAAGACAAATAATTAAAAAAGGGAAATATTTTAATACACGCAACTTAGCATCAACTATTACATTTTTGTGAACTGAAAAAGTAATGGTTTATGAAAGACTGTTAATCAATCCCATTCCCATCATTAAAAATCCCCATCTAATACATCCATTACCAGAAATCAGTCCATTTTAACAATTCTTTCTTTTCATAATACTAACTCCACTCATTTACGTTACGTCTAGCCATTTAAACTAGCACCATTTGTACTTACCATTAACATTAACTGTGAACTGGTTGTATTCAGTATATAGTGGCGCAAAGTTATGAATATGGTATTGAAATCTTACCTCTTGGGCACTCTTCAGGTCTAACGCATTGCCCTTGAGCGTTGCGCACAAGTCCTCTTCTGCAGAAGCATCCCAAGACACACTGAAGAGTGCACATCTGCGTTTTCCCGTAGTTCTCGCAAGTTTCGGGACAGGCTGTACCGCACTCGTTAGGCTCCTCATTTGGACCGCAAGGTTCTGGAATTTATCCAACGAAAATTAGATAAGGCCAACTTCAAAAGGAGGTTCTAGAAGAGAACCCCTGAATAGTTTTTTTATCTCCTACTCTCTTCTTTTGGAGGACCCACCCCACCCATCATATCAGCTTACTTTTTTCATTTATTTCCTCTTAAAACATTAGAGTGAGGCATCTTTCATATTCAGGAGGCCCGATTTTTTAAACCTGGATATAGTGTATACAAATTTTGTTTTTAAAAACATCTAGAACAAGTAGGAAATGTTCATAATACGATAGCATGGATAAAATGATTGGGAGGAAAATCCACTCTAATGACATTAGGATACTAAGAAAAAGAATTCAGGTTGAACCAAACATTTTCAAATGTTGCACGGAGAGAAATTGAACCGTCAGTTAAAAGAAGGGAATAAGTCTAAAAACCTAGTTTTGAAAATATCGAAAAAAAAACTGTATAAATAATTTAATTTTTGTTGTATAACCCCTAATTTCAACTGCAAATTCAGGAACTTATTTAGAAAAAAGGGTAATCTTCGGGAAAAAATATAAGTGCATTAAAAAGTACTTTACAGTTGAAAAACTTTGATGGACTTTTCAAACCTTGTGAAGGAAAATCTTAAAAACCTCTTAAATTCTTCTTTTAAATTACATTTCTGCTTAGTTCACAGCATAAAAGTGAGAAATAGACAGGCCAAGACAAATGAATTCAAAAGTATTATGAAACTGGGTCATTAAGGCAGTATCAATGGAGTAAGTGAATATGAATGGAGTCAAACATTTCCTTGATAAATAAAAAGTTAAAAGCACTTTTAAATTCAATTTTGGCTTAGTTTACACCACAAAGAAAAATAACAGACAGACAAATTAACTTAAAACCAAATTAACTGAAAAAATACAATGAAAGGACATCGATTTTGCAACTTCAAGGGGCTATTATTTCCCCCCTCTTTCCACTTATGTGTAGAGCAAAGCTTGGAGATTGTTTTTAGCACAAAAAGTCAATTTTTCATTTTTTTGGACTTTTTTCCTTCTTCTAACTGACGATTCAATTGCACTTTCAAATATAAAAATATTGATATTTTCATTTTCCTATTAAACTTTTTGTTTTTAAATAATATGACGATGCAATTCTTTCAACTTTGAAATACAAGAGATTCTCCGATTCTAACAACTCAATGGTCAACACTCAAATTATATTTATTTTAAATTTAAGTTTGAAAATTGGTAACTATAGGCAATACTCAATTTGCAGTGTGATTGGGTGAGTTACAATGTCACACCCAATTTAAATATATACTCTTCATGTCATGGTCACACGTGTATGTGAAAGTCATGCACTAACTTACAAAATGAGCCCTTGATGTATCATTTTTACTCAGTTTTAAAATTGTCTTTTTAAGAATGTAGTTTTAATTGATACTAAAGTAGCACATAATTAAATAGTGTTCTTTCGTTATTTGCAGTAATTGCTTTCCAAAATATACCGCGAATACGCGAATAACGAACCCAGTTTTAAAACGCCCATATGATAATAGGGTCACTTGGGGTAAGTGGGACCCCTTTTTGGCCTAGTACATTTTTGGAGCTTTATAGAAAAAATTTGAAAGGGTTTATTTTGTACTTGTTGACTAATTTCGTTAAAGAGTCTACCGATAAACAAAAATTTATCAGTAGTTTTTAAAATGAAGCCTTATATTTTTCTTAACTGGTCTTTTTATCAAAAATGAGATGGGTGACCCACTTACCCCAAGAGATGGGGTAAGTGGGTTACCCCCTCTTTATTTATATTTAAAGCAAGCAAAACTTAAAAGGAAGTGAGTGGGTCTTACTTGATTAAGTACAGTAAATTTCAATATAAAATATTTTATTGTAACTGTGTCCATGAGTGAGAAATATACTCACATCAAAATCAATATGACCAGGTAAGAATAGAATGAAAAGCAAAATAAGTATTTAAAAGAATATTTTGAAAGGCCAAAGGGATATGTTTTACTTTAGCATATAAAATAGTGTTTAAAAAACATAATAAGGTTGATTAAGATTTATTTTGGCACTTTAATACACATTGTAAGATAAAAAAGAAATCCACACACTCTAAATGAGAATGAACACTATTGATGAGATATTTCATTTTACTCACCATAACTTAAATTAAAACGCAAATTTGATATGAAATGTTGATCGAACTATTTATAAATTTTAATGAATTTTCAAGTGGTGAGCAAAAGGTCTTGCTACTTGCTACTATAAATCGAAATTTTCTGAAAATATTGGGGGAAATTGTCCCTATAACCCCCTTAAAATCCGCCCATGTCTTCAGTAGTAGTTCCTTTATCATATGGGACCCTCTAGAACCACTTATATCATAATAAAGGGTCCCACTTACCCCACACTGAGGGGTCCCACTTACCCCAACCATGCTAAAACTATGGGGTAAGTGGGACCCCCCTGTTAAACACTTCAAAATTAAAAATTTTGAAAAATTTCAAATTGCCGTACGTAATTTAGGTCAAACTCTGCAAAACTGTTCAATAAACATTAAAATGTAATGAAAACTTACCTGGAAATACTTCTTTGAAAAATACGTCTTGAACTCTCCAAAAAATCCATTCTGGGAATCTATTTTAAATTAGTTCTATAATCTTAAAAATAAATTAAACTAATATCAAATATATGCAAAACTCGTCGGTGTAACAAGCTGTAACATAATCAATGCGAGTAAGTGTGAAATTTCTGTACATATTATAGTTTTAGGGGGGTGACCCACTTACCCCAGTGACCCACTTACCCCAAGTAACCCTATAACAAATATAATGGTTCGATTCCTTCATATATAAAACTAATAAAAATGCTTCATGCAAAATGTAGTTTTAACTGTAAATTACTGTAAATAGTTGTTATAACTGGAAGTAATTTGTAGTGAATACCAAAAAGGTTGCTTTTTAGTTAGAAACTTGCTTAGTAGAAGAAGTTACATTTTTCAACCATTGTACCATTGTAAACCATTGAGACCCATTGAGAAACCATTGTACATATAAATTAACAGTTTGAAAGCATACTTAAAGGAATCTAGCAAACTGCTTACCATGAGGGGGTGGTATTATGCCTATTTGAGTGCACTCCGACTCGGGCACGCAAACTCTGAGTTCGTTTCTGAAGTACCCGGGTAGGCAATCGCACCCTCTTGCGCAGTTGGAGAGACTGCAATTTCCTCTGAGCTGGCACGAGCTGCAAGCTTCGGGCTTGGCACAGTCAACCACATGCTCGTTTACACCACACTCTGCAGGAGGGGGGAAAGCAGATGAAAAAACAACACAATTTTCCATATGCAAGCAATGTTATTTGTTTTCGGTTTTAAATTTATCCCTGAAAAAGGTTTTCCTTCAAATGTTTTATTGTAAGCTAGTAGGATAGTGTATGTGTAAGACTAATCCTTTAAATAGCCTAACTAAATCGTTTTTTGTTATTACTAATTTACTAAACCGTTAATATGTGATTTTAACAATGCTTACCGCTCTCCTCACCTCGGGGAACAGGGGGCGGGATAATGAAATTATATCTGTCTAAAAATAAAATTCAGTAAAATTAGATAAGGATTTTATATTTTCCTTTAACGTAAATAAAGCAAGCAAAGTAGTAAATGAGAAAATTAGTCTATAAGAAAATATGGTTACATTATAGTACTATCATGGGTGTAGTTTAGTGAAAAAAAAACAATACCCTTACCCACTTACCCTTACCTTTTAGTTAATTCGCCTTAGATTGGATGGTATTTCAAACTTAAAGGGGATTTATGAGATTGTATAAATGCGTTGCAATAGTAGCAAAGAGGGGCGAAAATTATCTACATCATGTCCCCTGCGCTAAACTGTAGAACCAGAAGAATCACTGGAATAACTGGATTTTAATGTCTCTTTATAAGTCCTGGTTATAAAGAAACTATTTCCTTTTATTTACTAACGCGTATTTATAAAACATATTTTTAGTAATCAGTTTGGTTATAGTATCCTGCCGAAATACTGGATACCGAAGGTATCGAGATTTCTAATAAAACGATTGAACTATGATTGTTTATAACAAGGGTTTAACTGAAAAAATTATCATAAAAAGAAGTCAGATTTTTTTGCGGCCCGAACTTTTGATTTCGATTGCGACCCTTGAGTACCTAGAAGTTAGAAACCCCTGGTATATAATTATTGCTGATTACAATAAGACACTTGCATTAGGTAACAACGAGCTAAGTCCAATGTAAAATTGTTGGAGGAGAGAGTTCATATCATTTTCAAGAGAACAAGAAAACCAAGAAGTGTTTTTCTACGTTGATTATCAACACACAATTTCAAAAGTTTTCCATACATACCATCATTTTCATCATCATCTTGTTCGGAATCAGGACACTGAGACTCCGGGATGCATACTCCATCCTCATTCCTGTAGTATCCTGAAATACAGTCGCAGCCTACAACACACTCGTTCAAGTCGCAAGTTCCTTTAACGTCACACGTTTCGCATACGTTTGGACGAGAGCATTGGGAAATATATTCGTTCAGACCACACCTTACTGAAACATTTAAAAAAACAGAATCAGGGATGTTACACCAAATTGAGCATTTTGTGACAGTTTTTGTAGCAGCTAAATTTAAAATTTGTAGCAGAATAAACCATTTTTGTACCAACTAATTTAATTATAAATTTTAATTACAAAAATGCCAAATGCAGGGTTCATACAAATGTTCAGAAATCAAAATCAAGGAGTATTCCACGAGTTTTCAAGGAGTGTTTTTAAAAAATTCAAGGAGTACCTTTTTACATAACTTAAGAAGTTTCAAACACACACTGTGCCAATTACATTCCTGAATCAGGTTTTAAAACCACTTTAAAAGTCAAAATGTAACTAAATGAAATAAAAAAATAAAGGAAATTAGTAAACAGAATAATTATTTAAGTAATAATTAAATTGCAAAAAACGATATTGTCAAAAATTTTTAGTTAAGTAGAGCAAAAAAGTAAAAAATATAGTATTTTTGAAGGTATTTTAAAAATCTTAAATCATAAGAAAACACTATAATCACATCTAATTAAGTATCTATAAAGCGACCTTACAGTTTAAATTTACAACTTAGAAAATCATCTTAAGTTGAAAATACTGACTTAAATTGAGAAAAATATTATTAGATTTTTCAGACTGCTCTGACCAAAGTTAAGTTGTTTTTTCTTCACCACCATTGAAGCTAACTTTAACAGACGTTCGTAAGAAAAGCAGTAGTGGAAAAAACGGAACTGTCACGAAAAATCACAATTTCCCCGATTTTCCGAACACCAGATGACACAAGAAGAAGCCAACTTGAATCGGCACCCGCGGCCGTCCACGCAAGTCGCGGGAAAAACGGAACACTCCGCAAAAAAACCCGTAATTTTCGCGAAAAATCACGATCATTTTCGACTTTTTAACGGACTTCACGCAGCGAATTGAAACCTATTTTATACGGGATATAAATTTTTTAAAAGAAATGTTATATATTTGGTTTCGATGGCTGACGTCATCGGTTTTGGTTTTGATGTGTGGAAAAGATTCCATCCATAGCAGTTTGAGTTTTTTTCCTATGGGCAAAGGTATTCTTAGCGTGAGAGGAGAGTTTGATAATTCGATTTCAGGAAAATTGTTAATTGGCGCAGATTTGGCGCAATTTTGCTCAAAATACGGTTTTTGTAGCAGTTTAGCACATGAATTAGGATTTGGCGCAGTTTATCGCAATTGGCGCAGCCGCAACATCCCTGCAGAATGAGTATACTACGACCAATTATTAGTTTTTTCTAAGTGTTATTACTGAAAGCTATAAGAGTAAAAATAAGAAGTTCTGAAAAAAGAAATGTTAGTTTTTCATGCGACTCATCTTAGAAAGGATAGTGCTATAAAATCCCCACTCTTCTACTGATAGTACTTAACTTTTATAACTTTTACTATAACTTTTAATTAACTTTTATATTAAGATATTGTAAAGGGAAAACTTTTTTGGAGCGAAGATTTATTTTGCACAATTGGAATTAGCATTTAACTTTAAGAAAGAATAAGCTGGGTAAAAAAATTACCGATTAAAAGAAGGAGTAATATGCTATTACAACGTGTCCAAAGTACATTTTACAGCATATTTAAAGATGAACTAATTTCAAACAGTGGCAGAAAAAAATACTTTTACTTCTCTATCATAATTCCTTTATTTTTGCAAAAAAAACGGTTCAAATGCGAGTTTTAATTGGGAAAGAGCGGGTGATACTCATTTTCTATTCACTTTTCAATTAATTTACCGTTTTCAAGGTCAAACTATAGTATTGGTGAGGTCAAGTTATAATATGCTATTAATTCGACAATTTTTTTAAATTTTTATAATAGGTTAATTTCAAGTAAGCTATTTCATCATTATAAAATACTCTAAAGGCCATAAAAAATTATCAATTCCAAGTGCAGTACAGTGTAGCTTTTTATCACTGTAAAACTAGTTTTTCCTTTATAACACATAGTATGCGGAAAAAACAACTCCCGCATACTACGTGTTTTGGTTTGGGACTTCTATGGTTCGTGGAAAATGGCTAATGTAAATGAGCTCCCATGCTATCCTTTTCGTAATAATTTGTTTATATTTTGTTAATAATTTTACATAAAAAAAAGAGATTAATTAATTTTATCAATTCAAATTATGTTTTTTCTTGTGGTAATAATAGTTCATTATACAGTTTGCAGAAACTAACAGCTTATTCTTTCAAAGTAGCAGCTTATTTTGTATCTAAAAAGAGAAAATTTACGCTCATTTTCACTCATTTTCATCGCTAAGTTTCATTTATGGTTCATAAACACATTCACAACAAAGGATCACATCAATCATATTGTGAGAGATGCGTCCTCTTTATGTTTATGCTACTTCAAAACCATCTTCTTCTGAAAAGCATCGTGTTTTAAATAAAACTTATCAAAATAAGAATCAGAATTTCCCGATAATATGTCCCTCACAATCTATAATCAACGTAAAGCCGCGTTTACAGCTAAGTTGACAACTAAAAGTGGTCAACTTTTGTTGAAAACATTGTTTGTAGAAAACTAAAAGTTGCTCTTCTCAAATTAGAGCATCAAGTGGAAGATTTTTTGTAGAAAACTAAAGTTGCTCTTCTCAAATTTATAGCAACAAATGGAAAACTTGTTGCCAAAGAGTTGGCGCGCGTGAGTGCGGAGGGGGAACAGTTTTCCAATAGTTTCCAACAAGTTGCTAGTGCAAAGCGCGCAGCAACAAATCTTCCACTTTTAATTGTCAACTTTATTTGATCTTACCGACACTCCGCGGGGAACTAAAATTTAGTGGAATATTTGTCTCTCCACAAGTGGAAGACAGAAAAAGTTGCTGTATTTTGTAAAAAAAAGCACCAAATTGCCGCAACTTGTGAAAAAATTAGTGGAAAACTTTTGTGTAAACGCGGCTTAACAAAGCATTAGCAATACTTACTTTCCTTATTATTGTTGAAGTTTCGATTGGGTATAAAATTCCTTCCCCCTATCCATCCACCGAATTCCGGTGAATTCCGGTTGAATTCCGGCCCCCTGTAGCCGTTTCTGTCTATTCTGTTGTTCCATCTACGAGCCACGTAACTGTTCCACCCCTCTCCCTCCCTTCTGTTCTCTCGGCGACTTCGGTGAAGCTCTGCCCCCCGATTCAACTTTAGCTCGTCATCGTCATCATCATCATCCTTCTCGTTGGTGGTCGTTTCTTGATCTGTAGAGCGAAAAAAAAAATAATCATTAATACTCTTCTCGTGACAACTATTGTTACAGCACAGTACTCATAAATAAAATAATGCAAATGCAGTCCAAAGTGAAATTCAATTATTTGTATAATGGAAAAACAACATATTGAAGTGAGAAATAGAAATTTAATGAATCGTATCAATCTCCAGTCCTTTCGTTAAATCGGTTGTTTAGATTGATGTCGGGTTAGATTAGCTTAATAATCTCTACCAAGTTCGTTGACTTTTGTTAACTATTAACATTTTTCTCAAACTCGATAAAAAGTGCATAAGGAAAACACATCAGAAACTACTGAACCGGGAATATCATCTTACGTTACTTTGGGTGAATAGCCTGGTCTAGCTATCTTGTTTTTGTTTGTATGTGTTTTTGCTAGACTTCACAGTAACGTTTCCTGAACCCAGTACGTCACTACGCGGAAAGAGAAAGTGAGTAAACACAAAGCAGGTTGTGTTGATAGGAGGAATTTCGATACACGAATTGAAATAAAAAAGACACTATTTATACATAGGTTTCGAAATAATCGTATTTTAAAATTGACGATCTTTGTTTCACTCGAAATTCAGACACCGTGATGGGAACTACTTTGTTTGTTGGTGACGTAGTAGGTTCAACTCAAGATCTTAAATCATAAATCATAAATTAAAAATCTTAAATCATAAGAAAACACTATAATCACATCTAATTAAGTATCTATAAAGCGACCTTACAGTTTAAATTTACAACTTAGAAAATCATCTTAAGTTGAAAATACTGACTTAAATTGAGAAAAATATTATTAGATTTTTCAGACTGCTCTGACCAAAGTTAAGTTGTTTTTTCTTCACCACCATTGAAGCTAACTTTAACAGACGTTCGTAAGAAAAGCAGTAGTGGAAAAAACGGAACTGTCACGAAAAATCACAATTTCCCCGATTTTCCGAACACCAGATGACACAAGAAGAAGCCAACTTGAATCGGCACCCGCGGCCGTCCACGCAAGTCGCGGGAAAAACGGAACACTCCGCAAAAAAACCCGTAATTTTCGCGAAAAATCACGATCATTTTCGACTTTTTAACGGACTTCACGCAGCGAATTGAAACCTATTTTATACGGGATATAAATTTTTTAAAAGAAATGTTATATATTTGGTTTCGATGGCTGACGTCATCGGTTTTGGTTTTGATGTGTGGAAAAGATTCCATCCATAGCAGTTTGAGTTTTTTTCCTATGGGCAAAGGTATTCTTAGCGTGAGAGGAGAGTTTGATAATTCGATTTCAGGAAAATTGTTAATTGGCGCAGATTTGGCGCAATTTTGCTCAAAATACGGTTTTTGTAGCAGTTTAGCACATGAATTAGGATTTGGCGCAGTTTAATTTCAAGTGAGCTATTTCATCATTATAAAATACTCTAAAGGCCATAAAAAATTATCAATTCTAAGTGCAGTACAGTGTAGCTTTTTATCACTGTAAAACTAGTTTTTCCTTTATAACACATAGTATGCGGAAAAAACAACTCCCGCATACTACGTGTTTTGGTTTGGGACTTCTATGGTTCGTGGAAAGTGGCTAATGTAAATGAGCTCCCATGCTATCCTTTTTGTAATAATTTGTTTATATTTTGTTAATAATTTTACATAAAAAAAGAGATTAATTAATTTTATCAATTCAAATTATGTTTTTTCTTGTGGTAATAATAGTTCATTATACAGTTTGCAGAAACTAACAGCTTATTCTTTCAAAGTAGCAGCTTATTTTGTATCTAAAAAGAGAAAATTTACGCAAGTTTCATTTATGGTTCATAAACACATTCACAACAAAGCAACAAAGGATCACATCAATCATATGAGAGATGCATCCTCTTTATGTTTATGCTACTTCAAAACCATCTTCTTCTGAAAAGCATCGTGTTTTAAATAAAACTTATCAAAATAAGAATCAGAATTTCCCGATAATATGTCCCTCACAATCTATAAACTACGTAAAGCCGCGTTTACACCTAAGTTGACAACTAAAAGTTGTCAACTTTTGTTGAAAACATTGTTTGTAGAAAACTAAAAGTTGCTCTTCTCAAATTAGAGCATCAAGTGGAAGATTTTTTGTGGAAAACTAAAGTTGCTCTTCTCAAATTTATAGCAACAAATGGGAAAACTTGTTGCCAAAGAGTTGGCGCGAAAGGCGGGAGTGTGGAGGGGGAACAGTTTTCCACTAGTTTCCAACAAGTTGCTAGTGCAAAGCGCGCAGCAACAAATCTTCCACTTTTAATTGTCAACTTTCTTTGATCTTACCGACACTCCGCGGGGAACTAAAATTTAGTGGAATATTTGTCTCTCCACAAGTGGAAGACAGAAAAAGTTGCTGTATTTTGTAAAAAAAGCACCAAATTGCCGCAACTTGTGAAAAAATTAGTGGAAAACTTTTGTGTAAACGCGGCTTAACAAAGCATTAGCAATACTTACTTTCCTTATTATTGTTGAAGTTTCGATTGGGTATAAAATTCCTTCCCCCTATCCATCCACCGAATTCCGGTGAATTCCGGTTGAATTCCGGCCCCCTGTAGCCGTTTCTGTCTATTCTGTTGTTCCATCTACGAGCCACGTAACTGTTCCACCCCTCTCCCTCCCTTCTGTTCTCTCGGCGACTTCGGTGAAGCTCTGCCCCCCGATTCAACTTAAGCTCGTCATCGTCATCATCATCATCCTTCTCGTTGGTGGTCGTTTCTTGATCTGTAGAGCGAAAAAAAAAAATCAATAATACTCTTCTCGTGACAACTATTGTTACAGCACAGTACTCATAAATAAAATAATGCAAATGCAGTCCAAAGTGAAATTCAATTATTTGTATAATGGAAAAACAACATATTGAAGTGAGAAATAGAAATTTAATGAATCGTATCCATCTCCAGTCCTTTCGTTAAATCGGTTGTTTAGATTGATGTCGGGTTAGATTAGCTTAATAATCTCTACCAAGTTCGTTGACTTTTATTAACTATTAACATTTTTCTCAAACTCGATAAAAAGTGCATAAGGAAAACACATCAGAAACTACTGAACTGGGAATATCATCTTACGTTACTTTGGGTGAATAGCCTGGTCTAGCTATCTTGTTTTTGTTTGTATGTGTTTTTGCTAGACTTCACAGTAACGTTTCCTGAACCCAGTACGTCACTACGCGGAAAGAGAAAGTGAGTAAACACAAAGCAGGTTGTGTTGATAGGAGGAATTTCGATACACGAATTGAAATAAAAAAGACACTATTTATACATAGGTTTAACGAAATAATCGTATTTTAAAATTGACGATCTTTGTTTCACTCGAAATTCAGACACCGTGATGGGAACTACTTTGTTTGTTGGTGACGTAGTAGGTTCAACTCAAGTTGCTGTCTAGTATAGATTACAACTATCTAGTCGTTTAATGTAGAAAACTATCTGATTTATATCAGGGACTTTAAAGATGTCAGTTATATTAACAGACATCTTGTTTATCAATTGAAACTAAGTAATCAATTAATTTCACTCGATTCCTCAATGGTAAATTTTTAGGGTTTTAAAATTTACTTTTGAAGAAAATTGTCAACTCTCTTTCCCCAATTTAACTTTTATTTAAACTACTAAATATCTTTGAACTATAGTGGAAAAGAAATTTCAATTTTCGTGAGCTAGGGGTATTTATTTTTTTAAACGCTTTTATTTATTAAACGCTTTTATTCTACTTGCTTTTGGTTAAACGCTTTTATTCTACTTGCTTTTGGTTAAACGCTTTTATTCTACTTGCTTTTGGTTAAACGCTTTTATTCTACTTGCTTTTGGCGGCGTTTTACGGGTGGAATTTTAAAACTCGATTTTCGGGCACTTCCCGATATGTTAGGGCCCCGAAATTTTACACATCGGTGTAACCCTCATGACACTCCAATATCCAACCATTATCTAGTCAAACAATCAAAGTATTAAGTTAATTAACGAGTATTTTTAATTAACAAAAAAACCGGAATTTGAGACCTTTCCCAAAGGTCTATGCCCCCGAAAACGAGCATAATTGTGTATTGGGCATAAATTCATCATATTCAAAAGTCAAAACGAGAATTGCCCAGTAATTATGATAATTATAGATGATTAATCACTTTTTTTTCAATGCATATTTTGGATTCTTGTACATAAAATTTCAGGCACTTCCAAACGATATACAGTTCTGAAACTTTGAACCACGGTAAAATTCCCATGACAATGCAATATTCAATCATCAACCAATCAAAACCACCGTAATTAAGTTAATTAACGAGTAATTTTGATTATCCGAATATCTCGAATTTGAGACCTTTCCCAAAGGACTATGACCACAAAAACGCGTACAATGATGTATTACATATAGCTTTACAATATCCAGTCATCAAAATGAGAATTGCCATGTAATTATGTTAATTATCGACGATAAACCGCTAATTTCAAAAACACATTTTGGATTCTTGTATATAAAATTTCAAGCACTTCCAAACCATATAAAGTTCTGAAACTTTGCACCATGGTGTAAACCCGATGACAATGCAATATTCAATTATCAACTAGTCAAAACCTCCGTAATTAAGGTAATTAACGAGTGTTTTAGTTATCCGTTTAATTCAAATTTGAGACACTTCCGTGAAGCCAATGGCTCCCAAAACCAGTAGGATAATATATTAGGTATATCACTACAATATTCAATCTTCAAAACTTGATTTCTTACTTTCCAATTAACAATTAAGATAATTAGCAATTTAAGATAATAACCGCGAGAAAGAAATCGCCAAAAGTGCGAGAAATCGCCGAAAATTGGTGTCCTATCCCGAGAAATCGCGAGAGAAGAAAAATATGCTACTTTTATAATTTATGGACTGCTGAAAAGACTGGTTGGTTGGTTGTTTTGGGTTTTATCCATGTATTTCATCGGCGAGTGAGCGGATCCGCGTTATGTTTCACCATCATATTGTAGAAAACTAAAATTCCATCCTAACATTAGATTAAATTTGGTTGAACTTCATAAATTTTTTCTTGTGAGTTTTTGTTAAAAAATACCATGACTAAAAAGTAGAAAATAAAATAAGTAAAAAAAAGATGTAAAGTAAAGTAAAGAAAATGGCTCTAGTAATTCTTTATGCACTATTTATTCTAACTTCTTTATTCTATGTTCTATGAGGTTAAATTTACAAATTTCTCATTTATATGGTTTGGGTGGGATGGATTCACTTTAAATTCTCTACTAGGTAGTTTTATTTATGCAAAATTATACTTAAATGCCGACGTAATGGCCTAATGGTTAGAGCATCTAACTGCAAAGCCGTACGCCTGGAGTTCGAATCCTCGTTCGGCATAGATGTTAGTGTTACTGTCCTTGTGTGTGTTGAATTTACCTATACCCATACTTTCAGGTGAATTTGTACAAATTTTAAAAATTAAATAAATAGATTTAAAATTAAAAATATATATATAAATTACTAGCGCCCACGCTTTTATTTTTAGTGATTAGAAAATCAGTTATTTTTTACTTACCAAAAAGTTATTTTATACTTCCCAATAAATTATTTGTCAAACCGAATAAATTATTTTTGACCTTTTAGAACAGTTCAATAAAAGCGTTTTTTAAAAAATCTTTTTTTTTTACTTATTCATAGTATTTATGCACCAACTTAGTTCTAACGACTAAGTAAAATAGTAACTTTTAAATAACGTTTTAAAGCGTTCATATAACTTATGGTATAACTTTTATTTCTGTCAGGAGTCTCAGAAATAGTATATCGCTGAGATGGTGATCACAACATAAGTAGTGACCAGTTCTTAAAAGAAAGTTTATTAAATTGGAAAATGTAAAAAATAAGCCTTCAAGGAAATAAGATTGCTGCCCGTACTTTAATTCTTAAAATTGGTTTGAAATTAAAACAATTCTCAGTTTTGGAATCAACTGGGATTAAACACAGTGACGAAAACGTGAATGTGTGTGGATTACTGAATACGTAAAGAGCAACTAAAGTGATGTAGAACTGATGTATACGTGATAATTCTATAAATCACATCACATTACTCAGAAATATCCCCTGTAAAAAATTTGGAAGGGTATTGAAACACTTTGTCCGTAGTTGCTTTAGAAAATCTGCAGGTTTTTTATAACCATTGAAAAATGTTTTGGTTGATTGCAAAATTGTAGTACTAGATAAATTGCATGCTTAATGGCTTAAAAGTCCTCTTTCTACAAAATAACTGCACAAGACTTTTTTTAAACTGCATTTTAAAATCTAGACACTTATCGAAGCAATTTTACGAATTTTTTTCAGCTAGACCAACACTTCCCTTACCTTCACACTGGTCAGGAGTAACACACTTTCCATCAGCGTCCACCACCATCCCCTTCTTGCAGAAACATCCCCTCTCACAGACTGCAGGACAAGCCAGCTGCTTCCCTTTGAGCGCTGCGCAACTGTTGCTGCACCTGGAGTAGCACTCGTAGTACTCCTCGTCCTTGTCGCACTGTTGTTCCTTTCCGCAAAATTCCTTCCGGACGCACAGTCCGTCCCCTCGTAACACGAGGTCTGGCCGGCAGAAGCAGCCCGGGCGGCACACCTTGGGGCACTGTTCGACGGGGTCGCAGCGGTTCTGGCAGTCCGGCATGCAGTCGTAGTAATGTTGGGTGAAGTTGCAGTCTGTGGAAGGAAGAGGTTTGTTGAAGGGGATGAATATTGTCTGCCTAGGTTGTTGCTGGAGATGTTAATGTTGGAATCATTGGTATTTCAAGTTTAAACTTTAAGGTAGTGATAAGAAGAGAAAAAAGTTTGAAGACCTACTATTTTAAAATATTATCATCATGCACGAACCGACCATTCACCGTAAAAAATGATTAGTCTTTTTACACTTAATTTTTATTGTAATTTGACCGAAATTTTCCGTATGCCTGAAAAGGTGTTTTTTCGTAAATTCTTCCAAAAAAGTAATTGGGATACATGCAAAATCACCACTAAAAAAAATATTAAAAACAAGTACGTGCAAGTCAAAATGGTTCGTAACCGTTAAGTTAAAACGAAGCATAGGGTGAACCGCCCAGTGAATGAACAATTAGCATTTGGATTGCGATTTTCCCACTCTAAAAATTGTTTTCAGGGCTTTTACTCTATTAATTTTAAAAAATAAGGTATGCTTTTCCCTACAGGCTTTTGCTCAGCAGTATGATAGAAGTATTTCCAGATCGCAGAAATAAATAGTTAAGAAGTAATCCTGATTTTAGTGAAAAAAAGTGCGATACCAAGTAAATGAACTAAGTTTGTCCTAAATATGAACACCGTCCTCCCAGTGAATGAACACTGAATTTATTCACCAGTTTTAGTATTTTGGAAAAGTTTATAAGTCTATTTGGTTATTAAACTGTTGAGTAAACCAAACAAGTCTTATAAACTTTTCCAAAAAAATGATACTGGTGACTAATCACAGAAGCTTTTTTTTTCAAAATGAAGTTTTTGTGCTATCTTCTTTAATTTTTTGATTAAATTATTAAATTATTGATTTGGCTACTAAGAGCACTGTTAGATGTTTCAATATATTCCTTATAGTCACTACTATAGAAAAACTTTATTCCCCTGATTCTACTAGGCGTTGTTGTTTAAAACTAAAGCTGTAAAGCAAACTTTCGATACACAATGTATTAACATAGACTTTCTTATCAAACACACCCCGTTCATTTACTGAATGTGCACAATTTTTAGCCTTAGGCATTGCACCTAGTTTAGCTTGATCATTATAGAAAGAATAAGCTTAAAACCACGAAGTTTCACGAAGTAGGGCATTTTCCCAGTGAATGAATGGCCGTTCATTCACTGGGAAATGTCAGTTTAACGATCCAGTAAGTGTACACCCCCTTATCTCCCCCAGTTTCCAAAATGTAGAATTCTACATTATTATTTAGCAAAGAAAAAAAACATCTAAATAATTGAGTAAAACAAAAAAAACATTAACAGCACAATTAAAAATCGGAAAAATATGATTGTAAGATGTCAATTCTTAACCTCCAGGTCTCTTTTTAGTTCGTTCGAAGCTAGGTTCAAATTGAAAAAGTTTTCACAGCTACAATGCATAGATTTTACTTGAATAAACGATTGTTTCACATTTATGAGATCATCCGGCGACTACTAAATTTTATTGGGAGTCTCCAGAACAATAAGGTTGCTTATTATTTGAGTTTATGTGGTCGACTGTTCACTTACTGGAAGTGTTCATTCACTGGGCAACCCACCCTATATTTTTTTTCAAGCTAGGTGTGTAATTTATTTGCCAGAGCCATCGTAAAGATATTTATAATTTCATTGATTGTTAAAAATAGTCCGTGTACTTTACACAGATATCGTGATTTCTCTAAGAGTCTACTTTTTTAGGTACAGAGCTTTACCTCTTCCTTACGGAATACTTTCAACAATCTTACGGAACACCGGTTGGAAAACACTACTTTGCTACAAAAAAAATTGTCCTTTTTAATACTTAATAGATGAGACTGTGCAAAAGGAAAGCCATTGGCGTTACGTAAATGATAAATAGCTGCATTCATTTCTGAAAAGCACTTGGATATGATCCCTTACTTTCAGGACATTTCTCCGGAGGAACGCAGTTTCCGTCCTTGTTCATGACCAATCCCTCTTTGCAGAAGCACCCTCGGATACATTCTTTGGTACAGTAGGTGTCCGTGGCATTGAACGTCATGCACGTGCGCTTGCAGGAGGGAATGCAAGTGTAATATTCCTGATCCTTAGGACAATTTGGAATAGGATCTGAAAGAAAAAGTTAGATAAAAAGTTAGATTTACTGGGATTTTAATTAGGAATACTGTTTTCTTATAAGGATTACATCCTTTCTGTTAGTAAAATTTTACGTATTTTACAAAAAACTGATTTGTGAAACTGGCTAATTCCATGCGTGAGTTCCCACTACAAATGAGCTAAATTTGGATCTAAAAAACACAATTGAAGGATTACTATCTGATTAAATTAGATCTACCTTTGGATTTTCTTATTCTGATGGTTAGTTTTCACAAAGCTACCCAATTTCATTCATTTATTTCATGATAAATTTTCTGTTCTTGGCACAAAATCAGAATCGTCTCAGTGTGACTACGATTCCTTTTGGTGTGAGTCACAACTGAGTTGTGATTTTATGATTCAAATTTAACTTATTTGTAGTGTTATTCAAGGGTGGAATTAGCCAACCAGAAGAGCTCAAGTATATTCTAAATTGGTCATGTTAAACAAGATAAACTATGACCAGCATTTCTTCTAACTACACACTTAAAGATTCCCAGTTGGTGTTCCAATAGAGATTCCCAGTATCTGAAAGTCAACTAACAAAAACAATACTAAATAGAGCAATAAATTACAAACAACAGAAGATTATTCAATATTCTGCAATTTACAGGCTAGAAGCTAATAAGAGCATACAGGAAAATCTTTTGGCAAGCCTACAGGTATCGTGCCAATTAGGGCATTACATGTCTGTAGATAAAATTATTTACTAAATTGTATTCTAACATATCTATGTATAATATCCACCCTCTAATGATTTTACCAGTGAGTGGTTTGTCACACTCTGTAGTAGGCACGCATTTGCCGTCGCTGTTCTTGACCAGTCCTTCTTTGCACCAGCATCCGGGCTCGCAAGCGCGACAACGAATGAGGTGCTTCTTGTCGTATGTGCCGCAAGTGCCACCGCAGCTGGGAGCACACTCCTTGTAGTACACTTCGTCTTCTTGCTCACATACGGGAAGGATATCTGGTTCTGAATGAGGAAATTTAAGTTATGATTGGTTTTGGATCATTCAATAGTTTTGGTACTACTATTTCTCTTAAAAGAATTACTTAGAATAAATTGATTGTTATTTGAATAAATTGATATAAATTGTATTCTAACATATCTGTATAATATCCATCCTCTAAAGATCTTACCAGTGAGTGGTTTGTCACACTCTGTAGTGGGTACGCATTTGCCGTCGCTGTTCTTGACCAGTCCTTCTTTGCACCAGCATCCGGGCTCGCAAGCGCGACAACGAATGAGGTGCTTCTTGTCGTATGTGCCGCAAGTGCCACCGCAGCTGGGAGCACACTCCTTGTAGTACACTTCGTCTTCTTGCTCACATACGGGAAGGATATCTGGTTCTGAATGAGGAAATTTAAGTTATGATTGGTTTTGGATCATTCAATAGTTTTGGTACTACTATTTCTCTTAAAAGAATTACTTAGAATAAATTGATTGTTATTTGAATAAATTGATATAAATTGTATTCTAACATATCTGTATAATATCCATCCTCTAAAGATCTTACCAGTGAGTGGTTTGTCACACTCTGTAGTGGGTACGCATTTGCCGTCGCTGTTCTTGACCAGTCCTTCTTTGCACCAGCATCCGGGCTTGCAAGCGCGACAACGAATGAGGTGCTTCTTGTCGTATGTGCCGCAAGTGCCACCGCAGCTGGGAGCACACTCCTTGTAGTACACTTCGTCTTCTTGCTCACATACGGGAAGGATATCTGGTTCTGAATGAGGAAATTTAGGTTATGACTGGTTTTGGATCATTTAATAGTTTTGGTACAACTATTTCTCTTATAAGAATTACTACCGTAACTGGGTGAATAAAAGTACTTGAGTATTTATTTTTTAATTACTAAATATAAAATATTAAATTTTAATGTAATTGATTGATGTAAATCAATCACATTAAGATGACTGATAAGGAAGAAGCATAGAACCTTTGCATGAAAACTCAAAGAATGCGATTTTCAGAAAAAAGTAGTGTAATTAATTAGAAACACCATTTGGTATAATAATTTACGATAAAAACGGTGCATAATATTATAACGGTACGGTGAATAATATTACAAGATTACGATTTACGATATTCTGTGATATGCAGGGTAATTCGGAACAACAGGATAAAAATTCTGGAGATTGTAGGAGACATCTACAGGTGACTAAGGAATTGCATATAATAATCGGGGGGTCTGAACTGCACCCTAACGATTTGGGGTTTTTTCAAGGTGGCTTGAGAGACCGAATTGAGTAGAAATAGAGATAGGTTTAGTTTGAAGTCAACAAAATCATTCATATGTTAAAATAAAGGCTTCTAATTTTATTATTAGTTATATGCTTGTTTCAGACCTGAGCACTCATGAACATCTGATTGACTGAACACTACCTGAACTTTACCTGTAGTTTGTTGAGGGCATTGTGATGTAGGGACACACTTTCCATCCTCGTTTTTCACCCATCCTTTCTTGCAAAAACATCCTTTGATGCAGATTCGAGGGCAAATGGGATTCGTTGCTTTGTAGTTGTCGCAGGTGTTGCGACAAGTCGGAATGCAATCGTAGTGCTCTTCATCGGCACTACAATTTTGATTGGAGAGTTCTAAGAAAAAACAATAGTCAGAGATGCCTCCTTGTTATGACACTCAATACAAATCTTGGAAATGTAGTGGTAAAGTTAAAAGGAAGTTCAGGTACAAATGGTAGCTAATATTGAATAATGATTTATAATTAGACAGGAGAATGGCCAGAAAAGGTTCAAATAGTTCATCGAGTATTAGACAATCTTTTTTTAAATTTAACAGAAATATTTTTCATAACGCAAAGGAAAGAGATGATAAACCAGGTTTGCATTTTCTCATTTTTTCTTTGGTATTTAAAGGTTTTGAAGAACATTGGCAAGGGGATACCTGTGTATAAGGATGAATATTTTTGAGAAAACTCTCTCGAGACTAAAAGCTCTCCCTCCGCTCTCTTGCGTTACCTTCCTATACCGTGCTGATGAGCCCTAACAAGGGCGAAACCGGTCCACGGTTGGAGGCGACGCTTGAGAGCTGGAGTTTTCTCACACATTCCTCTAACCAGAGGTTACTGGTGAAGAACTCTTCTTTTCATGAATATTTTTGTTATAAACAACGTTTAGTATACAATTAACGGGGGTAAAAATGGGAAAAGTTTTTTTTTCTTAATAATAGAGATTCCCCCTTCTTTCATGAAAATATCTGTCCTCTATTTTGGAATCAGATACATATCCGAAAAAGTAATGAGGATAAAAAATAAGAGAAAATGACAGAAAAAGAAAGAGAAGATAATTTCAAGAAAACTTTTGAGTCAGGGAGAAACAGAAAAGGGTGAACAAGATGGCAGGATGTATGAAACCGAAATGTTTCACAGCGTAATTTAAGAATGCTTTATACAAAATTTTAAAAACATTACCAGTTGAAGGATTGCATTCTGAGGGAGGAACACATTGGTTGTCATTTCTGAGCACCAGGCCCTTCTGGCAGAAGCAACCGGATCGGCAGTACAAGGGACAGGCTGTGTTCGTTCTATTGTAGGTCTCGCACGTATTGTGGCAGTTCGGAACGCAGTCATAATATTGCTCACGAGGACCACAAGTTTCCTGCGGAGGTTCTGCAGAAAAAATACATGGATGAGTACGAAATTATTACGCATACTAACTCATAAATTATGAATTTTCAGAAAAAAAATTTGAAGTTTCATTTACAATTTGAATGAAAGGTAGTTTTGTCGCATTAAATGTTTGGAAAATCTTGGAAATTGAGAACTGCAACCCTTTCAATCCTAAGCCGCCCGAGATTACTATTGAATCAAATGAGAAATTTGGGGCGGCTAGGTCTGAAAGGGTTAAATGCATTTCATTACAATTGTTCATACGCTAAAAATCAAGAAGTTTGCTCAAATATAATAGTGATGAATGATAAAGCATAAAACTACTCAGGGCTATAAATTTTTATATATTTATTTTACTTTGTTAAATATGCTTTTGACAATGACAAAATACTGAGAAGATGCCTCACAAATCTACTCAAAAGGGCTCCATTGATACGAATGATGAACAAAATAAAAGTGATTTTAGGGAAATTGCATTTACTTAAATTGTTTCTCATAAGAACAAACTCATTACCTTGGTATATAAAAAATGAAAGTACTTATAAATGGGTCTAAGTTTGAAAGACAAAAAAAACTTGCTTTATTCCATTCTGAGTATTACCTTAATTTACACATAACTAGAAAACCGATTTTGGATTTTTCTCCAAATAACCTCAACAACCTGTTGATGACCCAAACAGTATCTTGAACTCTTGTGTTCGAAGAACACATACAGTCCATCTCATAGGTTTAAAAAGAAATGCACAATACACACTCTTTCGAAAATCCTATTGTTTTAAAAAACGACCATTGTTACCTGAAGGACATTGATCGGGAGGAATGCACTTCCCTTGGTCGTTCTTTACGTATCCCTTTTTGCAGAAGCAGCCGATTTTGCACTGTTGGGTGCAGGTCACGTCCTGATCTTTATTGGCACATGTTTCATCGCAGGCACTCCCACAGGTGTCATACTCCTCGTTTTCTCCACACTTCTCTAAAAAAATAATGACTCAAATTTCTTATAAATTGTACCCATTCCAAAAAATTCAATATTCCATTTCCGATATTTTTTCAGCACCAATCAGAAATTCGTTTAACATTCACGTTTACTAATACAGTCGACTCCGCTTAATGTGATCACTTTTGTCCAAGAGTGGAATGATAACAATGTACGATTGATAATAAAAAAGCGATTTGATACCTAGGCAGCAACTTAAGTTGAGCCTACTATGCCCTAACAAACAAAGTAGTTCCCATATTGGTGTCTGAATTTCGATTGAAACATAGAACGTCAATTTTAAAATATAGTCTAGTAAATCTACTGAAAAAAAGGGTCAAACCGGTAAAAAATTGATACATTTAGTTTTTCAACGGTTTTCACTTGGGAATGACCTAAATAATAACATACTAAAAATCGGACAAAATCGGTTCGCGGGAAAATTAATTTTTTTTAAATTTTTAAAAAATGGCCGGAAAAAAATTTCAAAAAATCAAATTATAGTAATCGAGACTTATTATACATGTTTATAGGCTATTTTTCAGTGCTGAATACGAATATACACTTTAAATTTTAAAAAATTCAAAATTTCAATTTTTAAAAATTAATTCAAAATTTGGAAAGTCGAAAAAATTAAAACATCGCTCAAAACCACAAAATTATAGCAAAAGAAGTAATTTAAACGGTTTTCTATTAGAAATGACTTGATTAATAAAATACTAAAAATGGAAGAAAATCGGACAGTAAAAAGTTAAATTTTTTTTCAAATTTTCAATTTTTTTGGCCTCAAAAATCGACCTTTTTAAAAATTCTTGTAACAAACGTTTGAGGCATTTTCCAAGGTCATTTTTTCATGGATGTTTTAGGTATATACCTCTATAACCTAAAAAAACCACAATTGGTGATTAAATCATTAGTTAATTAATTAATTTATAAAAATAAATGTTGAAAATACAGGTAAAATCTTTCAACCAAGTAATACAGAAAATATTTAGACTTTAAAATTTTTAAATTAATTTAAAATTTAAATTTTTTGAAAGATAATTTGTCTTTTTTTAATTTAATTACTTTTAAAATGATTTATTATCAAATAGTGTCTAAATATTTTCTGTATTACTTGATTGAAAGATTTTACCTGTATTTTCAACATTTATTTTTATAAATTAATTAATCACCAATTGTGGTTTTTTTAGGTTATAGAGGTATATACCTAAAACATCCATGAAAAAATGACCTTGGAAAATGCCTCAAACGTTTTTTACAAGAATTTTTAAAAAGGTCGATTTTTGAGGCCAAAAAAATTGAAAATTTGAAAAAAATTTAACTTTTTACTGTCCGATTTTCTTCCATTTTTAGTATGTTATTAATCAAGTCATTTCTAATAGAAAACCGTTTAAATTACTTCTTTTGCTATAATTTTGCGGTTTTGAGCGATGTTTTAATTTTTTCGACTTTCCAAATTTTGAATTAATTTTAAAAAATTGAAATTTTGAATTTTAAAAAATTTAAATGGTATATTCGTATTCAGCACTGAAAAATAGCCTATAAACATGTATAATAAGTCTCGATTACTATAATTTGATTTTTTTGAAATTTTTTTTCGGCCATTTTTTTAAATTTAAAAAAAATTAAACTTCCCGCGAACCGATTTTGTCCGATTTTTAGTATGTTATTATTTAGGTCATTCCCAAGTGAAAACAGTTAAAAAACTAAATGTATCAATTTTTTACCGGTTAAGTTACAGATTGCCAGGTCTAATATGATTATTTCGTTAAACCCATGTATAAATAGTGTCTTTTTACCACAATTCGCGTATCGAATTTCCTCCTATCAACCCAACAGGCTTTGTGTTTACTCACTTTCTTCTTCCGCGTAGTGACTTACTGAGTTCAGGAAACGTTGCTGTGAAGTATAGAAGTTAATTGGGACGGGTAATTTTTGATAATAGATTGATGAAACTAACCGTAATCACAATAAGCGGTGTCGACTGTATACTCTTAATGAGCTCCTTCAGCATTTGTCTGCTACAATGATATATTAACGCATAACCACCACCTCACATGCTGAAACACCCATACGTTACAGTCCTACCCTCCTCATCGCATTGTTCGGACGTCACGCACTTTCCTTGGTCGTTCCTGAACAGTCCTTCTCGGCAGAAGCAACCAGGAACGCATTTGGCGATGCACCTGATCTGATAGTGTCTGTTGCTACAGGTTCGAGGACAGGCCGTACCGCAAGACTGATAATCTTCATCTTTGTCACAACGAGCTACGTAACCAGGAAGGAGAGTTATAAAGATTACAGTTGCGAATTTTGTAATTAAAAGAATACTTTTCTCATCTTTCAAGTATAAAGGGTAAATTGTGGTGGAAATTATAACCCAGCCTTTAAAGTTCGGAGTTGTCATATGCTGTCAAAAGAATCGATGGTGCATACGAAGATGTAAACCATGCTGTAGTAATCAATATTACAACTCTCTTTTCTGTCTTTATCATTCCCTACTTAAGGTAAATGTGGGTATAGTGGACACTTTAAGGAAAATTTTTGCTTAAATTCTTAATAAATACCAATCCATTTGCTTCGAAACGGTTATCATCCTATTTTTAGGTTAATTGGATCTTCTTCTTTCGATTTTACCATTAAAAACTTTAATTAGATTGGGCAAAGTATTTTTAATTAATTTTTTAAAAGTACTCCAAATTGCATCTATAGTGGCCACATAGATGAAGCTGTTGCTTCTATGGTGGACACCTCTTGCATCAATAGTGGACACCTGTCTTTTTCTGCCTATATGAGGGGTTTATGCATGAAATTGAGGGGTTTTTCTTGGTATAGTCGTCTAGTTCTAATTAAATCTTCCTTCCCAACGAAATGTATTTTAGATTCAATCAAATTAGCTTTATTTTTAAAAAAATTGATAGTTTTCGGCCCAAAATCTACGCTGTAGCTGATTTGAGAGGAATTTAGAATGTAATTCAATGTTTTAGAAACCTTGGTTCCTGAAGCCAGAATGAAACCAAATTCATACAGCACTCATTTGAAAGCCCAATCAACAGTTTACGAAAAAAACTTTTTCAAATTAAATATTATTTAAGTTTCTATAAGACGCCATTGCTGTGACCACTATTGGAAAATCTAAGATTATGTGTTGGTAAAGTGGACACCCCCATAAATCCTCGTAAAGTCAACATTTTCAAATACATTTTATTCAGTATTATTTTATACACTCTTATTTATCTTGATATAAATTTAAAAGTCAATCAAGCGGTAATAAATACGAAAAAATCAGTTCCGACTTACCCGTTTCCTTACGCGATTCAATAAGCAAAATCAAATTTCAGTCACTCGGCCGATGTTGGTATTTTCAAATATTTAAATATCCTTCCAATGCTGATCTGTGGTATCGGTGGTAATTTATCAGCTTACCTGATTGCACAATCTACTATGCCTATGAATTTTGACGCTGTTCGATGCCTCTAACTCGTTTTACTTAAAATTAATCAGCTATGTGGCCACTATTGGTACAGTGTCCACTATACCCACATTTACCTTACTATAGCCTGCGAAATTTAAGACAGTTCATTTAATGCACCCAGAATTAGCAGGTTTTCCTCCAACCTTTACTATAACCAAGTCTGGCCTTCTTTTGTAAAACATTACGTTTAGCCTACAATAGTCTACTTTCCATGGCAATAACGGTTTAAGTAAGGTAGCTTCAGCAGGTTTTATGAGCATATTATATGGAGATTTAGTATTAAACTTGAAACTTAAAAAATTGGCAATATCGAAAACATTCTTAATTCTGAAATTCATACCTGTAGGGCATTGAGTCGGATCCACGCACTGTCCATCGTCGTTTTTCACAAAACCGTCCTTGCAGAAGCAGCCTGGAACGCACTGATCGGTGCATATTTGTAGCTGCCCCAGATTTGCGCAGGTTTGTGGACATGCAGATCCACACTTCTTGTATTCTTCATTCAGTCCACAGGTTTCTAAGAAAACATATCATTAATATTCATTATTATTTTAATAGTTCGTTAATTATATTGGTTATTAGTACCAGTTTTTATAGTAATTTTTAATTGGCTTAAGTTACTACCACTTCAGAGCACGGACTACTAATTGAAATCCTAATATCTTCAAATGAATGTTTAAAAAATACTGGAAATTTTTTTAAAAAGATTGAAATATTGATGTGCTTCCTTTCACTGTCTTAGTCACAGTAGGTTTAGTATTTTTATACTGATATTTGATGAAGAAAAATTTATGGGAATTCAAAAAATCATACAAGACAGGAAAATTTTTTAAAAGCTTATAACTAAAATACTTTAATTTAGAGAGGCATACCATTCGGGCACTGCGTTGGTTCAACACACTGTCCATCTTCATTCTTAACAAAGCCTTTTTTGCAAAAGCAGCCTGGGACACACTGCTGAGTACAAAACCGTGGTTCTTGATCTGCCAGGCTCGAACAAGTTGGTGGGCAAGCGGATCCACACGTCGTGTATTCCTCATTCAATCCACACGTCTCTGGGAATGAAAAAAATGCATGCATTCAAACCACTTCTCGCTCTTTTTGCAATTAAATAAGCCATCTAAAATGACAGCAGGTAAAATATTTGTAGGAAAATCTATTAAATTTACTGAATCTTTAAAAGTTACTGAATCTTTAAAGTGAGTTTCCTTACGAGTGGGACATTTTCTGATGTCTATGCACTTTCCTTCGTGCCTGACCATATCTCCCTTGCAGAAGCATCCCGGAACGCACTTGTCTATGCATCTAATTTTGATGAACAAGCTTTGACAAGTTCTTGGGCAAGCTGTTCCGCATTCTTGGTATTCTTCATCCTCTCCACATAGTTCTGGAAATGAAAAGGGTGTAATTAAGTAGATTACATAATTTCAATGTCAAAAATGTTGATGATTTTTTAAATGAATTATTAACTGTCTTTAGTAAATTCAACAACAATACGAATTTTTGAAGTTTTAAAACACTTGTCATAAAAATAAATCTATACAAATTCGATAATGATTCATAATATGTACATCCCATTTCCAAACCTTTAAGGAATATTCGTGCATGTTTACTTATATTATGTTTTGACGAGTCGAATTCGTTTTAAATCACAATTGAATCGTTTTTTTATTTTAACTTGTTTTCTGAAGATATTTTGTTTTGAAAAACATCGAGAGGGTAACAAAAGATTTAATCCAATAAAAATGATAACTTGTGTCATTGGGTATTAGCTTTTTACAACGTGTGAAACACTATTAGAATCGATTCTAGAAAAAACAGCTTTAAGTTATTAAATTTAGTTTCTTGACCTAAGTTACAAAATAAATTATGATTCAAAATTTTAAATCAATAGGTCTGAATTTGTCAATAAGAACGACTTTACAAATCAAATTGAATTTTGTAACGTAAAATTAATGCTTTCTTGAAGTACTTTTGCGATCGATTGAACGAACAAAAGTGCTACTTCGTCTCTTTGTTAAATGTATTAGGATATCTTTCACAAATTTGAAAGCGGTGAAATAAATGTGCGTGCTAAACGCGAAGTATCATGCACGTTAATTCCTTGAAGTGTTGGGTTTTCGATAGCTTAAAAACTATTATTTTCTGATTGGAAACCATGGAAGTAACAGTTCTGGAAGTGTTTTATATAGTAAACAATGAAGCCTTAGACGCAGGGAAATACGTCTCTTCATAATACATATGCAACTGTCTCTATGTTAAATTTAGTAGGGAGATCTTTTACAAATTTGAAAATGTGGTGAAATAAAAACGTGCGTGCCAAATACAAAGTATCAGTGTCACGCGTATCGAAGTATCACGCGATTAAGTACGACGTAATTTAATCGTGCAGAAACCCTGTGAACGATCCATAGTTGGCTCCGTATATTCTGTAGTTAAAAGTGAAGCAAATGAAAATGGAAAGTCATACCTCAAACGGATCTCAAAGTCAGTGAAAGGGTATCAGTTAAACCAATTTCAAACCATCTCAGGGTACTTTCTCATACTTTCATGCTTTCATCCAAAAACATCCAGGCTACAAACTCAATGAGATGGAGAGACGAAAAGCGAAAAAAAAATTAAGTAATGTTACCAAACAATATGAATGGGTAAATTTTGTTGATACAGAAATTGTTCTCAATAAATCTGACTTATTTGATTAGATGACATCAAAATATTTGAAAAATGATATCGGCAAATATTCCTATCCAGTATTTATGCTATCTCGATTTGAAACAGCCTAAAAGTGTTTTGCTTTCTCGTTACGCATCTTACACGAGTACGATATCATTCCACATTTACGTCCTGTACTTTTTTGTAGCATGGTTTCAATTCATAATCCGAGATTCAAATCTAAAAATAAATTTAGCTTACATGTTTTACAACTTCATCTCTTACGCATTGTGGTACATATTCAACAGACAATGGAAGCGGACTACCGGTCTATTACGCAGCATGCAGCGTTTCCACAAAACTGAAAGGTCACTATCCACTTATGATGTATTCTGGTTGACAGTACTGACGTTGTCCCCATTCGTTTGTGTCGTGTTGGACGTATATTTCTTTCTGTTTTTCAACACTCACACTTTCTACAGTTTGGGATACAGAATCGAGAACCGGCTGGTAAATTCTCTTCTAGCCTGCATGTGTTCCTATGGTTACTTCTGGATCTACTTGAAATGGCCGTGTGTGGCTCTGTGGTCTGTATGCCACTTGCTTTATAAAGGTGGGTGCATCCTGAGCAGATACAATGACAGATTGAAAGACGTCTTTTCGAAGTTCCAACAAAAAGATGGCTTTGGTGTAACGCAAAGAGGCGCAACACGAAATACTGAGCCGCGGCCACGGCTTACCATTAACTCAAATTTAACTCACATTCACGATAACTTTTGGACGCTCCCAGTCATGGCAATAAGGGAAACATCTAACGATATTAGCTCGGACATGACAGGAATTTCACGTTATGGTGAAAAAGCTTCAATCAGGGAAACTCTACTGATATATTTCGATATAATAAAACTGATCCGGGAGCTGAAAGACGTGGTATCCATACCTTCCTTTCTCCTGACAATGATGGCTTTCACCAGTCTCTACACTTTTTTGGCGGATACTTTACTTGGATTGGAAGCTAATGAAATGGATGTAGTGATAGAAATGGTGGTGATGGCAGCTACTGGGAGTGCCATGGTGATTTCTATAAGCTTTCTTGGAGAGATGATTCCAAAACTCATGTCGGACATCAGGATTACGTGTGGGAATATTATTGAAGAAGCTTGTCTGCGTGATAGGGTGTCGTTTTTAGAAGAACTCGTTCTGCTGGAAAGGATTGAGAAGATCGAGAACGTGATCATTTCGGCCAGCGACCTGGTTGTTTTCAGGAAGAGATTCGTTTTGACTTCCTTTGCCTCTCTTTTGACTTTCGGTCTGCTGATATTAAGTTTGAAGATTGAAAAATAAGTTATGAAATAACTATTATGTTAATAAATTATTTATAGGAATTATTTTTCATATATGAAAACTTGTACTTGTTCTTGAATAGGATTCTTGTAATTGTACTTGTTCAGTGAATGTATTTCTAACGACCGTATGAAAGATTTATTTCAAAATGAGAATGAATTTTTATGCACTAATGGAAAAATGCTTCCTATTATGGATATTGTACATACTTAGGGAAAACGTGCTAAGAAGATCTATTTTATTTCAGTGATTTTGTTCATCAGAAGGGGGTCCAGGGTGACGCACGAGGGCACATTCCCCCCATAGCCATAAAAATGCACTGCATCAAATGACTTCAGAATTTCTAAATAAACCAAATTTCAAAAGCTGTAAAATGATATAATGTGTATTTTAATGGCTAAAAAGTGTATAATTGTTCAAGGTATTTTAAACATACTCATCAGCTTTTGTTTAAATATCTTGTTGGTTCCCCCAAAAGTAAAACCTATAGGTCCCGAATTATCTTCATACAACTTAAAAATTAATTGAAATTTATATGAAACAGAAAGATTATTTTACAGCTCTTTTAGGGGCTATATTGTTCTTGGGTTTGATAACTGATGTCAGATCATGGTATTTGAGTATTTTTATTTATCTTTGGATATTGCCAAATTTCTATACTTATATTAAGAATTTTAAGTATAATTTTGAAGATTTAAGTTAACTCTACTTATAATGTAAAAATTCCGCATTGAAATAAATATAGAATGTTACCACTCACTTGAATGCATTAATTTACAAATGATTGCTATTTAATTACAAATCATTACTGGTGAAATATGTATATAAAATTGTGTATGGGAAGAAGTTAGATAAAAACTGTAAAACATTTGATTTTGAATAAGTTCACAAATGTCTTACTAGCTGGCGGGGTGTCACACTGTGTCGGGTACACACATTCTCCTTTACTGTTCTTGACCATCCCTTTCTTGCACCAGCATCCCGGTCTACAGAGAGGACAGTTGTAAACACTATCCTTGGTATCGCACGTTCCTTTACAGCTTGGGGCACAGTCATCGTAGTACACTTCGTCCTTTCCACAATTGGGAAGAGTGTCAGGTTCTGAGAAGAAAAATTTCTGTTGGTTAGAAATCAAGTAAGTAGGATTGAGACTTTTTACTTAATGCACTGTAAAAAAACTGTAGAAAAACAGAAAGTTTCAATAAAAATGACTTCATGTTTACAGGGATATTCTGTCATGTAACATTCCCACCGCACTTCTATTTATTTTATGTAAAAATCAGCTTTTTTTTTCTAGTTTTTTAGCTTATCTGTACTTAAACAGAAAGTTTCAGTTCGTGGAGAAAGAAAGAAATTCGGATAATTTCTCTTTTTACTGAATCCTCGTTGGAGCAGTGGTAGCATGCGTGCTTAGCATGCGGTAGGTCGTGGGTTCTATCCCCGGTTATTGATTTATGAAAATAAAAAAACCAGCTAAAATAAATAGACACGCATGCGCACAAGCAAAAAATTACTGTGAGGCAACAGAAAAAAATATGTAGCTCACTTGACAGAAAGTTTCTTTTTACAGCATTTACCTGTAGGTTACAGCTTTTTTCTGTTTACAGGATTTTTCTGCTTACAAAACTTTTCTGGCAACGTTTGCTGCCTGAAATTTTCTGTTCTTTTACAGTGTGGAAAAGAATAACTTAAATTTACCTGTAGTTTGTAGAGGGCATTGTGAAGTTGGGACACACTTTCCCACTTCGTTTTTCACCCATCCTTTCTTGCAAAAGCATCCTTTGATGCAGATTCGAGGGCAAATGGGATTCGTTGCTTTGTAGTTGTCGCAGGTGTTGCGACAAGTCGGAATGCAGTTGTAGTGCTCTTCATCGACACTACAATTTTGATTGGAGGGTTCTAGGAGGAAAGGCTTTCATACCGTTTGGCATAAGACTCACATAAAAATATAGGAATGATTCAACTATATACCATATAGCTTGCCTATCATTGTATACTACAGATTCAAGGATTAGTTAGGCAGAAAAGTAGATTAGGGCTTTTTAAATAGGGATAACGATTTTTAAGATATCGGAAGCGTCCTTCAAAAAGAGATAAGCAATTAAAATGTCTGTTTTGTATCAATATTAAAACTTTTATAGGAATGAGAAATTTCTGTTTATAAGAGAATAGTCATACACAGAAGGAGCAACCACAACCTGATTCACTGATTTTTCAACCATAGTGCGCAAAACGTTGATGACAAGAAAAAATGGTTCTATTCTTTCAGTTCTTTGGAAGTATTAGGCCTTGGGAAACTTGACAGATAATTCTAAAAGTTTAGTTCTTAGTTTGGAGATAAATGCTAAAATCAGATTCATTAATCTAGGCAAAGTTATTAAAACATATGGGTCATAATGATAGTGATAGTGCTGAAGGTAGAGGTAGACTACCCTTAAGATATTTCAGTGACCCCCGGATTAAGGGGGTCCTTGAAGCAATCCTGAGGGGCTAGAGTGCGTACAAAAGCTTACATAAGCAATGAAAAATTGTTTTTGTGACCATACGATTAGGGGTAGAAATAATCAGCAAAAAAACTATTATTAATGCATATTATAAACGACCCCATTTTTGACACGTTGGGAAATTTTTATTTTTATTTCTCCCTCACTAACTTTCCCGTTCTACAGAGAAAAAACTAACCATAGATAATACGACTAAACCTAGCCTATCTACTGAGAAAAAAGTTTTGTCTGTTAAAATCCTCATTTAGTGGCATAGGAGAAATGAGTGATTGTCTCACCTGTCTTTTCACACTGTGAAGTGGGAACACAACTTCCATCATTGTTCTTGACCAGTCCTTCCTTGCACCAGCATCCTGGCTCACAGGCTATGCAGAGGATGCGGTCCTTCTTGTCATAAGTATCGCAAGTTCCGCCACAGCTTGGAGCACACTTATAGTAAATCTCATCTTTGCCACACTTAGGAGGTATTTGGATTTCTACGATGGGAAAAGATATTTTTACACAAGCATGATCGTTACTGACTTTCTGATGTATTTAAAATTATAAATCCAATTTATGATCGAAACTTCTCGAGGAAATTAGCAATGAGAGATTAAATAAAATATAGGTTTAATACTAGTGATGGGCAAAATCGATAATTTTAGGTATCGAATACATATAGGTATCGAATACTTTGGTATCGAATACTTATAGGTATCGAGTACTTTTAGGTATCGAGTACTTTTTTTCAATGTCGGGAAATGAACCTGAAGGGACAATTTTTTTAGGGCCTATCCATAATCAGACTAATATTCAAAAAACTGAAAGCGATCCATCAAAAAGCCCCGTAGCTACGGGCCTGGAGGTGGATAGAGGCGAAGGATTTGGCAGGGGAAAAACCTAGCCGCGTCAAATTTCTCTCGCGGATGATTAACGACTTGGGTTTGAGCGTTGCAAAATGAAAACGGAAACAGGCTGCGTTTGATCTACAGTAGGTATTATAAAGATTACTTCATTGAAAAATTTAAAATGAAATATGTCAATAAAGTATCGATACTTTTGTGGGTATCGAATACACTCGATACCTATAGGTATCGAGTACTTAAGTATTTGGTATCGATACCTGCCCATCACTATTTAATACACACTATCAAGACACGTCTAAAGAAAAAAGTCTTTTTCAGAAAGTAATTGAAAAAAAAGCGCATAGGAAGTAATGTTATTTGAAGTATAGTACAGTGAAAATTTGTTGAGCGCGCCAAATTATAAGACTTTTCCTAAGACGACACAAAAATATGCAATAATATTTTGTAAATGACCTTTTCCTTATAGAAAAGTCTTTGTTCCAGTTGTACAGAGCGTTTTCGGTTTTAATGAATTGTTTTAAACCTGTCCTAAGATAGAACTCTCCACTTGATACTTGCAGTTTTTTATCGAGAATTTCTAAATAATAGCACAAATCATTTCCATAAAAGCCACGGTCACCGTGAGCGCAGAATCAGGCCTATCAACAGGCGGATCTTATCGGGCAGTGGATATCTACCCCACTCTTTTGTTCGCTAATTGACCTCACCTAACCCCACAAAGAGATCTTGGAGATACGCCTGATCCTGCGCTCAGGGTGACCATACCCAAATACTCCATGACTATTGGTTTCAGAACACGCCTTACGAATTTAAGTTAGAGAGAGAGAGAGACCTTTTTTATACAGAGGGCTTAGAGTTCATTACTATCCAATGTCAAATATTCCCATTTATGGCAGTGTGAGTTTAAATCGTATGCTACCAGACAGAGTCTACAGACTCATATGATCGTAAGAATCATGATGAGGATTTTACCAGTAGAAGTTTCATCGCACTGAGATGTAGGGACGCACTTCCCTTCCTTGTTTTTGACCCATCCTTTCTTACAGAAGCAGCCTGCAATGCAGATTCTAGAGCAAATGCGTCTCTTGGCTTTGTAACTGTCGCAGGTGTTGCGACAAGTCGGAATGCATCGGTAGTACTCTTCGTCGTCCCCACAACCATGATTATTAGGAGGCTCTGGTTATAAAATTAAGGTTTTAAGTTCAGTATTAGATGAATAGTTAGTTATTTATTATATCCCAACCACCACCACATGCAAAAGCGACCAAATCCATACAATCCTACCCTTATCGTCGCATTGTGAAGGTGCCACACACTTCCCTTGATCGTTTCTGATCAGCCCCTTTTGGCAGAAGCAACCGGGGACGCACTTAGCGATGCATTTGATTTTTGCGTTTCTGTTGCGACACGTTTGAGGGCATGCCGTGCCGCATATGTTGTACTCCTCCCCCTTGTCACAACGGTCTGAGATATGCAGGAGAGAAAAGAGCAGGGTTACTGAGGAAGTGAAAGAAAATGTTAAATCAAGTGCAGTAGTATTGTTATGTAAAATACCCAGAGCGCTTGCAGGGAGCAGGGAAAATTACCCAATCCCCAGACTTTGTTCGTCAGTACAAGTCTTAATTCAAGTTTTATTTTTAAATATTTGAACCCCAGAAATCCAATAAGACCATTGAGAAAATCTCAGAAAGATGATATTGACATTATCTGGAAGTGTAACTTGATTTATGGTATATCGTCCATTCAGTATTATCAGCTTCAGTGTTAGGTCCCTTTGAAATTTGTCCACTTGGTTTCACCAGGTTGTAATTATGCAAACACATAAGATGAATGGAAACCGCATTAAAGCCCCAATTAATTTTCAGATCTCAATTGGAAAACTGATACGGAGCATTCATTTTTAAATTGTTTATAAATGACCTTTAAGATACTTTCTAACATTTCTTGGTGTTGAAGAAAGAATTATATATGAATATCTGAAAAATTCCAATGATGTAGAGCTAAATTCTTCTAATGTCAATGGAAGGTTTGAGAACCTTTTCCCAGGGAGTTCGTGAAAACTTCAACCCTTAAAAACGGGATTTATCCAAAGTATTACCTCAGGGGTTTCTGCAACTTCTAGGAGAAGGTGGAAAGTTCGATGAATAATAGGGGTGCCGGTTGATAGATATACGAAAATATCGATAATTTTTTAACACAATGGAATCACAGATATCTTTACCTGTTGAAACGTCACATTCTGAAAAATTCACGCATTTCCCGTCTTTTCGCTTGACGAGTCCTTTCTTGCAGAAGCAGCCTAGTCGGCAGATCTTGGGACATGTGACGTCGGACCGGTTGTAGTTCTCGCACGTGTTCTTGCAATCAGGAGCACAATTGTAGTACTCCTCATCTTGTCCGCATTCCTTCTGAGGAGGGACTGAAAGCATCAGATAAGTTACTGGTTTCGTTCAATTATGATGGTTTAATTGAGTTATATATTAAATGAATTAAAAGGCTTACCAGTTGGTGCCGGGCATTGGTCAGGAGGTATGCAGTCTCCATCCTCGTCCCTGACGTATCCTTTCTTGCAAAAGCATCCAGCTTTACACTCTTGGATGCAGGAGTAAGGCTTATCCTTGTTCTCACAAGTCATAGGACATGCGTTACCACAAGAGCTGTACTCCTCGTTTTCATCACAATCATCTTTAAAAAACTCCTTATTAATTATGTTATTACAAAATTAAGCACTTGTGTTCATTACCTTCTTGTATATGTAATTATTTATTTACTTATATCAAACTTACCATTTACTGGACATTGGGATGCAGGAACACATATGTTGTTTTCATCCCTGTGGTATCCTTTTTTGCAATCACATCCTTTGTTGCAGACCAGGAAGTTACATTTTCCTCGAGTTTCACAGTCATTGCAAGGATTCGCACAATCGCTGTACTCCTCATTCAATGGACAGATGACTGAAATATTTTTGAAATGAAATATCATTATATTTAACATAAAAAATTGCATAATAATCAATCCTAATACCCCATTAGTTGGATATAATTTAAATACTTAATACTCAAAGAATTATTAGAAGCTTCTTAATATCTAACCAGGACATTGGGCTTCTGGCACGCAAACCCCTGAGTCGTTCCGGTAGTAGTCAGGCTTGCAGTCGCATCCTTTTTCGCATTTGCTGAGCTTGCAGTTGCCCCGGATTCCACAGGTGTTGCACCACGTTGCTTTGGAACAGTCCACAACGACTTCGTTAACTCCAATGCACTTCTCCTCTGAAAAAAAACATTGGACGAGATTGTTAATAAAATTAAAAATTACCCTGTTAAGTGAGGCAGACACAAATCTAAAGCACTAGAATTCACCACTAAATAATTTACTAATTAACTAATAGCATTAGAATTAAAGAACTGAAATTACTATGCGAAATGGAAGAAATGTTATTGTTAGGGAGAAAATTCGGGTACTGTGGTTTTTCGGAATAAAGTCTTAAAAAACTGCTGAAAATATGTCCCATGGATATGCATGGATCGGTACACAACACGAATTTAGCTACTAGAACGAAATATTTACATTTACATAATGACATAAAATCCTTCCTGTACTGCAATAGCAGCTCAAAGAAACAATGATTCGACCTGATTTTTCAATGATAGGTAAGTTTCTAAGATCGCATCACGTAATTTTTTTTGTAAATGTACACACAAAATTCGTTTTCCATTTTATATGAAAATGTAATCTTTATATAAAAACATACACCCCAGCCGTTTGGCTTTTTCACTCGTAACGTTAAAATTACATTATAACCCAGGTTAAGTTTTAATATTTAATTTTATTCAATTGTACTAAAGACTTTTAAAAAAGAATAAAAAATATTAATACCTAACAAAAAACGAAACTGTGAGTTTGAGTTCTAAATATCAAAATAATTCAGTCCACAAAACAATGAAACTGTTCGTTGCTGAAGTATCCCCTAAGTATAAACCCATGAAATCCCCATTAAAGCTTCCCGTACCTTTCACTGGACATTGTGAAGCAGGCACACAAATTTTGTTTTCGTCTCGGTAGTATCCTTTTTTGCAGTCGCATCCTTTGTTACAGACAAGGAAGTTGCATTCGCCTCGCGTCTCGCAGCCATTCAAGGAATCACGCAATCGCTGTACTTCTCATTTAACGGACAGAAGCTTTCAAAGAGTTGAAGCAAGAAAACTCGAATGAGGATTGTTGAAACCGGTATGTTGGGTTTTTACTAAACTTCTCTTATTACATTTTTTGGATTGGTTCTTATGGCAAGGCTCACAACAGGATACAATGCGCCAGACAAGACACCTATTAGAGAGAGACGTCTAGAAGAAATTCTTTAAAATATTTTTATAATGAAAACTTAAACTTATTTCCTTAAGGGTACAACGGAGAACTGGAATGGATATTTTCTGCAATTTCAGAATAAGAAGATGCCCGAATTTTGATGAGTATAATCAAATTATCTGTAATGAAAAGAGAAAATAGAGTGGATATTCGACAAGATGGATGTTGGTTTTTACTGAAAGCTGACGGATTTGCTGAACATGGTAAGATTAAAATATGCAGGTATTTTATATGATACTGTTTCTTCTGTAACCAATTTGCTAAACTACAAAGACTCAATGGAAAGGGAAACCACGTTATCTAAGAGCTTTAATCCCATAGTACGTTTCTGAAAGGATATTTTAGTCTCACCTGGACATTGGGCTGCTGGAACGCAAACTCCTGAGTCGTTCCGGTAGTAGTCTGGCTTGCAGTCACAGCCTCTTTCGCACTTGCTGAGTTTGCAGTTGCCTCGGATTCCACATGTATTGCAAAAAGCGGGCTTGGCACAGTCCACAACCACTTCGTTTTCTCCATCGCACTGCTCCTCTAGAACAAACCATACAAATCATGCAGTTGTACTCCTCATTTTTCTCATGTGAAGTACTCATCCGTTGTACTCCTCATGAAAATGACAGTTAAGACAACTTCCATAATAGTGAACATATGCGGAACCCAATAAATAAGTAGTTTGTCAAAAGCAAATATATTCATTTTAACTGATTTTATTATATTTTGTTGTATAGAGGGGCTAGTAGAAGAATTCTTTATAAACAAGAGTTTACATGAGCGTAGTTTTTATGTATTTTACTTTTAATTCCTTGTCATTACACGTATGATTTTATCATGAATGAAATCGTGAACCATGGAGGAACGATTTTATCCTTATATATAACAAGGGAAAATTGTTTAAAATCCTAAATCCTTAATTATATGTTTTATTATTAATTCAACAGCGAAAACTGTTAAAAAGTTTATTCATTTTTTGTTGGAATAACAATAAATGCAGTAACATTATGTCAATTATAAATGTCATGCAATAGGACAGTCATTTCGTCTTGGATGAGATGATGAAAGAAGGATTTTGTTTCGAAAAAATTATCCGTGTAACAAGTTTTATTACTTTTTTATAAACTGAAACGTGCAAATATAAAATAACATGCATCTTATTTAATGAAAGTAATGTACTTTTATGTTGCCTTAGAGGAAGAATTTCGTGAAAGTAAAAGAAACCACAGCCTTTCTTGTACAATAAAAAATAATCGCTATTGAATTTGTTAAATCGAAGGTTTAACCTTAGATCCTTAGAATATTATAAATTATACAGTTTTTTTAATGTTTAAAAATTATTCCATTTATGGCTTTCCTTTCGTATTGTAAATAATAAAAAGAAAAAGTGTGTACCAAGATTAAGAACATCCCATGAAATATTCTTTTATTATTACTTCTTTTGTGTCAATAATGTGAATTTTATTTATTTATGAATAAAGGAGGAGACGCATGTATAACATACTTTTAATGAAAACATTCAGTTCAATGTATTTTTATAAGTAGTTACAAAACAGAATATGAGAATGCAGAAAAAGTGAATACATGATAGTATAGAAAAAAACTATTACTAAGTGCCATCAAGCAGATTTTAAAGCTCTGCAAAATCTACATCTATACAGCGTTTTTTATTCCAAAAATATTAAGACATAAACAGAGAAAAATGAACTTTTCTATCCCCTTTCAACACTAAATTCTTTAAAGGTTTACTTATAGCTAAAAAAGTTGTGTCGCTTATTATTTTTATTGAATTTTACGATTTACTCTGGTTATTTATGTAGAAAATTATTTTAATTTGTTAAGGTTTATTTATAAATAAAATTTTCAAACCATCTCTCTTTGTTTTATTTTTTCCCTTTTTCTCACTCTTTTGAAGCTCATCACATTATGATGTACTATTATTATGACTTCATACTTCACTAAAATAAGACAAGCAATTTTTTAGGACGCAGATAAATATAAAATTGTAATAAAAAGGAAAACCATCATGGATCTTCATTACAAGATTATATCGTCACCTAAATATCACACACTGCTATCTCCGTTCGGCAAACTTTGGGAATCTCGACCCTTGGCGACTTACGCTCATTGGATTGGTTTTGATATTTTCAGCTCCATGATGTCAGCCCTTAAAAACCAATTAATGAGCTTCACTCGCAATTCCGACAAAAGGCTAGTGCCAAGGGGGGAACTTATAGCAGAGTCTGCTCAGATATTGGTTGGTTGGAAATTTGGTTGTTATTTTAAGTAAAATAACAACCGGGGATATAAATAAGGAACTGCTGCATGCCAAGCAAGCATCCTACCCCTGCTTCAGTAGAAATTTTCAGTAACCTATAAACTTATTTTAATATTTCCCCTAATGGGTTAACTTTTGAGGCAGGCGTAGTGTTTCGGATTGCGAAAAGTTCCCCCTTGACACTAGCTTCTCGTCGTGCGATTCCGAATATTCCCGAAGCAGACCAGAAGACAATTTAATTGGATTCTTAAGTGCAGATATTATATTTTATCTCTTTAGGAAAAACGTAAAAATTATATTTTAACGGTGTTTTGTACTTCGGATAAAAATAGAATACACAAGAATTTTTTTTAAATGTCTACGTCTTTTGATCGTAACCTTCCAGCGAGCGAGCGTATCTGCAGAAAGCGTAAAAGAGCGTATCTGAGCGAGAAATACACTCGAGATGACGAGATGGATTTGGTAATTACGTTTAGAAGGCGCTACGAACTCCTGTTCTTAGCTATTCTATACACTTCATTTCAGCTACTTCCAGTCTTCGTCTGAAGTTCTAACAGTTTATAGGTCTCTGCAAATCTTCTGTTTGTATTTTAGAGATACGCGCAACTGTTCAAGGAAGTTTTTAGTATTTTTGATATTTTTAGTAATTATAAAATTTTGTTTTTGCGTTTTGGTCCTAAAGATTGTAACTTAATGTATTTTCAGTTCAGTCTTTCAGTTATTCTCATATGAAGCTTCGGTAATAGTTCAGCCAAAATACCAGTGATTGATTTCACATCTTTCAGGTTACTTCATACATCTTTAGTGCTGTTATGTTGTTTTTGTATATTATAATTACTTTTGTTCAGCTTTTTTTGAAATAATATTGATTCAAATAAAATATACTCATTAACCAAATACTTATTACAACTTTGTTTATAAATTACATGGTTGAAAATTTGAATTTTACAATTGTGTATTTAGGAGATACCTGTTCCCTTTCGTGTTAGCATAGAGGGAGCACCCGCTGGAAGGTTAAGTTGTAAATAACTACAAGCTGCCACTACGATATATGCCCGTCTTTTCCCAAAAAAGCACTAATCTAGCATTAGTACGACCTTTGACCTATACGTCATCACATTGATTAGCTCTACTTTTTTAAAGGTGTCCGACCATTTCACTAGCACACCACACGTGTCCAAGTCCTCCAACAGTTTTGAGGATACCGTTGTCCGTCTCTAAACCTTCCATTACCTTTCGGACACTGCTCAGGCAGGATGCACTTCCCCTGGTCGTTCCTGACGAGTCCGTCCTTACAAAAGCATCCTTTGACGCACCTGTCAATACACGAGACTTCCGATGTCGAGTTCCGGCAGGTTCGCGGACACGCGGATCCGCATTCTTTGTGAACTTCGGACTCGCCACATTTACCTGTAGGAAAAAATTGTTTATATAGTTGTGTGACTTTATGCGATGCACTGTAAAAATATGTTTAAATTACAGAAAAAACGGTCTGCCGAGACGCCAATTTATATTCATTTATTTCACAGTTATCTTCTGTGATTTCTTACAGACTCTCTATTTTTAACGCCTTATTTCTGTCAATGGTAAAGAATTTTAGGGTTTTTTTATCAGTTTAATTTCATGAACTAGCAGATAAAACGTGTTCTTTTTTACTCAGAATTTACTAGAATTTATTTTTGCATTTTTCTGTGTAATTAAATATACTGTTACATTTACACGTAGCGTACTACTTCGAAGATGAATCTACGTACGAAACAACTATAGCGAGGGATGTTGTATATCAGTTGCTTTACTAAGCACAGGTTTTTAATTATTTAACTGGTGAGTTTGTGCATTAAAACCGGTTAGGAAACTAACCCCAAATACATTAACAATAAAATAAAACAGAAAAAAACTGGACGAAGACTTTTCCTGCAAGAAATATATGGGAAATTTCTGAATAATTAACAAATAGTTCTCTACAGTATACTAAACCTTCATTCCACTCGTTGTAATTGAATGTTTCTCTCAAAAAAGGTAAAGAAGGCTCATTTCGATTTTTTATGGAAATATCAGTTTAATAGCTTTCAGTTTTATTTATTAGCAATGTCAACAAAGAATTAACATAACCCCTTATTTATCTGAATACTTCCCCAACTTTGCATTTTAGTAGATCCTAAGCATATTTGCGGTCAGTGTCAGTGGCAATGTACACAATTTTATGATAAATGTGTGTGCACAAAAATACTTAAAAAATATGTAAATATGTTGTTAAAAATAAGGAGGTTGTGAAACGAATCATATTCGCGCGATAGACTCATCTATCTACTCGGTCTTTCAAAAAAGGAGCAAAATTATGAGAATCAGAAAAATAGTCCAAACTAACCATAGAGAACTAGACACATAATTTAGCGATGTTTTCTTAGTTCAGGATGCTACTGTTATTTAATTAGTCAGAGGTCAGTTCTATATTTAGCTGGCAAAATAGAACGTAACTGGATTCAATGAATCATTAGAAATTTATTTACCTCCACATTTGTTGTTACACTCCTCGATCGTCTTGAAGTTGTTTCTGTTGCCTTCGCAGCCACCATAGATGAACCTCTTGCAGACACTCTCTGTCGAATCATAGTAGAACCGAGGCATGCTTCCTCGACAAGGTCCAGTATCAGCCTTTTTGTCACAGTCGAACTGCGCTGGAGATTCTGAAAAGTAATGCAAACGTTAGACTAAAGTTGGATATGGTGAGTGGGAAAACTAAATATGTTATAGTTTATAGTTTTGTTTATAGTTTTTGAGTTTATAGTTTGTTTAAAGTACGGCTGTATAACCGTGCTTTTAGGCTTAAATTATGTTGGAATCCATGAAATTGGCTGTTTCCACTATTTATTATATCGAAAACCATGCGATCTTCTTAGAGGAAATCGGTTGGTGTACTAGATTTTAATCGAATTGTTTTGTTCGTAAAATATTTAAAATTTTGAGAGACTTTACTATATGAAATTTTAGTAATTACTTTAAATTAATTAATATGAAAAGGTTGCATTTTTATCAATATTTTTTCGTTTGGACTGTCTTCTTGGTGAAAAATAATTTCAAGTTAGCATCTTAAGTCTCTTTCCAGAAAGGGAGACCCTCCCTTTTCAGGAGGAGGACAAAAATTAAATGAATTTTGGACTAGGCAAACTGCAACAGAAAAATATATAGGTTTGGTTTTATGTTTCTGCCATTAATAAAAAAAACCTTAAAACATCCGATTTAACATTATTAAAGTCCATCCTGTAAATGATGCCTAGTTAATCAAGAGAATAACTATATTAATAATAGCTACATGGTGCAGCAAAGAAAATGTTTATGTTTTACTATTATTTATTTTTAACAGATATTTTTACGTATGGCCAATTTCCTAATATAGTCTATTTCCTCCACGCTAAAAAATATTCGGTGGTAATAATACGAACGATATAAATAAGTAACAACGACACAGAGAGTAAAATTTAATAAACATTTATTTTATCCAATCAGGTAACCTTAAAAACAATCACTTTTACAGACATTTTGCTCTGAAACTTGCTTAGTTCTTTACAACGCAGGACACTACTCACTTCCACACTTCCGTTGGCATTCATCCGCCGTCTTGAAATTGTTACTGTTCCCTTGGCAACCTCCGTAGTTGAAAGGCTTGCACTCTCCGGAGTCCATTTCAAAGTAAAACCGAGGCATCAAGGCCTTGCAAGGTCCACTGTCCGCAGGTTGGAAGCAATCGGGACGCTCCGAAGAACCTAGAGTAAAACAAAAGTAATGGACTATATTCGGCCACGCCCATGTTAATCACGTGATGGGGAAAAACAAACTCACTGTCAAATCATATCTTACTATCATCACATCTCCCTACAAACTATCTCTGTGGTAACCAATTGCAAGCTCAGTAGTCACATGATGGGTAAAATGTAACGTCAATAGTCTATTTGAGTTTGGGTCGCAACAACGGCCAGGTGTGGGTCTCTCTTATTTTTATTATTTCCCTTCTTACTCATTTCCTCGATTTCTTTTCTTTCTTTTTATTCCCCTTTTATTCACTTTTTCCTTCATTTTAACCATTATAAAGTGCTTGAGAATGAAAGAAAGAAAATATTAGTAAGAATAATATTTAAATATTTTTTCATTGTTTAACCATGTGACCCCCTTTTGAATTAAAACCTCCCCCGGAACCCCAATATAATTTATTTAAATTATATACGAGTGAATAGTAGATAACAATGTTTAATCTTTTGCAAAACCTATAGCTTGGCCAACGATACTAAAAGGGTCTATTTTATTTAAAATATACGGATTTTTTATGTATATAGAGGGTCTAACAAAGGTTAGAGGGGGTAAATCCTCTTTCGATCAACTGCCCCTCAGCTTCGTCCTTTCTCCCCTCCGAGTCTGTCAAAATCACCTGACCCTTTTACTATCGTTGGTTCAGCAGTATAACTAATTTACTGATAAGGGGCCATCCATAAAGGATGTCACACTTTTTTTGCCCATTTTTTACCCCCTCCCCCCCCTTTGTCACAAACTGTCACACTTCCCCATACCCCCTCCCCCCCTTCTGTCACATGTCACGCTCTTAAACCAACAACAACAAACTTTCATACCCCCCTCCCTCCCCCTTGTCACAAACTGTCACAAATTGATTAACCCCCTCCCCCCCTCTGAGCGTGACGTCATTTATGGACGGCCCCTAATATGAATAACAGTAAGATTAATATATGTCATGTTCACTTTAAATTCGATTCGGTTTACCTTAAATTCAGCAAAAGGAATATCTTCTGTAATAGACATTTACTCTACAAGGCAATCTACAAGGCTGAACCTTCTGAAGAATATATTTCCGACTACTAAATCATATCAATGAGGTTATATTTGCACCTTTCAAACCGTAGCATAACACACGATATTAACCAATATTGTCTGACATTTCTACGATACCAAATCGACGATAATATCAGAGCAATGTCATTTATATCGTGCTTTACAGGTAAGAAAAATTTAACAAACACGAGGGGAAACACACCATCTCCGCACTGCTGGTAGCACTCGTCCTCCGATCGGAAGTTGTTCTGGTTTCCTTTGCATCCGCCGTAGGTGAAGGTATCACAGGTGCCGGAGGCCTTGTTGAAGAAGTAGCGGGAGACGAAAGAAGTGCAGGGACCCTTGGCGGGGGACAGGTCACACACCGAACCCGTCTTCCCTGAGATCACCGATCTAGGAGCGGTTGGCCCTGATTGAAGAGAAAAATACTCTAGTAGGTATTTTTGTTAAATGTATTTAAAAGGGGAAAATGGCTGCGGTTTAAGAAGTTTTAAAGTTAACCTTGAGGGAATTTAATACATAACACCTGATAAGCGAGCCACTAAGAAGAAAAGTAGCACTGATTTAAGAAAACTTTTAGGAAGTTGTATTTGAGTGGACACTACCTAAACTAATAGTTTACCCCCAAGTTTAGTGGGAACTAAAGGTTACCACCCAAAGAATATCTAAAACCCCATTAGCCTTATTCTGGGCTCCATGACCAACTATTCAACCGTTAAACAAGGATTCCGCCAATGAGCATGGGAGATTCCGCTTTTGACTGCTGGTGAAGGTTAACTCTGGTGGTCAAACCCTTAAAGTTTCTAGTTTTTCCTCTTGTTCCATCAGTGGGTTATGTATCAGTTTATTCTTGATCGAACAGATTTTTTAGCAGTTAAAAAAAAGTCGCATGATAGAAATTTGTACCTTTCTAGTTTTGCATTGTTAGTTCCACACAATCTGCTTAAAAAATATAACTCATGATCTCTCAAGAGAAATCTAGGTTTTAAGAAAGTGTTCAGAAGATACTCGATAACCGATACATATTTTCCCCCTGAATACAAAAATAATTTCATAGTTTAGGGGGTAAATAATGAAACGTGAATATAATTCCTTGTGTTCGATTTCTCACCTCCGCATTTTCTGACGCACTCGTTTCTGTTCCTGAAATTGTTCTTGTTCCCTCCGCAACCTCCATAAGTGAAAACTTTGCACTCTCCACTTGAGGAGTCGAAATAGAAGCGACGAATGTTGCCTTTGCAGTCACCTGCCGTGGCTTCTTTGTCGCAGTCGTGATCAACTTTTTGTTCTAAAATTTAAAAAATGATCATGTATCTAGAAATCTAGCTGCATGGAGAGAAAAGGTTTGATGTTATTAATTACTATTTGTATTATGTAATGTTGAAGAAATTAATCCTTGCCCTTGGGTTCGACTTACTTCCACATTTTCTATTGCATTCCTGCTCGGTTGCGAAGTTGTTGCTGTTTCCTTGGCAACCTCCGTAAGTAAAAGATTTGCATTTTCCAGAAGCTGCATCAAAGTAAAAGCGAGGCATGCGGCCTCTGCAAGGTCCAACATCCCGAGGCAGAGAACAATCGGCAACTCCGGAATCGTCTATAATAAAAATGATATTAAAATAAAGTTTAATATTCTAGAAATTGAGATATATATTTAATAAACCATACAAACAAATACCTGTGCACAGAGCTTCTTGATTGCAAATTCCAGCTGAATTTCTGTAATAGCCAGGCTTGCAGTCGCATCCTTTCTCACATCTTTTCAATTTGCAGTTTCCGCGAATTTCACATGTGTTGCATGATTTAGGCTTTGCACAATCCGACATAACTTCATTTACGCCGGAGCATTCTACAACGAAAAGAAGCTTTATTTAACAAAATTTTAAGTACGAGCTCTTAAATAAAAAGAGATGAGTTCATGTAATGCTCATAAAACAAACTAGGTTCACGCTTAAATATCAAATCTTGTCTAAACCAAATTTATTTTATAAACCTTGTAAAAATAAACCCACAGAATAATTTTTCTCTGAAAGCTATAGTTCTTCTTTCTAATAGAAGTATTAGGAATTTCCATACTCCCCCAATCATTAAAAAATGGGAAAATGTTTAGGGTTTAAAACCAAAAAAATCCTTCCTTCTTCACAATTGGAATATTCAATCAATTTGGTAGTTCTTTTTGCAAATTTCCCTTCCATCTGTTAATTTACACTTCATCTTTCTGATGTTTTATCATTTTTACCAACTAATTAAAAACTATGAAAGTCAATATGCATAAAATCCTTTCGTCATAGATACGTAAAACTATAACAATACATCCCCCTCAGAAAATATACAACAGCTCATGCAACCAACACTGCCCTATTCATCTGCATTACACCCAAGTTGCATAATGCAAACAATGACACAAAGGGAACAAACTCCTGCACGTAATATATTACAGATATCCCAAACTACACGTCATTCGATCAAGAATCTATAATATTTGTTTACATATACCTTTTGTTTGAAACTTACCATTGTTACCCGAAGGACACTGGTCGGGAGGAATGCACTTCCCTTGGTCGTTCCTGACGTACCCCTTCTTGCAGAAGCAGCCGATTTTGCACTGTTGGGTGCATGCCATGTACCTGTCTTTATCGGCACATGTTTCGGGGCAGGCACTTCCACAGGTGTCGTACTCTTCATTTTCTCCACACTTCTCTATAGAAAAGTGAACGTGTCAAACATTTGAAAAGCTCTGCTGGTAGTATTTTTATTTTACTTTTGGACAGTAACACTAGATGAAATAAACACACAAAGCATTGCTCCTATACGGTCAGAATGCTTTCAATTTGGGACATCCTATTTTATGAAATATAAACCTAAACCCCCATAGTTAATGCATAAAAATAAGTAGTCACCTTAATATCAAACGACCGCTATTTCTGTTCGGCAAACGTCGGGAATCCCGATCCTTGGCAACTTGCTACCAGACGCCAAATGAAACCTCTACCCATACACCAATCAAATAATAAATATAATGAGGAAGTTGCATGATTTTTTTTATTTTTTTAATCGATTCCTCTTGCAAAAATAAGCAACTACCCAAAATTTGAGGCCGATCGAGAAATTTTTTGATTGTCAAAAAAATTAACAAAAATCCCCTTTTTAAAAGCGCGCGAAAACGCCAAGAGTTTGGATGTGACGTCATCTTATACTAAACATTGTTGTAAAGCAATGGAGTTGATGGCATTATTGTTGACGTCATCTTATAGTTTAAACAATAAACGTTTTCAGTCACGTGTTTTTTTCTCGACTTTTAAATTAAAATATTTAATTACCTGTGCATTTTTTTGAAAAACTGACTAGATTTTTCATTTTACCATACAAAAAACCATACGGAACACTTGTTTATTTTTGAAAATCTGACACATGCAACTTCCTTATTGCTTCATATTGTTGAAGAGGCTCATTTGATTGGTTTGGATCTTTCCATCTCGATGATGTCAGCGCTTACGAATCAATCAAATGAGCTTCTCCGCTTGCAATTTGATGGTTGATGTTGATTAATCACAATTTCATCAGAAGATTATCTTAAAATTTTACCTCTCACAGGAGTACATACTCATACCTTAATTTTATATTAGCTGGAGATACTTACTATTAGGACACTGCGTCGGTTCAACACATTGCCCGTTGTCGTTCTTGACCAAACCTTCCTTGCAAAAGCAGCCTGAAACACACTGCTGAGTGCAAATTCGTGGTTCCGGATCTGCAAGACTCGAACAAGTTGGTGGACAGGCGGATCCGCATCCCTTGAACTCCTCATTCAACCCGCAGGTCTCTGGTGGGAAAAAAAATATTCCTACAATGAAGTCGCTTCTCATTCTTTGCCAATAAATGAACCATTAAAAATGTCAACACTGGTAAACTATAATTGAGTGATCAAAATAAACTGAATACCCTCGTGCAAAGGTATAGAAATTGAGGTTTCTTACGAGTGGGGCATTTTCTTATTTCTATGCACTTTCCTTCGTGCCTGACCAGATCTCCTTTGCAGAAGCATCCGGGCACGCACTGGTCTATGCATCGGATTTTGATAAACAAGCTTTGACAAGTTCTTGGACACGCAGTGCCACACTCTTGATATTCTTCATCCTCTCCACATTTTTCTAGAAAACGTTATTCCAAGTATAAAGCAACATAGTATAAAAGGTCAATATCATTAGTAATTATGATTAACTTCTTTCAACAAAAGAATGATATTTCATTCGCATACGAATTTTACAATAAATTTTGAAAGAAAGTTGTCAATTATTCCAACATATTTTAAATGCCGAAAGAAAACTTAAAGATCATTCGCTACTGTGAAATGAACTTACTAATTTCTCCTGTGGTAGGTTCGCCACATTCTGTCGTAGGCACACACTTCCCATCTCTGTTCTTAACCATTCCCTCTTTGCACCAGCATCCCGGTTTACAAGCACACCGGATACGGTCTCTCATTTTATACGTGTCGCACGTTCCTCCGCAGCTTGGAGAGCATTCGTAGAATTCCTCATCTCTGCCACACGTTTGGGGATTCGAAAGTTCTGTTTAAGAAAATATTATAATCATGCAACCTAATTAAAGAAAGTTAAATTCCAGTTATTAAAGCCTCCTTCACAATATTATTTGTGTGCGAATCCTTATTCTTTAACAGTGACTGTTTGGGAATAACATTCAAAACAAAATCACAAGATTCAAACAAAGAAACAAGAAAGATGGACCGACTTCTTTTTCAATGAGACGGTATCGTTGCCACCGTCAAAACTATCTGCCATTTTCTAGTTTAAAGATTTTGTCAGGAGTTCGTCGTTTAAACATTACTACGAAACAAAATGCTTAGTTTTCCACAAATCTATAAAGAATCACTGAAATTGTTCAATAATAGTTCTAACTTGGCTTGGCATCATCACTTAAGTGATGATGCCAAGTTAATTCGTTTAATAAGTAGTAATTAATTAGTAGTGATTAAGTGTGATTAATAGTGATTTATTAGTAGTAATTAAGTAGTAGTATTAATTAGTAGTTATTAACTAATTAGTTAATGTCTACAAGAATTCTCATATAAAAAACCCTCCGACCGACGTTTTTATAGTATTTATAACAATAATGGGGTGATAATGTTATAAAATCTACTAAGGGTGCATTTCCACTTATGCGTTTGGTTGCGATACGTACGACAGTCCGGTGAGGACAAAAAAAATACCTCTGAGGCGACGTAATATCTGTACATCCACTTTTGGATTTGGTTTTGGTTCTAGACCGAATGAAACGACGGCGACGTCACATTTGTTGTACCGCAACAAAAAGCTTAAGTGTAAATGGTCCTTGAGTGCCCACTAGAAACGCGTTATTAATACTGCTAAACCAACGATAGTAAAAGAGTCACGTGATTTTGACAACGCTGGAACTAGTATTTCGGAGGGGAGACAGGTGGAAGTTGAGGGGCAGTTGATCAAAAGAGGAAGAGACATTTGTTTGTATATACAAGCAAGACCCCAACTATCACCGGTTACCCAACTATCGGCCGTGCAAAGTCTGTAAAAATCCCGTGACCCTTTTACTATCGTTGGCTGAGCAGTAAGGCTGTAATATTGAATATCATAACTCACCGACTGTTTTTTGATCGCATTGGCATGTGGGGACGCACTTCCCGTCTCTGTTTTTCACCCATCCTCTCCTGCAAAAGCATCCTGGGAGGCATACAGCAACGCAAACGGGATTGGTGACGTTGTAGTTGTCGCAGGTGTTGCGACAAGTTGGAATGCAACTGTACGGCTCTTCATCGATGCCGCAACCGTTTTCAGGAGGCTTTTCTAGAAAATATAGGCAAAAATAATAGAAATGTCCCTTTTTTTAAAGTAAAATTTAATCTTCTAGATATTAAATAATATAGAAATATTAAGTTCTAGGTATTACGTTTTCGTTCAACTAGCGAATTATTAGTGCAAATTTAATTATGCTATATCCTCTTTGGGAAACATAAAATACTTGAAAATGGAGAAGATTTAACTGTATACTTATACTACATAACTATTGAAAATGAAATTTTAAAAAAGTACATTTGAAAAAACTTGCATCAAAAGTTGCTCAAGAGACTTTTACCATCAAAGTAGGTTTTGAATAAATAGGGCAAAGTATTGTACCACGGACCTAAGTGCACATCGGTCCTGCACTGTTTCTAGTTTAACGTTTTGTAGTATGGCAAAACTAGACATGTAGTTAGCATCCTTACAACCAGAGCTCTCAGTCTGGCTTGATTTTTATTTAAAAAGTTTACAATTTGAGATAATATAGGTTAAAAACTAATTTCACAAATCAAGTAAATTTTCTAGTTTGGCTTAAAAGCTATGGTTTAAAAAGTACAGATTCTGCTTTGCAGTGAATTATATATCTTAAAGTGTATTGCTTCAGCTATAATAAGTATATGCAGAAATCCGGAAGAATAAAAGTCTAGCAACTTACGGAGGGCAGGGCACTGAGAACGCTGAATACAAATTCCGTTGTCATCCCTGACGAAGCCCTCTTTGCAAAAGCAGCCCTCGACACACTGATCTGTGCATAACTGGTGGTGTCCCAAAGTCGAGCAGGTCTCTGGGCAGGCTGATCCACACTTTTTAAATTCCTCGTTCAGACCGCAGAGCTCTGCAGGTGAAGATAAGGGAAAAAAGGGAGTAAATGTGTAAAAGTTATGGATGTTAGACCAGTTTTCAAATTAAATTGAATGTATGATTCGAAAAACTTGCAAATATCGCACTATTTTAACGATTTTATCCCTCTATGTCAGTGGTGCCCAACCTACGGCACGCAGACTCGTTAAATCTTAAAAACAAAACTATTTTCAGAAATCTTCCAAGAAAACCACGAAATCGTGCTAGACATTAGGCACTTCCATCTAAAAAAGTTGTGATAAAAAAGGAATTCTTCAACATCCAGTAATTTTTTTCTTTACTTCTCTGTTTTTTTCTAGACACGGGGAATTTGCCATTGGATAAATATTTTCAGTATCAGTTAGCCATTTGAATTCAGTTTATAAGGATCTTTTTAGAAAAACTTCGAAAAGATGTCCGATCGTAAAAAGTTGAAGATTCACTCGGAATGCTGAAACTTTCAAGAAAAGTGGACAAATTCATATTTCTTCATTCAGCGAGAACATAAACCTTTGTGTCTGATATTAAGGAGACTGTGAACAAACTGTGGGTTTAAGAACAAACATTATCTGTTCTGAAAAGAACAAAAACTAGTGCTTGATCTCGACTTACAGATACTAATAATCTTAATTCAGTTTTAAGGATAAGTGATACAAACTTGGAGCCGAATTTACAAGATCTAGTATCTTCCAAACAGATGCAAACTTCTAATTGAAAACGGGTAATTTTTCTTTTTGTTTAGAAAAATCCTTAAAAGTGTTTTTATGTGGCCCGCGAGATAAATTTTCATAAGCAAATTGGCCCTCGTGAAAAAAAGGTTGGGCACCACTGCTCTATGTGGATTACACTGTTCTACAAATTTGACCTTCAAAATTTTTTCCTTGATGAAAATAGTCAATTCTTATAGATTTTGGGTCGCTGAATACGAAAATCACCATTAAAATTCTCAATTGACTCAGGATTTTCGGGGAACAGCCCCTCCCCCTTTTTACGTTTTTCGACGACCTTATAACTTTAAACTCGATTTTCAGGGTCAAAAAGCATTATTTTAGTCTTCAAATTGCTCCCCAGTTAACAAGAAATGTTCAAATTAATAAAATATGATAAATTTATAACAAATGGATAGGGTTAAGGGGTAATTACCCCCCTAAAAATACAAAAAAATAGCTAAAAATTATAGAGGTTTCTATACGCTATTTTTTCCTCTTATTTTTTACGCAAATCCCGTTTGAAGGGTCCTAACCCTTCCCCAAGGACCCAAATTTGATGTCAATATGCAGCAATAATTTGTACTAAAAGCGGTTGAGGTGTTAGCCTCCCAGAAGTCCCCGCGGAAGAGTTCGGAAGACTTCCAGAATCGCGAAGGCGCTCGCGAGTTCAGGAATTAATATCGATGATTTTGAAAAGATTACAAATGATGTTTTTCTTATATTTTGGGTGTATCCTAAGTAGAAACTCTTCAGTTCTTAAAAACTGACCGGTTTTCGGGAGTGAGGATTCCTTGTTTCAAGATGTTAATAGATGCACGGCTGTGGATAACAATTAGGGGGCATCCCCTTAAAAACTGAGGGTGATGGAGGAAAATGGGTGTCATATTTGAATTCAGCAGATCATTTTACACAAGAATCAGCTGAAATTCAGTAAGTGGCTTCAAATTTTTTTTTGTACAGCACAGTTAAACTCTAAGTGCGGCATTGAACCCTTCCGTGGGTGCTCTGGGGGCGTTCTCACCTCAACCGCTTTTAGCAAAAATCATTGCTGCATATTGTCATCAAATTTGGGTCCTTGGGGAAGGGTTAGGACCCTTCAAACGGGAATTGCGTAAAAAATAAGAGGAAAAAATAGCGTATAAAAATCTCTATAATTTTTAGCTAATTTTTTGCATTCTTAGGGGGTTAACTACCCCTTAAACCTATCCATTTGTTATAAATTTATCCTATTTTATTAATTTGAACATTTCTTGTCCCCTGGGGGCAATTTGAAGATTAAAGCAATGCTTTTTGACCCTGAAAATCGAGTTCAAAGTTATAAAGTCGTTAAAAAACGTGAAAAGGGGGAGGGGCTGTTCCCCGAAAATCATGAGTCAATTGAGAATTTTGATGGTGATTTTCGTATTCAGCGACCCAAAATCTATAAGAAATGACTATTTTCATCAAGGAAATTTTTTCAGTGTAGAACAGTGTTATTACATATAGAGTAAAGTTGTTTTTGCTGTATAGTATGTACCATCAAGGAGAAATCGTTTTACAGGCGTCAAACAAATGCGATGCCTGTAAAACGATTTCTCCTTGATGGTACATACTATACAGAAAAAACAACTTTCGATTTATGTAATTGGGTTTTCAAGTTCTAAGAAATTAAAGGTTATTTTATTTGCTTCCCTTTTTCAAATCTTTTAAGAATTCTATGCCTTAAAAAAACTGAAAATCGAACCGAGAAAAATGTATTACTACCTAAGAAAAGTTTTACTATTTAATTTTGATAAATTATTTCTTTTATTCAGTTAGATTAGAAAACAAAAAATTAGACTCACGTGTTGGACATTTCCTAATGTCTATGCACTTTCCTTCATGCCTAACCAGATCTCCTTTGCAGAAGCATCCAGGTACACATTTTTCTATGCATTGAATTTTGGTAAACAAGCTCTGACACGTTCTGGGACACGCAGTACCACACTCCTGATACTCTTCATCGTCACCGCACTCATCTATAAGATGAAACCGATTTTAAATATGAAATAAAAAATCTTTTTAAAATTTTTAAAAAGACTTAGATAGACTTACGTCAAAGACTGGCAGATTTATTTGGCTAGGATGGCTCTTATTTTGTAAATTAATTTAACATAAGTACACCTAAACAAAAAATATAAAGCGGAATGCAAACTTTACATTTATACGGTTCCTCAAACTGAGCATTACTTTAGCCAGTTTATACGTAACAGTAGTTCCTCTTGTAACTAATGTAAAATAATTATTACTTAAGTATGGCTGAATAATTGTATGAAGGAATGTATAAAATGTTATATTTTTATTTTTTTTTCCTTTCACTTCAATTTTAATATTATTTTATTTGGAAGTATTCATTAATAGATAATTAAAAATTATCTTATTCTTGGTGCCACGGATGAGACTTGGACTTTTTGAGTGAGTCACAATTATTTTTTTTACGTTTGCGTGTTAAATTTTTCCTTTTCCTTTTTATGTAATGTCTTATTACCCATTTGATCTACTAAATCATGTTCATAACGAAAGGCTTAGAATTAAGCTATAAATTTAAATAAAAGCTAGGAGTAAACATTGGCACAGTAGAATTTCGGTAGAAGTTTTTGTCTTTATTCACACAAATCTAATATTAACTATAACAAATTTATGTTAAGTAGAGTTTATAAGCAGATAATTAATTTTAATACCAAATAGAAAGGCATTACCATCTACGAAACGAGTCTTCCTCCTTGATTTCGGAACTGATCGCTCTTTCCTGCGGTTTTTATCCTCTGACGACATTGGACATCGTGATGCTGGGATACATGTGTTATTTTCACCTCTGTGGTATCCCTCTTTGCAATCGCATCCTTTGTTGCAAACCAAAAAATTACATTTCCCTCTAGTTTCGCAGTCGTTGCAAGGATTTGCACATTGGCTGTACTCCTCATTCAATGGACAAACTCCTGAAATATTTCAATTTGAAAATTAATATTTTCAAAAAAGCAAATATACTGAACAGAATTCTACACTAATACGGTAGACTATGAAATAAGAGGCTATTAATTTTCTAACCAGGGCATTTGGCTGCTGGCACGCAAACCCCCGAATCGTCCCGATAGTAGTCGGGCTTGCAGTCACAACCTCTTTCGCACTTGCTCAGCTTGCAGTTGCCTCGGATTCCACAGGTGTTGCACCCTTTGGGTTTTGCACAATCCACCACGACTTCATTTTTACCACTGCACTTCTCTGAAAAAAATTTCAAGCAACAACGAATAGGTCCAGATTAATCTATGCATATCCAGTATTATACTATAAAAGGGGACAGCATTGGCAATCATAAAGCACTAGAGCGCTTAATAGTACAGTAACTTTGTAGGGTTTTTTTTCAGGAAAAAAATACAGTTTTTCTCCTGAAACAACCCTTTTTTGACCCTAAGTTACTGTACTAGAAAAGAAATTGAAAAAAGGTTATTATATGTTAGGGAAAGAAATAACATTCTTCGCTAAATTTTATAATTTAACGTCTTCTAAAAGCTGAAAAAAATTGTCCCTCATGTTTTACAAAAACGGAGCTATTAGTGATTGTGTTTGCAAGACAGGAACTTCTTTTACTCTTTAATAAAGCAATGATGTTTGGCCTCTTGCGCATAAATGCATTTTTTATTATTTATATTACCAAGGAACGCGAAACATGAATGAAATGAGATTTCGAAAAGTACAGTGATGTATTACGTCCTTCTTGAAATTTTATTATTTGCAAGTCACACAATCTTATTGCCACACGCGTATCATAGCATACATCCGACAACTCAGAAGCAATCTCGTATCTAAAAATAGTTAAAGGGGATATTGTAATTTTCGGACAATTATACATTCAGTTAGGTTATGAAACGAAGAAATTTTCGGGATCAGTAGAATTTTTCATGAAGTAAAATCTTAAAAACTCTTCTAAAACAAACAGGCGTTTTAAAAAGGGTTTAACCCCTGTCAATATTTAGTACAAGGTGTATCTTTCTTAATGAATACTGATCTACAACTTCGTATAGTTGATACTTTTCTCATGTCTCATACAAATTTCAAAATTGTTGAGGCTGACCCCCTAAACTGTTAACTAGATGATGTTGCAGCCGGTCTACTACTATTCGGCGCGTCAGTTTCGGCGCTGGCCGTTTGGGCGTGGGCCGATTCGGCGCCAAAAATAAAATTAAAGTAAATAAAACTCTTTCATAATCCTTCTAAAAATTAGAAGAAAAAAATTTTGTCTCGCGCCGAAACGGGCCTGCGCCGAAACAGCCGCGCCGAATCGTCCCATTCCGTGTTGCAGCTGGCCTTAACTAATAAGCACTTAGCACAACTTTTATGATTTTGGAATACGTTCCAAAGTTAAGGAAACGATACAGAATTTGTATTTGGAACACCCAGTATTTGAAGTCTAAGGGGTCGGCTAAATACTCGACCTAAAAAGTTAACCATTGAGCTGAGATGGCTGAGATAGACCTTGATCCAAACATTTCTCAAGTTTATCATCGAAGCTTCAATACATTCAAAATCATTCATTCATTCTACACATTGAGTCTACAAAACGTAACGGATATGGTGGATGTGAGACACGCCCATCCTGCTTGAACTTGAGAGCAAGCACTAAAATGCCATTCCTTAGGAAGTTAGCTCAAGATTTGTCTTGTTACGCTGACTCGTTTGTTGCTTCCGGGGGTCCATGCTTATCAGTGAGCGATATCAATACCTAACACGTGATAAACTTCATATGAATTATAGAAAAACAGTTTGAAAATGAACACTATTTTGGCGTTTAAAAAAATTTAATTGATGAGTAGTTAAAAATTTTACAGAATAAATTATTTTTTTAATTAGTAAATAATAAATTCTAAGCATGATCATTCTTAAAAATATTTTCATACAGAAAGGATGCTTGTTTTAAACCCCTATAAGGTAACTAAGAAAATGTATAAAAATTAAGGGCTAAGTTTTAATACAATGGCCAAAGGTGTAAATCTATCTTTCTATCTTCTTTCTATAACTATATCTTTATATCTATCTTTCTATAACTTTCTATCTTCTTCTATCTTGAAAATCCCCCACGTTACAGAATAAATTTTTGGAGGATATGTGGTCATCTTCTGAAATAAATCTCTATATATGCCACTGGTATAAGAAACAAAATTACTCAGTGAGACCCAAAGGGTAGAAACTCACTCACGCTAGAATTGTCACGCGACTCATTAAGATCATTATCAAACATAGGGGACTAGAGGCTTAACTCCCTGCTTTCTCCCCTCCGTTTGATAAGGGTATGGGTTGAGCCACCAATGGGTTGAGCCAATGGGTTGACCAATGGGTTGAGCGACAGTTCTAGCTTGAGTGTGTTTCTACCTTTAAGCTCTTAAGCTAGGCACCTCAACCGGATGCACAGCCAGTTGCGTGTATGAGTAGTACGTACTTGCCTATTCTCATTTCTTTTAAAAATTTACATCCTTCTAATTTTTTCTTTTAAGCTGGGTACTTTTTTTAAGATTTTGAAATATTGTAAACCTATTTTTATAAAGTTTATACTTCTTGAAATTAATTGAATAAAAGGTTCTTGTAGGTCCAGGGGCTTTGTTTTAACTATTAAAAAATAAATATTTTAAGAGTTAAGTGAATAAGTAAAGACACATGCCCTTCTGATGCGACCTTTCTAATAACACAATCCTTACCTTCCTCTTTTGGGCATTCACTTGGTAGAACGCATCGTCCATCTTTGTTCCTCACGCGTCCCTCAGGGCAGAAGCACCCCTTGTAACAATGCTCTTCGTTCGGGGGTTGTTGCAGATTCCAACAGGCACGCAGCACCCCGCACTTATTCCACTCCTCGTCGGGAGCACACCTGTTAGCACCATATGAGCCGCGGCATGCTAAAAAAGAGAGAAATGAAAACTATCAAGTTCCCCTTTCTCCATATAAAATATTATAATCACTTCAAATGTTGAATGAATAATGTAGTACTAATTATTTAGTGCAGTGTTTTATTGTTTTGTAGTTTTTAGTTTTTTCCGGAATACACTCTGCTTAGACTAAAGCAACGTTTCCACTTATTCGGGTCCATCATTCCGATAAGGCGATCCAAAGGGAGACCAATGAACGAATCATAGAAAGACAAAAGTGACGTTGAGCAGTTTTTTACATCATTTTTCATGATACTATTTGGTCTTTTCAGGTTGCTGTAGAACCGTGTAAGATGAAACGGAGCTTAAAGGTTTCCCTTCGGTATTCTTTAGATCATATTTTGTGACATGATAATTATTTTTACTAGAGCAAGCTTTTTTAACTTTCTTTCATGTTTTAAACTTACAAATGAAAAGACGGGATAATTATGCGAAAGGTAAGAACTAGAAAAAATGAAAATAGAAGAGAATAATAAGGAGAAAGGGAAAACAGAAAGATATAAATAACGGAGACCAGAAGAGAGAAAAGGAGAGTGAATAATAAAGAAAATGATAAATAATAAGAAGGGTAATAGGAAAAAAGTGAGAGAGAGAGGCAAAAAAGAAAGAGGTATGAGAAATTAAAGTAAGAAGGAGTGAAGAACATGAAGTGTGAAAGAAGTACTACGAAGGAGAAAGATTAGAGTCAGTAAGATATCTTAATTTCGTTCCTTACCATACTCCAACTACATAATATACCTATTAGACTTAAGATGAGATTGTATAAGGAGGGTAACTAACAAGTTAGGTAATAGAACAACTTGAAAAATATATTTTTTCACCTTTTTCAATCAAAGAAAATACTTTACAAACACATTCTACCTAAAACTGACAACACTTTAACTTAAATACCATCTTTAAACTTTCAACGCATATTTAATTATGTGGGGTATTATGCCAAGCACGAAGTGAAAGTTCAACATAAGCACAAGCAGGTTGCCTCATCCTTCACTATTTATGTTCGTATGTGGCTGCTAGTCATTACCTTCTCTAAAGCAAGTTTTTTTGCTACTCTTTGACATTTAACATCAAGGTCTTTTGCGGTTTTAGGAAGTGAAAGAAAGTTATCTCACACTGTGAAAACCGTAAAGTTATCTCATCACAACAGTATTTTTTTCTTAAGGTGAATAATTAGAGATATTTTATAAACGTTCATTTACATTTAACGAGTGACTTCAAAAGAAAAAGCTCTTTTATAGGATTAATTTCAAGGAATTTCATTAAAAAGTTTTGAAGCTTTTATAGACTATTTCATCCGTTAATTTTGCCTTTTAAAAAGGTATCACAACGAAATAATATGTTGCTGGCGAAAAATCCTGAAAGTTCTAATTTCTGTTGACCTACAAACTGAAACTTCATAAAAGACTCAAATCTAAAGGATAAAATAAGAAAATTTGAAAAAGCAGTTTAAAATCCTTTAAAAAATTTAATGAAGCGATTCTCACGAAAAAATTCTAAATGATAAAATTACAAAAAATTACTAAATGTCATAAAGGTTATCCATAAAGGTTAAATGTCATATAGTTTATGTAAACGTTCAAAGAAAAACAACTTGTCGAACAAGTAGGTAATCTATCAGTTTATTAAAACACCCTTTAATTCTATCAATTAACTATTAACGATGTTAGTTAAGTTTTTGCAAAATAGAAATGGCTTTAAAACTTATAAGCTTAAAAAATTATTTGGCAACACGAAATGTCAAATGTAAAAGTTTTAGGAGAAATTTAAAAAATACTCTAACATAAATTTAAAAGTATAGGACTCTTTTAATACTGGAATTTAATTGATAATTTAATTTAATTTATTTAATTGATTAATTGATTTAATTTAATTAATTGATAGAAAAGTTAATCCAAAATCCAACATAAGTCCGAATCTAATAATATTATAAAATCCCCATTACTTTATAAAGCATATAAATAGTTTTTTAGTATATTATTGAATTTTGTGATATCAATTGAATGAAATTCGATGAAATTATTTATAGAATAGAACAGTTAGACATTGTTTATAAAATAACCTTGAAGAAAAGAACATAAGTGCGTATTTAAATTATTACTGATATATTTCCTCAAAATAGGCAACACCCTATTTCAATCAAACAAAACCAAAGGTATGCAACACAAAAATGCGTTTCGTGGAGGTAGCTAATTATGGAAAAGTTCTTTAACGGTTACAATATGGTGCATCTGAGTTTGTTCATCTGGACACGAGCCTCTAAATAGCGTTACTTGATGATTGTTAAACATGTTGAATGCCACATTACAGATGAGTAAAGAGAGAAAATGCAAATGAACTACAAAAAATAAATGATGCACACTATTTGTAAACGCTTTTGCGCATGTGTTGGAAAGTTCGACATTAAATTCCTTTCTAATGACTCAAATTTTTTACTAAGGCACCTCACAATCTTTACATACATTTTCAGCTTATTTTAAATGTTATATTAAAATAAGCTCAACTGAGATGAATTAAATACTTAAATTTTTTTAATAGTCACGAATGAATTCGAATAGTTTTCTGGTTAAAAAAAGTTTCTGGTTAAGTAAAAATATAGATTGAATGATCTTCGTATGATTAAAACTTACTTTAGCACATTTATTATACCATTATCATGTTTCATGACATACATTCATTAAATTAAATTTAGTTATCGAAAGTTTTGCTTCCATAAGCTGTAAAAATGTTCCAATTCATTTAATTTCTTAATACATGTTGAAGTAAAAATTAAAAATCTAATAAGATTAAAAATGTACACCTAATTTCCTATTAGAACTTTTCAAACATACGCGAGCAGATTCTATATAAATTTTATTTTATTTTATTATTTTTATAAAAAATTTTAAAATATTTTTTTATTAAAATTTAATGTTTAACTTTAAATATAAAACAGGAGATCTGCTAGTTTTGAGAGATTTATTAAACTCATGAATCAATTACATTTCTAATATAAAAAATTAATGCATAATCTCGCTTTGATTGTTTGCAGGAAATGAATTATTGAATATGACAGTTATATAAATCACATGAAAATATGTTTTAAATTAAAAATAAAAGCCCTCGCTAATTTTTAGAGAAACAGAAAACCACAAAACTCTAATTAATTATGCAAACCACTAAAGTGAAGTACAAAAAACTCTTTTGACAACCTCACAGTTCAAAACCTAATTATCTAAACATTACGTCCTAACAAACAACTCTTATGTAAGTCTTCAACCCGTAAAACAGGTTCATTGAAAAGTACGACAACACGAAAGGTTCACGGCTCTTACCTGCGACAATCAACAAACAAACCGCTATTCCCAATGCCGGTCCGGTCATGCTGCCACTACGGATTCCCAAAAACTGGAAGAAACTCGCCCTCCGACGAAAACTTGCATTTCCCGCCTTTTCAGCAGAAAGGGTGAAACGATTCGTTCGAAAAGGGAAACAAAGCCGAGATGATCGTCATCTCAATTGTTTCCCGGTAGCGCCAATAAGAGAAGAGTTCGAATAGGTTTGTTGACAGCCTCTGTCAAACGAGCTTCTGTCGTGTGGAATGAATTCCACACTCTGGTCGTGAGAAAAGAGAATGGTGGCTTTTTATCGACAGCGTGCATTAGCATATTTTAATAGGGTATTTTCTCAAGGTTGTGGCAACTACTAGGGTTCCTTTATGTATGGCCATCGGACCGGATGCAGGACTCCTGGGGTTTGATTGGCCCCGTTCTTCCGGTAAAATAATTGTCTATTTTGATGTTACGTCAAATTCCCAATTCTCTGAACGTTCAGATCTTTTAACTGTATAGTAAGGGCACCAATAACAGATATCAAACAATCGAAAATGTCTGAGCAGTTTTATAATTTGCTTAAATTATGGAATAGACTACTAATTTGCTCAAAAAGGGCCTTAAAAATATCTTTCACTAGATAGTTTTTTGGAGTATTTCAAGAGGGTTGTAGAGGATGATAGGGATGTATGAAGGTGGGAATGAAATTAGGAAGATTTTAAACGGTGAAAGGGATGAAGAGGGAAGGATAGTGATATGAGGAATGAAAGGGTTAAAAAAAGGATGAGAAAGATAGAAGTATGATGAGAGGGATGAAGAAGATGAGAGAAATAAGAGAATGCAAATATCATGAAGGTGGGGATTAGAAGTGTAAGTAGATAATATAATTGAATATGATACAGATAAAAAAAACGGGGAGAATAAAAATAGGAGGGACAAAGAAGAAAGATGCGCATGTAAGATGGATGAAGACGAGAGAATAAAAAGAAAAGGATGAGTTATAGGACGAGATAGTTAAAGACAATGACGTGGATGAGTATACTGGGAGAGAAAATTATTATGAGAAATATGAAGAGGATGAGGGTGAGAAGTATAAAGAGAAAAGGTGGGATAAGTAAGAGAGGGAAAAAGGGATGAAGGTAAAAGGGATGGGAGGATCAAGATGAGGATAGGATTAAAAAGATGAATGGAAAATGGCAATGAGAGTGTTAAAGATTTGTGTGGTAAAGGTTTTGAGTGGTTGATAGTTGAAAATATATAGATATACAGGGTGCTTAGGAAAGTCCCTTTACCCTGAAATAAATTGCTAACGGAGCAAGCTAAAGCTATGCAATTAAGATAACGATATAGTAAAGTGACCATGCCCTATCCGATGTAACAACTTTCCAAATTTTAGGAGTTATAAATTTTATTTTAAAAACTATTAGAGATTTTCTAAATTAGTCAGTTACTAAGTTGAAGAACAGCATCGATTCAATAGAAAAAGGCACCTTAAGTAAAAAAAACCTCTTAAATAAAACCCCTAAAACGCACTCTCAATTAGGTTGAATTTACATAGATTTTACGAATTTAGATTTTACGCTCATCACGAGGCGAAAATAAGAAATTTTCCATTTAATGAACTAAGAATACTTTTAGTCATTTACTTCATTTCATTAAACTTGAAAATTTCTTATTTTCGCCTTGAGAGGAGCGTTTTAAGACGTAAAATCTATGTAAATTCAACCTAATTGAGCGTGCGTTTTAGGGGTTTTATTCAAGACATTTTTCTGCATAAAGTGTCTTTTCCTACTAAATCGATGCTGCTCTACAACTTATTAATTGACTAATTAAGCAAATCTCTAATAATTTTTCAAATAAAATTTATAACTCCTAAAATTTCCTCTAGAAGGTGTTGAAACTTGTTGCATCGGATAGGGCATGGTCACTTTACAATACCGTTACTTTGATTGCATAGCTTTAGCTTGCTCAGTTAGCAATTTATTTCAGGGTAAAGGGACTTTCCTATGCACTCTGTTTATTCTTAAGTTAAATAAATCTTTATACTTACATCTACTTTAATAATTACATTTAGCATAGGATTTTAGGACAATATATCAAAAACCATCTTAATCAGATTTAGGTAAAATAAGGTCTGAGGAAAGAAAAATTTAAAAGAAATAAAAATATTTAAGAATATTTAATTGAAAAATTTTCCATTTTATATAACAATGGACACAGGGGGTTGCATGGGGGAACAGATACCACTCTACTAGAAAGCTAATGGGGAGATAGAGTGCAAACAATCATGCCACTGGAAGACTTCCGAAAAAATATTTTTACACCAGTTTCATTTAGCAATGAAATGAAATAGGGTTTAATGAGCAGGATGTTGTCCCGCAGTATTTCAAAACCTTTCTCTCGTTGTATTGCGAAAGTTAATGATTATTGAAATTTTAGATTTATTTCAAAATTCGGGTGCTCTCTAAAAACCACTCGTCACTCTAAAAATAGCCAACTTTAAATGCTTTATTTAATTAAGATAAAAAACTGTTTGATGATACAAACCGCTCATTTTAATTTTGTCTCAAACACGAAGATAAAGACCTAGAATATTGAATTGCATTTTGTTTCAAGGAAAAATAACCAATAAAATCCAATAATGAAAATCAGCTCAAACACTAAACTTCTCCCAAACTTTTTCGAATCGCAGCTCCTCTACGGACTATAACTTCTTTCACGGTCGGCGCCCCTTCTAATAAATTTAGAGTAAACTTTAAGAAAGTGAAAACAATTTAGATTTTTTAAATTTTGAACAACTTCATAAAACGATTTTTCGATTTTTAACTTGATGATATCATTAAATTAAAAGCAGATAAAGTTTATAAATTTCCAACAGTTTTCACAATTCTTCCTTGAAATTTGTCTTTATATATCGACTAAAGACTGGACTTCAAAAACGATTAAGTGCCAAAAAGTAAATTTTCCGGTATTTACCATTATAAATTTAATTTTACATGAATATACACAATACAAATCATCTTTTGGGCTCATTTTTAACTACTAATAACTGTTGTGGCGCTTAGCCAGCTTTATAGGTTGTTGATGATGGTGCTTAGATTGGTTTTTCGGGTTTAACTCATATTTTTTATTTTTGTCACTTAGCTTGTTTTTGAAGTCCAGTCTCTTCAACTACTACTCTTTAACTATCTTTGCATAAATTTTGTATTAAATGATGATAAAATTTCCTCTCTATTAATATGTTGATTCAAAAACTTGAAAATTATCCTGTGATTATTTTTTAAATTTCAAATTATTAAACTTCCAAGGGGATAATTATCCCTCTGGAAAGTCTTCACGGCACCCCATAACACACAGTTTGGGAACCACTGCACTAAACTGTTACTCTTACATGTAGTATATACAAAAACTCTTGACATTTCTACATAAATCAAAAAATTTCTGTGGATATTTTCACAATCACGATTATGTTTGATCGTGATGGAATCCCCTTAACTCATGACCAAATTTTTTGTAGGGCTGTTTTGAAGAGTGTAATCCTAATAAATAGCGTGCTTGAAATGAAACAAACAAGAGTTTCAAAGCTAGCATAAACACCTTTTGGAAGGCAGGAGTCTTCTCTATAAATACCCATTATCATAGTCACGATTCTTAACACAAAAAGACCATCCAACAATGGAAGACCCAAGTAATGAAAGGGGATTTACCGGTCACGTGGATTATATTGCAACTTATCTAAATGTCACACACCACTGTATAAACCGCCAGTACCCTTTTGGGGTATATTGCATATCCAAGGTCAAATCAAGGTACTATTTTTTAACTTTAAAAGTATGAAGAACCTGAGGAGATTTTTAGAGAGCATTTAAGAAGTCAAAAGTGGTTCATTTAGGAAGTTTATACAGGAATATTTTGAAGCACTTGGTAATTTATAAGTATGTTCAATATATTAATTAATCTACAGATTTTATGAGCCTCAATTTAATCACTTGTTTGGAATTTTTATTGAATAGTTTATTTATGAAACTGTAAAAGCAAAGGAAAAAATGTTCTAAAAAACTCCATAATCTATACCTAGTTTATTCAGCTTACATCACTGTCATTCTGAGCAGCTATTATCCTAAATTTTTCCATGTGGCCTGCGGTCGATGTGTTTATGTGGCCGCGGCTCAAGATCATTTGGGTTGGTTGGCCACCCCTGATCTAAAGAGTGTTGAACGCAATAAGGAAGTTGCATGTGTCAGATTTTCATAAAAGTTCAAGTGTTCCGTATAGTTTTTTGTATGGTAAAATGAAATATTTTATCAATTTTTCAAAAAAGTGTACAAGTAATTAAATATTTTAATTTAAAAATTGAGAAAAAAACAAGTGACTAAAACGCGAAGTGTGTTTGCATGCACAGTGACGTAGAATTCAATCGGGCCAAAATGCAATCAAAATTGAATTTCTATATTTTAGTTGATTATTTCTTTTTTTTGAAGTGTCCAATATGAGTGTTTTAATAAATATTTACCTTCTAGACACTTCTAGTGACGTTCAGAAATCCAAGTCAAACATTTTAGGCAAAGTCCAAACATTGTGACGTCACAGTGCATGCAATTAAACATTTTAAGGCGCTTCGAAAAAGACGATTTTTGATAATTTTTTTGCACTCGAAAAATTTCTCAATCGGCTTCAAAATTTGTGTAGTGGCTTATTTCTGCGGGAAGAATAGATTAAAAAAATATAAAAAAATCATGCAAGTTCCTTATTTGCAAGTTATTCAATAAAACCCTAATTAGTAAGAATTGCGTTAAATCATCATTTTTAGTGCAGAGTATATTATTAAGTTATTCAGAATAATGACAAAATTTAAAAAAACTTACTTGATAATATAGATGAACATACCGCTAACATCAATAAACTCCGCATCCTGTAAGTCACTAAACTCATAATGACCAAGAATACTTAATCCCGGGTCATTTTAAAGGCAAGATTTCACAAAAGTGCTCAGCTGCATACTTAACTCCTAATGAGGAAGAGCAATCAGTTAATTGAACACCTAATTACTTCAATGTTGACTCAGGTTCTCCAACCAGAAGCAAGCAAGGTTTGAACAGACGAGACAACTCAAACATTCGAAAATCTTCGCCATTTTGGCACGAGTCACCAAACATCTGTCTCATTGTTCCAACGATGAATCTTTCGAAGATTCTTATCTTTAGATGTGATTATTGAGACCTCTCTGTCCGACTCTGAATATGGACAGATTGCACAAAAAAAGGTGTCTGTAGAAAGTAAGTGGACGGAATGCAGTGTGTTGCTCACAACATGAAAGGAAGTTAAAGTGGCCTGATCATTGGATCACCTGTTACGATTTGGTGTTTACTTCGAATCGGAAAAGGAAGCTCTGCGAGGAAATGTGACGATACGAGACCAGGACTACCGAGATGCATAAGAGATTGCGAACAGACGCGGAAAATTTCTAGGAAAAGGATGATTCTCAGGATCAGCTGATACTATTTATGAGGTGCTTTGCCATGATTAAATAACACAAGATCGATTTAACATACAATGGCACAAATACTCCCCTATCCAATGTTCCCTTTCCCTTGTTCCAGTACTTTTTCCAATGATTCAAGGGTAGATGTAACCATGAAAATTCAAACAAAAGCCCCCAAATCAATAAGTTTTCGTTGTTCTGGATTTTCAAAGAGCTTATGAAACCAGCATATATTTTCAACTATTTTTTTGAACTCAACGGAAGAGGCAACAAGTTAAGATATGCAGGGGTGCAGAATATGTCCGAACGCCCGTACGATGCTCGGGGGAAATTCACATAGTTTTGGGGAAATGTTTGCCTAAATTTAAGAAAAAACTCAACAAACCCAAATGTTATTAGAAACAAGCAAATATTTTGCCTATTAACTATATCATACCCTCCAGATTCTACACAAATTAGGTGAAACTGCAGAGTTACGGATGCTGAGCAGAAACAGATTTACGCCAAAAAAACCTACTAAGTAGTTTCCGCAGTATCTCAGATTTTCCTTGCGTTTTGATTGATTTACAGGAAAAACAACGTATCCGTGACAAAATCGGCGATTTTCCCCCAAAATTTTTTTTTTGTTTTATAAATGTTTTTCATTTATAAATTTAAAAGTTAACTTATAAGTTAACGAGGAGAGTTTTACAGTAGCTTAAATTTTAGAATTTGCAATTCTTATTTTAGGACAAGAGACATTTTTGAGCTGAGGTTACATGTTGTTGTATATACAGGGTGATCCTTAATTCATGGTACAAACTTCTAGGGGTGTTAGAGTACACCTAGACGAACAAGAATTGGTATGGGAAGGGGGGTCGCAGTTACACCGTTAAAGAGCTAGGTCCTAATGTAGTGCGAGAGCGTTACAAAAGGACGTTTTGCCAAGGCCCGTTTAACGAAAAAAAAACATAATGAAATGAAAAAATTTATTGCATGAGGTACAGCAGTATCCGTATTACTTACATCATAAATTTGATAGAAATTGGACCACTTTCTAAACCGTGGGGTGAGTTTTAAAACGTGCTCTTAGTCAAACAATGGAGTTCCATTAATGGTATTTAGAAAAATGATGATCGGGGAAGGAATTTTCAATGATCAAACAGTTTCAATGATCCATGTTACGATCATTGAAAATTCCTTCCCCGATCATCATTTTTCTAAATACCATTAAGGAATGTGATTCTTTGACTAAAAGATTAATATTGCACTTTTGAAACTAACTCCGCGGTTTAGAAAGTGGTTCAATTTCTATCAAATTTATGATGTAAGTAGTACGGATACTGCTGTACCTCATGCAATAAATTTTTTCATTTCATTATGTTTTTTTTTCGTTAAACGGGCCTTGGCAAAACGTCCTTTTGTAACGCTCTCGCACTACATTAGGACCTAGCTCTTTAACGGTGTAACTGCGACCCCCCTTCCTATACCAATTCTTGTTCGTCTAGGTGTACTCTAACACCCCTAGAAGTTTGTACCATGAATTAAGGACCACCCTGTATAAGAAAAAGTTAAAGAAGGTATTAGGCTATAAAAATTTAAATTCAGGGATTATTTTGTAATTTCCGGACCTTAAAATTCAGTAATTAAGATAAATGTAGTAATAAAAATTCTTCTTACAAAAGTAGTTACATGACTGAAATGAAAATATGGGGACTGTCAGCTACAGTACCGGAAGGATGAATCAAAATCCTCAGAAATCTGGGGTACCTTCATTACTTGTTTTCATTAAAACTTTGATGGAAGGCACTTGCATATTCTTTATTTTAATCGTCATGCCTTCTTGACCACATTTATAGAGTTTGAAGAAATTTAAAATTATTACAAAAAAACCTACTTGTCCAAATTAGTTAATAATATGATGTAAATATAATTGAATGCACTCGGGAATGGTTCGTAAAATATTGATTTTTTCTTTGTCAGATGCAAAAATTTGGTAAATCCAGTTTACTTTGAGTAAATGAGACCTTTTTTAAGGCGACTGAAATAAAGTCAGAAAATGGTGGTCTTGTAAAATTTAGAAATTACATTATTGACCAGTTTCATCAGCATCCAGCATCAGGGGAATATTTGATGAATTCTCAGATGTTTGCTCTCAACTTTCGCGTGAACTTCCCTTATAAAAACCATTGAATATTATTTAACTTAAATAGATAATTATTATGTTATTAAAATGATTGGATTATGATTTTTAGATAATTATGAAAAACAATGCCAATATCAACAGTGCTGTAGTCTTAAAAAATATTCAAGGGACTAACATATTTTGGGGGAAATAAAAATTTTAATTTTTTAAATAAAAAACCGGACCTTTTTTTTGCATTTTTACTTTTATTTTGTCCTAAACTACATGAATAAAGAAAAAACAAGGTTTTCCACAGCTATTTCTTGTAGTGGGCATTAAAGGGTTAAGATATTTTGAGTTCCAAGATCTTTGATAAAAATGAGGAAAAAGACAGTTGATTCTGACATTGTGTTCACATTAATTAAAAACAATCATGTTTAAAATGGGAAAAAAGTAGGTTAAGGTTATAAAAAAATTTATTGCATAAAAGTTTATACAGACTAAAAACATTTCAATCATATTTATTTGAAACAATCTAATAATTATAATAAATATATAAACATGAATTGAACTGCAACTAATTAATGGAGAATTATGAAACACTGTACAAATCCTGAAATAAGTATTAATAAATAACAAGTAACTATGAAGATCTTCCAGTTTCCAATAATACTTCTAGAAACTGTGGATATTCTTCATCCCATGTTCTCTTGTACTTTTTTCTTCCCACAATTTGCATTATTTCTAATGGGAAAAAAGTAGAAAAATTTTCTTATGAGTATTAAAATTTTTAATGGGGAAACTATCAAATATGAGAATTTTATGAGTGAAAAATTGTTTAAAAAACTGTTTGAAATATTACAATTCCAAACTTAGCATCATTTTAAATTCATTTTTAAAAAATATTGATTTGCGAAGATGATATCAAGAAAAAATATAAAACTATATAATCCTTAAAAAGTTATTTTAAGGATTAAACCCCTTTAATATTGTTAGCATTCAAAATGCACACAATGCTAAAACAATGAGTGGCACATTAAAATAGTGATCTTTAAAAAAAGCTTTCATGGACAATGTAGAAGAAAAAGATTGCAAGTGCACAAAGCAGTGAAAATGTGACTTTCAGTGTAGTATTTCATGCCTACACAGTATTTACTTGATCCCCTACAAAAATCATGATTTCAACTTCTTAATAATAGAACAAGAAATATAATTATCTTTTTGAGTATTTAAAATATAACTAGAGTTTACTAAACTAAACACACTTCTAACTTTATAAGATGTTATCTACAACTTTATACCTGTTCAAACAGCTGAATACTGCATCCAAGCTGTGTATCCAAGAGACAGGTAAGAAAGATAAGGCATACACTTTGTTACTTAGTTAAAAATTATTAAATTACTTAAAAATTGATACTGAAAGCTAACATATTTTCAACATAATCAAGATTTTTATATTGTAATTGGAGAAAACAAAAACCCTATAAATTTACATTAGTGTTTAGCATTTATCCTATTCTATGAAAAAGAAACAGCAAAAAGCATAAAATGTAATAGCTTAGACTACCTTAATTTCCCAAACTAAGTCATCAGAAAACTAATAAATTTAATGTTAAAGTAAGTAACAGTATAAGAAATAAAAATAAATTTTAATCCAAAGATATGAAATTGAAAGAAATCTAGAAAGAAAAGATAATCTAAAGAAGGAAACAAAAACATCTGATCCATCCATAGTCCTAACTTCCACATGCCAATTTGACACTGAGAAGCAAATACTAAAGGTTGGCAAATAAAAGTAATTCCACCTTTTAAAACAATACATTCAAAACAATAGAAACGCAAATACATCCTCATATTTCTCATTCTCATATCCAATGGCAAGTAAGAATTTCAGTTGGGCTTATACCTTTAAAATTGAAATTTCAGTTCCTGCCATACCCAATATTTTACTTAAGTGCAGTTTCTGCATTTATGAGCCAGTGCAGTGTTGCTTGTGAACATGTGAGAAGCATTTAGTAAGCATACACAGTAGGGTGTATTGAAAAAAACTTTTTTTACAATTTTGATGACGTATTAGTGCGGAAAAGTTGTCTAAGGTGGCAGAGAGTAAATGTGAATTTTTTCAGAATTTTCGGATAAGGGGCCGTTCAAATATTACGTAAGCACCTAAGGGGGGAGGGGGGTTTGCTCTTTGCTTATTTTTTCTGACAAGGGGGGAGGGGGGATATGAGTGATGCTTACGTAAGATGGTGCATTTTCGAAAATCTCTTGTTTCTTGCATAAATAATTTCAAAATTCAACCAAAAATAAATGTAACAAAAATTGAATTAGAAAATCTGACGTAAGCACTTTTTTCTGGAGATGGACCACCCTAACATTTTGAAATTGTAACCCCGAAAAGTAGTGTTTCGACTCATTTTTGAACCTCTAGGTCTAGGGTTACACCCAAAAAGGATAACTCCTTATACGAGTCACCTAATTTTCAAGAAAAATCAGTACTTACTAATAGGGATGTCTAAATTTCGGGGGGGGGGGGGTCCGGCAGTTTCTTACGTAATTATGGTGGGGGGTTTGAGGTTTGCTTATCTTTGCTGGCAAGGGGGGAGGGGGGGTTAAAAATGACCAAAAAAGTGCTTACGTAATATTTGAACGGCCCCTAATATCTTAAGGTGCCACATTGGCCCTGAAGGTTCCCACGTTAATCCTATGGAGCGTGCAGCCAAAAAGGCCGAAAATTGGTTTTTCGCCCCTCAAATGTCTTCCCTCGAGTTATGGGTCCTCTATGGCAGTGGTCCCCAACCTTTTTACTACCACGGACCGGTCAACCTTTGATAATTTTACCGCGGCCCACTGGGAGGGGCATTGATTGTTTAAGTTACATATATTAATTTTAAATTAATTGTATTTAAACAGGCTTTCAAAATAAAATACGGTTACACCAAAAAAATAAATCTGAAGTAATTTATAATTCATTTCATTCATTAATTTGGAGTGTATAAACCTAGGAATTTAAATTCATTTTCAATGAAATGGTCGGCCCGGTTTCATTTGTTCCACGGACGGGCACCGGTCCGCGGACCGGGGGTTGGAGACCACTGCTCTATGGTGTATGCTACCCGACAAAACTTGAAGAACAGCCTAAATATCTATATTATGTTGTTGTGTATTATATGTATATTATGTTGATTGTGAGCTCTATTTTGAACAAGAAAATACGCGATTTTCGACGAAATTTGAGCCCACAAAAAAACGTAATATAACGCTTTAGGCTATAATTCAAGTTTTTTCGAGTAGCATACATCTTATAGAGTCCATAACTTGAGAGAAGACATTTGTCGTATGATTAGGGTAGAAATGAGTGGTGAAAAACTAATTTTTGACCTTTTTGGCTGCTTGCTCCACATTGGATTAACATGGGAACCTTCAGGACCAATGTGGCACCTTAATATATTATCCGAAAATTCTGAAAAAATTCACATTTACTCTCTGCCACCTTAGACAACTTTTCCGCACTAATGCGTCATCAAAATCGAAAAAAGTTTTTTTCGATACACCCTAATAAACAGCCCTATAAAAATTTAGAACACTCCTGACAACAAAAAAGGCCTAATCAATATAAATAGTTTTTACCATTTGATAACAGTATCCAGGTTTGTTATTTGTTTATAACTCAAACTTTGGTAAGTAAGATATATAAGCTTCTAAACAACCAACAGTGTAAAAATACTTACTGTCATAAAACTTTTCTTTACATTTCTTATAAGAACTGTAAAATGATGACAGTCTCTCAAAATCTGCTGTCTCATAATGGTTCAAAGAAGAATTAAGTTCCCAAGAGCAATCCAAAGCAACTTCACAAAAATTATATACTTGAGTAAAGAGTAATTTCAACAAGTCTCGAAGAAATGTAGTTTCTTCAGTAAGAAAGCACCTGGACAAATACATAAAAATGATTGATGTTATGATTGAGACTGATAGAGTAAAATTATAACAACACTAGTAGAAAAAATGCAGCTACATTGGAAGATAAATAAGACTTATACAGGGTGATTTAGAAATAATCATCAATAATTGGAGGGGAGGTAAAGGGGCCCTAGACAAGCATTTTTTGAATAGGGATGGTGGGGCGCAGTCTTCAGTTAAAGAGCTAGGACCTAATGTAAAAGCCGTTTTTAGAAGGCCCGTGTGACGAAACAAAACATAATAAAATGAAAAACATTATTGCATGAGGTACAGGAGTATCCGTACTACTTAACCTTCCTACCCCTTTGGGGTCTTTTTCGACCCCAGACGCACTTTGACGCTTGATATCTCCCATGCATTTTTGTTTTGACAATTTCCGATGCTACTATTCCTTAATTACACAAAGTTTTACAATGGGTAAAAATTTTGGAGTTATTATTCCATTTTTAAGTGTCTTGGGAGAAATAGTCACATATTCCCCCTCTGGGGTCTTCTGAGACCCCAGCCATGAATGGCGGTAAAACAGTATCAAATAAAGTTTAGTATTTTATTTTTTGTTGTATTATAGATAAAAAAAGGTTTGCATGTTTGTTTAGAACGTTTGGAAAAATATTAGAAAGATATTTTCGTAGAAATTGTCATTTTTTTTACAAAAAGAAGATTGCGGCTAAATACATTGAATCACTCGCTATTTCTTAAATTTTTTATTCACATTCTAAGAAAAATATGCTATTTATAGAAATCTTTTGAGTATCTAACAGTTGCAGCAAAAAAAAACTCAGACAACTGTCGCCATTACTTCCTGTTGAACACATTCTTTACAAAAACAATATAAATTCATGGTTGATTGTAAATAGGTTTTTATATTCAGTCTTCTTTGAAAAATAAGAATGCTTTCAAATATTTATGAGTGTTTACGGAAGTCCAGAATGTGATTTCGAAGAATTATCAAGAAAAAAACCAATTTTATGTTAAAACTTACATAAGCAAGCGAGATACTGATTTCACTAAGAAATCTGAACCGATCATTTTTTTTTGTATTATTTCAATTTTAAAAAGAAGAATCCAAACTTTACATGTTTCATAATACTAAATAAATTAATCTGGGGTGACAGGTAGCTGATAATGCAGAATAGAGAATATATGCAGCTTCATAAATCGTTTAAAATAAACTACTAAATTCTACCCGTGCAAGACCGGGTATATCAACTAGTATGCTTTAAACAGTGTGATTATAAATATTTTAAGTAAAACAACTTCAATGTAGTTCATTTCTGTAATTTAATTCTTGTTTGAAGGTCCAGATGTTATAAAAAACGTGTATCAAAAGAAACCCAATTAAGCCGTAATAAGACGAAAAAAATGAGAAAAATACCAAAAAAATTGGATAAATTATTCTGAAGCATCTTTCTAGAAATAAAAAATGACAATTCTTCTCCATTTAAGGAATTTTTAACCTTTATTAGAGTCATAGGCATGATTTACGCATGGGGTCCTCAGAGACCCCACGAGGGGAATATGTGACTATTTTTTCAAGAGGGTAGGAAGGTTAAATCTTCAATGTGATGGAAATTGGACCACTTGCTAAACTGTGGGGTGAGTTTTAAAACGTGCAATATTAATCTTTCAGTCAAAGAATGGAGTTCCCTTAATGGTATTTAGAAAAAAAATGATCGGGGAAGGAAATTTCAATGATCGTAACATTGATCATTGAAACCGTTTGATCATTGAAAATTCCTTCCCCGATCATCATTTTTCTATATACCATTAAGGGAACTCCATTGTTTGACTGAAAGATTAATATTGCACGTTTTAAAACTCACCCCACAGTTTAGCAAGTGGTCCAATTTCTATCACATTGAAGATTTAAGTAGTACGGATACTCCTGTACCTCATGCAATAATGTTTTTCATTTTATTATGTTTTGTTTCGTCACACGGGCCTTCTAAAAACGGCTTTTTGAAACACGCTTGCACTACATTAGGTCCTAGCTCAGTGGTTCCCCAAGTGGTCCATATGGACCCCCAGTGGTCCACAGCGACTTCCAGGGGGTCCACGGGCATGAAAATGAAAATTGGGGGTCCACAGCGACTTTCAGAGATTCACTGGAAAAATTTCATTAAAATGGAAAACTTTGATTAGTTTTAAAAATTTTGTCTTTTTTGTAATCAAATTTTAGTAACATAAAAAGATAGTTATCACCGAATCCTCGCAACGCGAGCAGGGGTGATGGAATCATTTCTTTTATCGCGGTGGAGATCCCCCGACCAGACTCGCATAATTCGATTTCATAAATTAAAATTAAATTTCCATACTGTATAATTTTACTTCTTTTCATAGTTGAACTTAATTAAATATTGTTTGTTAACATGCCATATATTAATTGTAATTATTTCTGAAATTTTATGATTTGATGAATGAATAACTCACTATCATAAGCCATTAACTTTAATATTAATTTTTTTATTGTTAACGCTAAAAATTTTTATACCTTGAAATGTAATGGTATTAAAAGTTAAGAAATTTTTAGTTTAAAATTTTTAAAATGTTGGATTTTTATAAATTCATTAAAAATGTTATGCAACAATATCAATGGCAATTTGATTTCTTTTCATAGTGGAACTAAATTAAATATTATTTGTTAACATACCATATACTATAAACTGTAGTTGTTTCTGAACTTTCATGATTTGGTGAATGAATAACTCACTCATAAGCCATTAACTTTGACAAGCTTGAAACCAAAACTTATTAAAATTCAGATGGGGGGATTTGGGGATATATCCCCCCGAAACTCGGGAAATTTCCTTTTTGACCATAGAAAACCACTAAAAATACTCCCATATCCCCTCCCGAAATATCAACATCCCCCTCCGAAATTTTTTTCTGGCTAAGCCACTGTCTTGAAATGTAGAGATATTAAAAGTTTAGATTTGTTTATAATTTCCTTAAAAATATTGTGTAACCATATGAAGGGAAAAATAAAAAAATAGTTTTTTTAAATATGTAAGAGTGTGATAAATCAAATGCTTATCGATGCAAGAAAACAAACACTTGAAAAAATTACAAAATTTATGCATGGTTTAGAAGTTTATATCAAAACATAAGATTTCTTGCTACTTTGTGAACGGTCCCTAAGACAGGGGGTCCGCGGGGTACGAAAAATGTTGGCAGGGGGTCCGTCGGGCCAAAAAAGTTTGGGAACCCCTGTCCTAGCTCTTTAACTGAAGGCTGCGCCCCACCATCCCTATTCGAAAAATGCTTGTCTAGGGCCCCTCTACCTCCCCCCCCAATTATTGATGATTATATCTGAATCACCCTGTAGAAGAGGTGATATATTTGAAATTTTTTGTTTAGAACAAGAAAAACATTGAAAAACATGGTACACTTTTTAATCATTTAACTTTTAGAAAACATATTCTATACTACATTTGTATTATGCTTCTCTATTGTTTTTCTTTTGAAATAGCAAGATCTAATGAGAAAAAACATAGAACTAAAAAAAACAATGAAAATAAATCTAAAGCATAAACAATAAGAAATTAACAAATACAGTAATGTCTATTTATTGACGAAATATTAGTTATAAAAAATTACCAATTTCGTTTCACTAATTGTTCACTTTTGTCGAAAACTTTTATGGAACTCTGCCTTAATTGAACCGGTGTTTTTATCTATTATTATTGTAAAGAGGTTATGAACAGTGAAGAACCTCACCTAGCCAATGCTTTTTCCAAATACTGAACGTGAATTTCTTCCAATGCATCAATGCTAAGCTCGTCAGTGTTTAAGCTCTTCAACAAAAACACCCATAATGATCCACCCACGTCCTGATGAATACAGTTGTGCAGCACACGAATGAACTGATGCATGTCAAATCTAATAATGTGTAAATGATAAAGAATTGAATGAAAATATGCCTCAACACTATTTATAAAGTTTTACACATAATGATGATGAACCATTATGATCTTGTGTATCATATTGAAAAGTTGGAAACTTTTTTTGTACATTTAATAATTTTTTTTCATCCATGGAAAAGTCTGGCCATTCAAAATTCAATAAACTACATAAAATATTGATTTTTAGCTTTATCAGTCAATCTTACATTTTTTAAGAATTTGGATATAAAATTTCTGTTATATTTTTCCCAAAAATTTAAAACAGACTCAGTCAGAATAAATATAAAATCAGTTTATTTTCAATTACTGATCATTTTATCAAGCAATTTTTAAAATAAAAATATAACATTTACAAGATTGTAGGTACTTTTCTTATATAGAATTCTTAAATTCATACAAATAAAATTATAAAAAAGTTAACCTGTTTATTAACAATAAAATTCAGTAAGAAATCATATCTCAAAAGCTGGTCAATTCTTCAAAAAGTTCACAATATAAATTAAATTTTATTAAACTTTTATAGCTTAATTAGCCAACAAAAATAGTTTAATTTTAATTCAAGACACTGTTTCAGACTTTTTAATACTGAGTAAATGAAACCTGAATGAAAATGATATATTACCTGTTTAACATTATCTTTCTGTACTGAGGAGAACTTTCCAAAACGCTGCTATCTTCAACACTTGACCTAACTAAATATAGTATTTATATCACTTATTTATTTAGATAGACTATTGTGAGAAGATATATAATAATTTTTAAGGAAGTTATTGACTTACTGTCAGTATGAAATAACCGCCATATTTTTCCAAGTAACCAACAAAGGAATTCCATTTCAATGATTGATGAAAACATTTCAGTATACTGGGTTATGCATGCCTTATGAATTATTAAATTCAAAGGCCACTCAATCTAAAATTACAGATTAAACAAATCAGTTTGTAACCCATGATGTATCTGATTGCTTTCAAAATTTTACTTTTGTAGATTTGTAAAGATAAAAATAACCTAACCATAATACATACCTTAAATTCAAATTGGAAATACTTGAAAAATAAGTGTCCTAAAAAATGTGATAAAGTTTCATTATACTATACTAAGTATATTTAAAAATATACCCTAAAAACACTCTTGGGGGTTTATCTATTTCAAACTATTTCAACTATTCAAACTATTTGGGGATCTATTTCAAACAGGATAAATTACCTTTTTAAAGCAACCAAATTTCTAAAGAGCTTCTTTTTAAGAAAATATTTTAAGTTGCAAAAACTAAAAGCATTTATATTCTAAAATTTTGTACTGAATGATTAATGAACTGAATGAACCCAATATTGTATCTATATTAAGACAATTTCCCAGTTCAACCTTATTACTATATATTTAATTACTGCATTTATATTATTTTTTCGTTTAAGAGCTAGGTTTAAAATTGTTTAATTGCACACCCCATACTCTTATATTTGTCCTTTTTATCATTCTTCATTCAGGAAAAAAAAAAGACTTTGAAAAATTTTTTTTAGTACAAATAAGGTTTAAAATGAGTCAATTATTATTAGAATTGTTATTATTTTTATCTTATTTTTTTATCTTCAAATTCATATACATTCTTCTAATTTTCAGAATTTAAGCCTGCACCATATGATATATTTGTCACAATAGAGATATATAGTCCATTCACCTATGCCCTGATCTATGATTAAAAATGAAAAAACCCCACATTTTTAATGATAGGAGATGGAATGTACTCTATTCATGGCCAGAATTAGAAAATATGTAAGAACAGAACTGAATTGAACTTCTTCTTAATTATTTCTAAGTTAATATGTTTAGCTTTATTTTTTCTAATATTTTCATCTCAAAACATAAAACTTTCTTTTAAATTCTACTAAAAAGTAACTTTTAAGTTTAAGTTTTAGCAATGCAAATAGAAACTTACTTTCTGTAACTTCTTCTAAGGGTAAATTTACAAAATTAACACTGGCTGTGTCTAAAAATGAAGCAGATGAAAGACTTGGGACTGCCACAGCCCTGGATAAAATCTCATTCAATGCAATCCAGTCAGTAAATTCATTCAGATTTGAACACTTCAGAGCCTAGTTGGAATATAAATACTATTTATTATGTTTTATTAAGTAAGTCCTACTTTAAAAAGTACTACTTTAATAAGTCCTACAATGGAAGATTACAAACAGCATAAGTAACCAAAATGTAAAATATAAAGATATAAAAGTGAATCAATTTAAATTTTAAGATATCTTTAATTACTAATTAATGCAATCAAATTACTTTTTATTCAGAACTAGATTAAATTGCATTCTTAGTTCATAAACTTAACATTTAGCCTACTGAAATTATCGTAATTTCTTTGTATTGATATTTAGACTTCCGACTCAAATGTGTTGATCAATAAACCATACTTCTGCTTTGAAACAGAAAAAAATCATAATTAATAGAAATTAAAGATGAACTATATATGAATTATACAAACTCTCAAAAATAATCTTTCACATAAATTCTGATTAAAACTTCCATCCTGTAGAAAATAAGTATTTTTCAAGCACTGCAGTAAGTCAATCAGTTTCAACTGATTGACAATGTAATCCATGATGGTTCTTTGTACAAGATGTATCCTATAAAAAAATGTAAAAATCTAATTTTCTAATTTTAGTCTGAGAGTTTTATGATAGTCAAATATCAGAAACTGTTGGTCAAGTACCTCATATTGAGTACAGGACTAAAATTATACTCCAACATCTTTTGAAGGGAAATCAACTTTAGAAATGCATTAATATCTTCTTTGGAATCTTTATATTCACTGACCAAGAGAGAAGCCAAAGAATCCAAAAATGAACCAGGAGGAATTTTATCTAAAATAGAAAGGAAACCATGAACTAAAATGCATTCAAAAATTACATTCAACCATAAAGGGATATATTTTACAGTTTTGATTACATTGAAAGCAAACATCAACATTAGGAATTAGAGCTATAACTAAATTGTTAAATAGTTTCTCTTTTCACTTTCAGGTACTCTATGTAATTTATTCCAGATATGATTTCAACACAGAATGAAATGTAATAAAGACAGATTAAAGTTCATAAGGATATAACACAGCTATTAATATGTTCTTTACAAACTTATTAATAGCTTTATAACAGTAGCATTAGACCTAAGTTGTAGCCTACTTGCATATTTACAATGAAGCTAAAAGTTTAAGTTAGCCTTTAAATGAACTAAAATAACTGATGTGCTTTGCAAAATATTTGAGGCATAAAAAATATTAGCTAAAGGGTATACTAGATCATACACACCTTTATAACTTTGTAATCCTTCAGGTTCAGATGTTAGAGATTTTGCCTCTATTGTTATAGATTTCTTTTCACCTACTAGAAATTTGTACTTCCTTTGAATAAGTTCAGAGTGATAAGGAACAGAATGGTAGTAGGAACTGAGATTCAACTGCATATTGAATTTTTTTGGAAAAGAAGTGGAAGGTTTGGAACTGTTAGATTTGTTAGGATCTTGGACACCGCAAGAACTGAATAGCAATCCAACTTTTTCAAATATCACTCCATCAAACCCGGTTTCATCCTTTTGTAAATTCAATGATAACTGAGAAGGACATTTTTTCAAGCATGTTTTACCTTTTGAAAGACTACTTAACCTGTAATTAGAAAATAAATTAGTTTAGTACAACAATAAGGGAAATTTTAATTTTAATCAATTTCCAAATCATTTCCAGAGGACTGAAAAAAGTATGAAATGCAAAAAGAAACATCTGCAGTATTTTTTATAGCATTAAGTAATAGGAACTATTAATTAATATAGAAAAATATTTAAAATGATGGGTTAGCACAGCACTGATACAGCTATACATTTTATAAAACCATGTTCAAAAGTTAACAAACAAAAATTGTATTTTTGACAACACAAATATTGCAATTAGAAAATTAAACCTTACAATGACATGAGGATTAAATTCATGAGGTTCTTACAAATATAAGCAGCATTTCTTACAATAACTTCTATTACAAAATTAGTATAGTTCTGCATTTTTTGTATACAAAAGCTATACTACAATGTGTTATTGACTAGTTATAATTTACATTTGACAAGGGAAGCATCTGACCAAGAATTTTATCCATGTTTTCTCACACCTAAAATATTTTAAGAATACACAAGTATTCATTCAACTTACAGGTCTTTATTAGAGTGGTTGTGTGCAATCATGCATTTCCATTTTCCTAAAATAAAATGTGACTTCAATAAATATGAACACAAACCAAGGGAAAAGAATTTTTAAGTAGAAGAAAATATACCTTGACAAATTTTTCATTTACAACACAATGGATATACTATTAATCAAAGATAAACAAAAATAGCTACAAAACTTAGGGTGAAAATTTCTTAATATCATTTTCAGTTAAAGTTTGAAATTAAAATATTTCATACTTTTCATTGAAAAATAAATTAGTTAAACAATTTTGATTATATTAATTGATAATTTTTTAAACTTATTTTTACAGCACTTAATGATTTAATTATTTGCAGCACTTAATGAATTACGTGCCTTGCTTGAAATCAAACTCTATATCTATAGTAACATACTAAACATACTAAATTATACATACTAGTAACATATACAGTAACAGTAGTTTAGTATACTAGTAACATACTTAATTTTCAGAACTTTTTTATAACCATTGATAAAACATGATAAACACAAATGCTATAGACTAAACTTTGTACAACGCAGGGTTGCTGGATTTAAATCAACTTGATTTAAATCACGATTTAAATCACTTGATTTTTTTAAAAAATCATTGACTTAAATCAAAAATGTCAAACTGCCACAATTTAAATAAAAAAATTATCTGCTAGATATGTAACTAGGAGAGATGGGTTAAAGTTATTCTACATAAAATTGCCTCCAATTTCAAGTTCAAATTTTTGCCACCAATAACAAAAATGTTTATGACAAAAAGGGGGAAATAGCAGGGTTTGGAATCAATAATTGTGATAAACTAAACAAGAATTAAAATCTTATTTTTTTACCTGGTACCAAATCTTAAAATACAAGTATGTGGATGATTTTTATTGAAAGCTCTTTTTTTTAATTTAAGTCATGTTTTCCCAACTAATTTTTTCACATATAAAACTACAGATAATAGGGCTCTATTATCTGTGTGCATGACTACTATCAGTTATTAATTACTGAATTTTCATTTTTAACACTAATTAATTATTATTTTAAAGAAATAAACACAATTCTTTGAGTAAAATTAGTTTACCTGAATCAATATAATTTAAAGATTGATTTTAATTTTTACACAAAAATGAGGCATGATGTTTTTAGTAATCATTGTCACAATTTATTTTCAAACCTATTAATATCAAAATTTGGCAAAAATAGTTATAGAAAGAAGGATAAAATTTTAGTTATTGAGTACAATTCACCCTTTTTGAATGGGCTTCTCATCGGTGAGATACCAGTGAACTGCTTCTCTTAATTAATTCAATTAATTAATGTATAAAATAGACTAAAATGCTTAAGTATTGGGTTGTCCCATAAGTTCTGTTACTTTTTACGAAGTTTTGTCTTTGAAAAATTTTTATGAAAAACTGGTAATAGGTGGAGATTTCAAATAAAAGGAATTTTGATATATGTATATTTATGAACATAATGTGTGATTTTGGTAGTTCTCGGGATATTATTTATATTCGAAATGGCGGTTTGAAAAAAAGACCGAAAAGGACAATTTTCGCGTAATTTTTTTCTTTTGTTTAAAAAACTAGAAAGAACGTATAATTCAGGGCTAAAAAAAGTTTTACTGTATATTTAAAATGTTTAGATTACGATGTCATAGTTTCAAGATGATTCGATAAGTTTAAGTTTGGAAATTTTGGCTTTAAAACTTCATATATTGGCAATTTCACGTGTTTTTTAAAGCACGCCTATTGTTTTTCTAAGCAGCTGGTATGAAGTAATTAAAGGCAGGTGTTTTTTGAACCATAATGCTTGTTAATGCATTGAATTGATGCCATTGATGCATTGAAAGTACCTTTTCATAATATCATTCAATTTATTTATTTCTAATTGCCAAGGAGTTGTTTTTATTGTAATGTTTTCGTATGAAGCGAAGAAAATTGCTTTGTTCGCTGAGCATAAGTTCAGCGAGTGTAATTGTGATAAGCTAAAACGTTGCGCGCTTGCATTATGCGCACTACTTTCTGAGCTTAAGTTCAGATATAATTTAATATACTGCATATTTTGAATACTTGGGTCTTTCCTAAGCTTTTTTATTGATTTTGATGCTTTTTTTCGTAAAAATTTCTTTGAAATGACTAACATTATTGAGGTAAGTTTTTGCAATAGATGTTATGTTTGGGACCAAAATTTCCTAAGTTAAACTTATCGAATTATCTTGAAACTATGACATCTTAAACTAAACATTTCAAATATATAGTAAAACTTTTTTTATCCCTGAATTATGCGTTCTTTCTAGTTTTTTAAACAAAAGAAAAAAATTACGCGAAAATCTTCGTTTGTGGTCTTTTTTTCAAACCGCCATTTGGAAAAGAAATAATATCACGAGAACTACCAAAATCCCACATTATGTTCATAAATATACATATATCAAAATCCCTTTTGTTTGAAATCTCAACCTATTACCAGTTTTTCATAAAAAATTTTCAAACACGAAACTTTGTAAAAAGTAACAGAACTTATGGGACAACCCAATATTATATTACATTGAAATTACAATATCAGAATATTATTAACCAGTTTCATGAAGTTCAGAACTAGTAATTCATTTAAATAAAAAAAATCTGATTTAAATCAAAAAAGTCTGATTTAAATCAAATAAATCCGATTTTTTTTATTTAAAAAAAATCAAAAAAATCAGCAACCCTGGTACTAAATACTGATTACAAATCGTATTCCTGATCTTAGGAGTATTTTAAAAGACAAGTGGGGCATGTACAATAATTTTATATAACAATATAACTTTGAATAGTGAACTTAGGAATTTGTGAAATAATATGGAAATATTAAAAATCAAAGCCTTAATTAGCAATGAAATTATTAAATAAACTATAAGGTATTACTAACTTTTAATGCTATTTAACATAGCTTTGTGATCAACTAGTTTTTGCTTCTCAATGTGAAATGTATCATCTGAAATATCAGAACCAAGTTCCTTGTACTTTGCCTCTGCTTCTACTTTTTCTTCTATATAGATGTTGCACTGGCTTTTCTTTTGTGTAACAGCATGGTAAGAAAATACCATAGACAGGGATGGTGGGGGGTTGCAAGAAAGATACTCCAAACTAAAAAGCTAAATAATAAAATAAATTTCTAAATACTTATATCAATGCATTAATTACAGTATTTTGCAATAGCTTTCAAACAGTTGTATTTTAAAGACATATTCTACTAAAATATCAAATAATAAATAGAAGTTTTAGATGATTTTCGAACTACAAAAGTACAAATGTCATAACATCAAAGTTGTAGTAAAAAGAAAATATTAGAGTGAAAACATTACTTGTGGACAACAATCTTGCAGCAATCTCATGCTTTTACCACATTGCAAAATATCATGCGAATATTTCTTTATTTCTTCAGGTATTAATCTGGTAATGTCATCTTCATTTTCAGTATAAGTAAATTTCCAATACAATTCATCTATTTGAAAACAAAATATTCTTAAACTGTGACATCAAAGTTGTATAATATTTAAGTTATGCAACAAAGGAAGGAATGATCAGACAAAAAAAGAAGCTCAATAATATTCAATTTAATTAATTTTTACACAAAAAAACAGATAGTATGCTTTATTTATTTCAATACATATCCAGATATTTTTAAAATACATAGAAAAATCATATTTTTCTTTAATGCTCATGTTAATATTACAAAGAAATTAGACTTACATGCAATAAAATCAAAATAATACTCCACGTTTTACTAATTTAGATTTAAACTAGTACAGTACTCTAATCATTAACATACAGGTATTTTGAAATTTTTACTCAGTTCAAAACGAAACATTGTGTTTTAAACTACCTCTTCTCTCCAAGTATTTGAAATCTTCTATAATTTGAAATTCATCAAAAGGGTCATAACAATAACCTTCTTCTAACCATTTATTCAGGTAGCTGTTAAAAAGAACACAAGAAATTGAGTCAGAAAACTGGAATGGAGGGGAGTAGTATAAAATATTTTTTATTAAATAATGTATACCTACTTGAAGTATGGAGAGAAAACGTATTTAAGCAAAACTGTAATCATAATAACATTATCTTTGCTTTTACAAGACCATGCAGCTGAGGTTATAGATGAAAGCAGAATTAATCCCTGTAAGTAAATTTTATTACTAAAATGTACATAAAATTTTACTACACAAGAGTATTTAAATTCTATAACATTTGACAGATTTAAAAAATAAAGCTTATCATAGGTTAATGCACTGATAACCAATTCAGAGTCACAAGAAACATCTTTATGGAATTTGACAAATAACACACTTTATATCTATAAAAATATGATTCACTAGCAGAGCAATTTTACAAATTCGCAAAAACGCAAAACAAATAACATACCTTAGGAAACTCAAGAGGAATATTTTGATTAAACTGCACACCACAAATTCTTCCTAGAGTACTGGAAGAATATATAAATAGCTTTTAGTTTTTCTTAAAACTTTTAAAGAGGGATAAAATGCTGTAATACAATCAGTAAATGGCTATTTAATAGAAGCCTGAATTTTATCAATCTATGTTTTACTTATTTACATAAATTTATCTTCAAAAATAAATTTAGAAAGTTAATTAATGAAGACAATTATTTTGAGAAAGTGGGTAAGCTTTACATAGATAAAACCACCAACACATAAATTTACATTTTTATATTCTTTATAAAGCAACATTTAACATACTCCAATGGGTAAGAAACAAATTTTTACAATACAAAGCAAAAGTTAACTTTTCCCCTCATAGGATATATCTACATACTACTTTCTAGAACAGGGGTTTCCAACTTCAAAGTACTCGCGGGCCGCAATCGAAATCACAAGTAAAGTGGCGGGCCGCAAAGTAATCTGGCTCCTTTTTAACGATGATAATTTTTTTGGGGTGAGAGTCTTCAATATGAAATTTTTCCAGCAAAAGACGTAGAAGGTTGTTTACATATTTTGAATGTATGCACTACACTGTATTTTCCAAAATTCCAGAGGATATATGAATTTTTTTACTCTTATACAACTCGTAGGAATACTGAATATATTTAATATTCTGAATATTACTTAAATAAAAAAGTTCTTCCTAAAGAAAATGTTTGTAAATTTTCCTTAGATGATTGTTTTACCTAATTTTTTGATACTTCATTTTGTCCCTCATCATGATAAAGGTTATAAAAGCCTTCATACCCCCTTGGTACGCTCAGGAGGAATTTCAGGTTTTACAAACGACCTCTCGAAACTTTAACTTTTAATTCTTGCACCATAGAAAACGATCGAAGCTAGGATCTCCCCCGAAAAAATTTTGAATTTCAGTGTGCTAAAAAGTGTTTTGAAGCTACTCTTTAGAGCAGGGGTCCCCAAACTTTTTGTTCCTAAGAGCACATACCAGAATATCGGTCGAATGGGGGGCACCATTTATTTTTTCAAGATAAATTTATAGTTGGTGGACATAGTTAATAATACACACTACATATAATGCACAAAAAAATTTATTTAACATAATGAATATAGTTAGTATTAATATTCTTTTGTAAATTAAATTACTACTAAATTGCTTGCAAAACATACTAATTATAAAAATTACTTATAAAATATATAAAATAAATTGCATTTTACTGGCCAGCGCTTCATAATTGGGAGATTATGATGAAATTCTTGCCCGCAAGCTATCGTCAAGGTGTTCATCTGTACGTCGTGATCTATATATTTTTATTTTATTATATTCATAGTCGAAAATGATCCACATAAGTGTGTGGAACCAAAGAACTACTTTATTTTATATGCTGCTCTTTTTAAGAATGGAAATTTATTTCTATCAACTATATTCCAGAATTTCTCATATTATCTGATAATAGTTTTGAGGATAATGCCATTCTGAAGATCCAAAATTTCTATTCTCGCCTTACTTGAAGAAATTCTGAAATGTATGTTGCGATTTCATTTCTAGAATTTTATGGGATAGTGGAAAACTGAAATATTTTATACTTGGGCACAAGCAGCGGGCGCACCTAGACCGATCGACGGGCGCCATGGTGCCCGCGGGCATAGGGTTGGGGACCCCTGCTTTAGAGGGTTTTCAGAGAGCTTCGCGGACCGCACAAAATGACCCGACGGGCCGCCAGTTGGAAACCCCTGTTTTAGAAGAAGCTTGTTTTAAATAATTTCTATGGGACTATAATGTACATATCTACTATTAAAAATCACAAACATGAAACCAAGTAACTCTCAACTCACATTAACAGCTGGGCATTTTCTAGTACATCTGCTTTCAGGATTTGCATAGTAGGCTGGTTAGATTTAACTGCAACAACATACATCATGAAAACGGAAAGGATTTCCCTCACACCGTCTTTTAACCCTTGAAGAATCATACCTGAAACAGATGCTTTTTAAGTTGAGATTATATAAATTACCTCTGTCAATAAAAGTTGCAATTAAATATTTAATTGCATTCTTAACATAAAACATAACCTCATTCTAAATAATTAATAATTTAAAACCTATCTAGATTGTTATATTTCCAAACAATTTCAAAGGAAATGTAGAAATTTAAGTACACTCAAACCTGTTTTTGTGGATTTTTTTATTCTTGCAACTTTTTTTGCAATTGTTTTTGTGCAGTATATGATATTTTCAAATTGGAACAGGATCAAAAATCTAGTCTATCTGGCTACCGAGTCATACAACGGTCTAGTGAAACAACAGTCAACATCAACTACATGTAACTGAAAAAAGTCTACGGTCCGAATATAAAGGGTTTTCAATTCAATTGTACTGTCTTATGTGATACTTTTTTTATGTACATATCCACAAGATAAAACAATTTACTTTTAATTGTGTTGTGAAAACTATTTTTTATAGCTACTCGTGAAATCGCAATTTTGTTTTATGCCTTTACTTTTATGCGGTCCCTATCCGCCACACAAAAAAGATTTGAGTGTATTAAGTAAAGTTGAGTTTTTTAAAAATCCCTGATATCTATAAAGGGTACTATATTTTTTTTACTTTTGTTACCTAAAAATGTTGGTTTTTAATGAAAAAATTATTCTAAAATTACAGAAATGGCATCATTATAAAGGATTTAGGAAAATTCTTTATATCTTTGCCTTATGAAAAAACCAAAATCCTTCTATAACTTACAAATACAAATAAAGTCGACCAACTACAGGCTTAAGCCCAGCAAGGTTGGTCTGGTCTATTTAACCCTTTAAACTACAGGATTTCCAGTATCTAATTTGAACCGGATAACTTGAATTTTTATCACAATGCAATGTCTAAGTTTTATTGCAGAATAAAAACATTTAAAAAAATCCAATTACTTTTTTGGAGACTTTGCTCTGAAGAAAAAGCTTTCAGCTTATAAAACAAGGTTCCACACTCAATGAATCGGTCACAGAATCTGGAGGTACTTTCATGTGATAAATTTAGGAGATGTAAAAATGGTTTCAATGTAAATTTACCTTTGATCTAAAAGAACAAGTTTGAGATAATTTCAAAATAAATATATAAAAACCATGCATAAAAATAACCTAAACCTTAAATTATATACAGTAGAACTCCGATTATCCGCTGTGCGGATTATCCGCGAGTGCCACGAAAAAAATGTTTTAATGATTAGAGCAAATTTTAGATGAGATTAGATATATTTTAGATGCAAAGCAAAGGTTTCTGCTGTACTGTACATATTTAAAAAGTTTTATATATCATGTTTTTTTACAATAAAACATAGTTTTTATGCTGAAATATTTTTTTTCTATTTTCACCTCATTTTTAGTCTTTTCTTCGGTTTATCCGCAATTTTCGCTATCCGTGGTACCCTTGCCACTCAATTTGTAAATTTGAGCAAAATAGGAAAAGCTACCAATTTTAATAATAACAATTATAACATATAATTTTTCAAGAAAACATCATGACCAACTTTAAGTAATACAATATTTTTTATAACTGGCAAGGTAACATGGGTTTAAAGGGAATATTGTTCCTCCTTAATTGTGGCTTACACATGCCTGTTTGAACTTCAACTGAAATTGACTTACTTCATCATAGAAAAAAGTTGGTGAAGGAACTCCGACCAACAAATCAAGTACATCAAGAATAAAATTTTTCTCAGTTAAAACACAGGATGTTTCAGATAGGGAACGAAAGAGTTGAGAATCTTCATCCGTGATATTCAATGTAGCTTCTTTTTCAGTTAATTCAGTTGAATACAAATGGCATGGGACATGCTGTCTAAATATTTAATAGCATATTAATATAAGTTTGAGCTTAAAAGTTTAACTAATAAAAGTTACAACCAGCTTCTACTTTATAAAAATTGCTTGCTGTTGTTTTAATAATTGCACAGTAAACTTTTAAATGTTTAAAACAAATAAACTATCAAGTTGATCACAAAAAAAATCAAATTTATGTTAGAAAAACCATACCTGCCAACATTGCAATTATAAAAAACGGAAGATTTTAAAAAATCAAGACCAGAAGCTTTTTTCTTAATCTGAGTTAGCCAATTTGGTTACCTATCATAGTTACGTCAAGTAGGTTAATACATGGCAGGAATGGATATCTTTTTTAGTAAAAATATCAATGAAAAAAACTGAAATCTTCCGGCTAAACCGGAAGAGTTGGCAGCTATGGAAAACTGATAATAATAGTAATGAAAATTAATAACGAAATAGAACAAATATCTAAATATGAATACCGATATTAATAAATATACAAACAAATATAAGAACATCTCTTAGAATGAAAATGTTCTCAATATAATAATTACTACAAGAAGGTGACAATAATTGAAATTACTTCATTCTATTTTCCCAACTAAGAGCATGTAAACATGAATCTGGATATTCGACTGAAACTTTGGAACCAGACAAATAAGTTGAAAGCAGCCAATCACCAAAACTCTTTTCAACTTTTGGTGAATTCAAACAATTTAAAGCTTTAGAATGTGTTTGGCTATCATCTATAACTTTTTCATTGTAGAATTTAGCAGCAATCTGAAATTTTCAATACAAGTTAGAGTATTATAAAGTTCAAATAAAACAATAAGAAAATGATAAACATGAAAGATTGAATGATCATATCATTTATTAATTCAAATCCAATATTTAAAAAACAGCATGAAATATTTATTAAATATTGTTCAAGTTAAGAGGTTATGCATATAAATTTTACAATCAGCTAGTAAATATGTTCTTTTTGCTTTGCTGTCAAGGTTTCTAAAAATTAACCTCATCCACTTATTATCCTTCATAAGAATATACTAAAATAAAAGTATAAACCTTTGTTCTAGATATGTGAAATATTTCATGTTGCTTAGTTACGACAAATTTTGATAACATTTGAAAATAAGTAACAAAGTTCATTTTTAAAATAATCTTAAAAACTAAAAGAAAATACTTATTGAAAACAAGGATTAAACAAACTACTTACATCACTAGCTTTTAATCCTGAGAAGCTAAAATCTACATTTTCAGTCCTGTAAAAGAAGAAACTTTAATAGTCTTTAAGTTTCTAAATATTGGTTATCTGAATTCTAAATAATCATAGCTATTTTATTTAATCAAGTATCAATAAAAACAGATTCCATCTCAAGTATTCTACACAAGTTTTAACAAATAGCAATTGAAAAATGGTAGATAAACAAAAAATCTATTAAAATCTAATTTTTTAAAAATAAAGTTTCTTATGCGTGGCAGATGAAGAAAATTTAAAGAATGCGTCTAAAATTTAGAACAGAAAATATTGTAGTGGAAAAAACCATAAATTACACAAAAAAGCAAGTCAGAGAAACTGTCATAAAGGTGCCCCTTCCCCAGTAACAAGATAGAAGAATCAAATATAAACCTTATTTACATATTTTAGTCTCACTGACATACTTTTTATGAGTGAGGTCCTCTTCAAACAGTTTCTTAGAGTTTTCAAATTCTGCTGTCATTGAAGGGCAATTATTATTAATCATATCACTGGTATATGATGTGAAGGCTAACTGTAATCCATGGTATGAAAGTTCATAGCTGCCTAATGCCATGTTAGGCATTTCATTCTATAAAGTAAGACACAAAAAATTATATTTCTTTAAAAAGTGAAATGAATATGTGTATAATGGAACTCTATTTTAGAAATAAAATTATAGGGGAGCAAATTTGTTGCATTGTTGGATTGGAGCAAATTTGTTAAAAACATTGTTGTTATTTAAATATGTTTAGAAACTAAATAATAATATGGACTGAACATCCTTCCATGCACATTGTAGAATGAAATAATTAAATTTTTATCAGATATGATGTCACATGGTTAAAAAATGGCACCATTTTTGGGTATTTTTATAAACACCATGTAATTTTTGTGTGCAGAGTTTGGGTAGACTTGTATGATACATTAGTGTTACAATAAGACACCATATACTACTTTCGAATGAGATAATGTTAGTAAACATCCTAAAAATTCCTAGCTATCAAACATTTTAAATTTAAAAATTAACTACCAATTGTGTAATTTTTTAAGGTTACAAAGAGTAAAATCATTTACAAAATATAGTCATAAAATTTTAAAAAATATTTAGTAGTTGTACATCTATGTAGTTTCTCCCAAAACCGATTCAAAGTAGATATATTATCAAATATTAAAAATGTCATTACCATTGAAGGAGACAAAACTGGAGCTACATCTTTCAGGGAGCAAGAAAAGATAATTTTATGCAGATCATCTGTAAAACAAATTGATGTTACTTTTTAACAGCTTTTAATCAAGAACAACTTTAAATGGCAAGTTATTTTCATATTAAGCAAGCACTTATTTTCTTCTATATTCCTAAAAGTAACAAACAAGTCTATAAAACACATTTAAGTAAATACAAAAGACATTTTACAAACTGCTAAACAATTAAATTAAAAATTAAATATACATAGGTATGAGATACTTTTATATAAATGATACTCAAATTTGTTTTACAGCATAGTAAAATAAATCAGCATACCACTTGAAATACATGTTTCATCTGCAGATAATTCAGAATTTAATGCACATTCAAGTAAATCCTGTAGCACAACACTTTCAACCAACTTTTCAACTTTTTTTTCAATAACATCTGATGACAAAGGCATACCTATAAAAAGTAGTAAAGTTAATACAATAACAATCAAAATTTAAAAAATAAGTAAAAGAGACAAATCATTCAAGTTACAGTATAATTAATTATTTTGTTTCTTACACATTTTCACCTAAGAATAATAAAATACTATCTCCGAAAAATCACGCAGCTTAGTCGTTCAGTTCAAATTGTGTTATTGGCGTTGTTAAAGGGTTGCTGCAAGGCATTGATAACCTTTTCAGTCCTAGCTGCTCCAAATGTTCCCCTGGATCCTGGATTCAATGACAATCTCAGGCGGTCTTATATGGCAAGCAGGTTGCCACATTAGGCACTACATTTTTGTCACCTTAAAATCAAATAACACTGTCTTCTGGTCTGGAAAGCTCATTTCATTAGTTTGTAAGTGTGACATCATCGAGCTGACAAAAAGCCAAACCAATTGAATGAGCATCTGCAACGATCTGAAGTAATTATTATTATTATTTGATTTAGTGATATATTTGAATGGGGTGGATTGGTTATGGGTAGTGTTTTCAATTCACATCTGATTGCAAGTCGCCAAGGATCAGGGTCCCTGAAGTTTGCCGAACAGAGATATTACTTTTTTATATTAAGGTGACGACATTATCCTGTTGACTGTGCAGCTGAATTCGAAAACATAGCTACACCACTCAATTGGATGGCTGCTGAAGGGTAGACGGGATAATATATGTAAGTTCCTTAATTTCTATACATACTATATTAGGGCCAAACTTTGCTCCCCTTTTTCCAAATTTGAAATTGAAGTATTGGAATATTTTGTACCATGATCAGTTTCATATCAATTTGCAATATGTTCAATCAAAAATTGATGTCTAAATGTTTGTAAACCCCATTACAAAATATTTTATTGTGATTCGAAGTACTTTTTATATATTATTTTGTAAGTGGGGCGAGGAGGCCTATATATTTCAAGTGATCCCTGACTTTGCTCTACTCTTCATTTTACTTGGTATTTATACCGAAAACTCCTTGTGAGACACTTATTTTACCAAAAAAAATTCTAAAGAAAAACTAGTTGGGCACATATTTCACAAATGAGGGAACACTTAGAAAATTTTCATAGGGCCATACTTAAAAAAACCATCTGATCTTCAAAGAAATCAAGAAGAAAAATATCAATTCAGGCAAACTGATATCTGGAAGAACATTTAAGGCACTTGCACATGGCCCTTATTTTAAAGGGGCCTTTTAAAATACTTTTATAAAGGTAATGTGAAAGAGTTTAAAATAATTTTATATAATATTGAATTTTTAAAATCAATATAATAAGTAAAGCTTTCAAATTATTTTATTTATGCTGTATATTTATTTATTGGATTAAAGGTGATTGAATTTGTTATTTTACATTCAATGAATTTAAGTTGGTGGGCAAATGTGCCTTTGGCCCTGTGCCTCTAAACTGGCCAGTCCCTGTATTCACGAGACCTTCATTCACGTAACATTAAGAAGTTGAAACTAATACAAAAATATAAGATACTTAATTCAAAAAAATGAAATACAGTAAAACACCGTTTATACGTCTCTCATTTATACGTCTTTTACATTTATACGTCGTTTTCGCTAAGTCCCAATTCATTCAAATAATCAAAATTGTTTTCAATTATACGTCTTTTCATTTATACGCCGTTTTACGTTGGTCCCTTGAAAGACGTATAAACAGTGCTTTACTGTACATAAATTAATGAAAACTTGCCATTTAATTGATAAGAAATCAAAACATTTTTTGCTAAAGCTCCTATCCCACGTGAAACAATAATTCTTCGTTTCAGCACTTCTATGTACACTTTACTTTTATCAAATTTGTGAAGTTCAATGTAACTATCAAAAATTGAAATGAACTTGTCGGTAAGAAGATGTAGAACTTTGAGAATGATTCTCTTATCATCCATATTTCTCCCTCAGATGTACTATTATGGGCATATACCTAAAAAAATAAGATTGTAAGCACTAAAAGACAAACACATTTATCTTATATTATTTCAATGAAATAAACATTCCAAAAGTCACAAATTGTGAACAAGAAAATAACTATAAATGTGTACTTTTATAGGTGGGTAATTCCATGGCAGTGTAACATCAGTCATGTATCAATTCTCCCTTATTTCATACAAGATAAACTCCTCCTGCCTAAAAACTGGTGGGTTAGACTAACCCACCAATTTTCAGGCAGGAGGAGGTTATCTTGTATGAAATAAGGGAGTATTTATATGTGACTGATGTTACATTGCCATGGAATTACCCCTTAACCTTATTTGTTGTGTGTGAGGGATCAGAGTTTATAAAGGGTGTTAACATACCTTCTTTTCGATACAAAAAGTTTGTACATTTCATGCCAAATTAATTCCAAAGTGAGATTTAAAATTTTCCATTTTATTGACATACTGAACATCTGAAAATTTGTAACCCTCCTTTGCGATTAAATTATCTAGCTTCTTAGATTGAAAAACCTGGTCACATTATCCAAACTTACTTGCAGGGAACACTCCTAGCTTTTAGTAAAAACTATGTATATTTTCATTATTTTAGGGGTGCTTAGAGAAGAGATGTATCTTTATTTGATAATTTATGTGGAAATTGAGTGAAAAATATGCGTAAATGAACTTATATCTTATTCAATGATTATTTACTTTTTTTTTAAAGGGAAATCCCTTTTAAAATCCATCTAAAACCTACAAATGCTTGTGCTTTAGAATCTTTACCTTACTAGAGGAAATTCGGATTCAGGGGATTATTTTAACATAAGAATCAGCTTGACTTGTTTCTATGGCATTTTTGACAATTTTTTATGTCTACCAGTGTAACAAAAAAGGTAATTATTTTTTAACGAATACAAAGTATTTGTCCAATTTCTTCACACAAAATGTATTCTACTAACAGCAAAATAATTAAGTCCTTTCCATAATCCTAGCTTCGTATGACGAAAGGAAAGGCGCGAAAAGCAAAGCAATATTTACCTTTTTAGTGTAAATAAAAAAATTTCAAATCAATATCGTTTAGAGGCAGAATCTTTACGAAATTCAAACCAATCAAAAAAGACATCATAGGTACACGAACCAATAGAATATGAGTATTGCACAAACTTTTCACATTGAAGAATTGATGCCATATTTTTGAAGTTAATAAATAAGTTTTATTACTTTTCATTTTGGATGAGACCTTTTATCTTCGACGGTTGTTTTGAAAATTAATTAAAGAATCGGCTAATCTTTATTTTATCTTTTTTTATTTTTAGACACCGTAATCAAATTCACTTTGTCAGGATGCCTTTTTCTCAACTTAAGTGATTTTCTACTTTTAAAACTACTACTACTACTTCTAGAACTATTAAAAACAAACAAACGTGTTCTTGACTCGCTTGAACGTGAATATCAAGATTTTGAACTTTCTTTGCTTTTATTTTTAATTTTAAAACTTAAACTAAATATGAGTCGTGTGCCAACAAGTTCGTTGGTTGTTCCTGGTCAGTGCCTATGTCACGCGAGTGAGTATTACACTGCTGGGAACGGAACATACCAACAAGGCGATTACATATATTCTAGTTTGACTGGATTTGTCGATTTCAACGAAGTGGACAAGGAAACTGTCGTAGAAGTAAGCAAAGGATTCAAACGAAATATCATTCCATCAGCCGGTGTCATCGTGACTGCTAAAGTAACTAACATTAGACGAAGGTATGTGAAGTGTTCGATATATTGTGTCGAAGACAACGTTCTTCAAGAACCGTTTCGTGGCATCATTCGCAAAGAAGATGTTAGGATGAAAGATCGTGACAGAGTTGAACTGTACAAATGTTTCAGACCAGGGGACATTGTTCTTGCAAAGGTTGCGTCTATTGGAAGCATGCATTCTTTTAACTTGACTACTGCAGAAGATGAACTTGGGGTTGTACTGGCCATGAGTGAAGCAGGATCTGAAATGGTCCCAACTAGCTGGTCAGAAATGATGTGCACTAAGACCTATGTGAAAGAGTCTAGAAAAGTTGCTAAGGTGGTTCCACAAAACTTCATATCAAAGAACTTTATGAAATTTCAAAAAGAGTTTGAAAAGCAATAAAAATTTCTTGCATCTCTGACACTTCCTTTTTTCCTCAATATAGGGGAGAGTGGGGATGAATGGGACAAATTTCACATTTTTGCTAAAATTGAAAAAAATATACATTTTTCAATCCTGTAACAAGTTTAAAACTAGTGATGGGCAGGTATCGATACCAAATACTTAAGTATTCGATACCTAAAAGTATTGTGTGTATTCAATACCCAAAAAAGTATCGATACTTTATTGACATATTTCGTTTTAAATTTTTTAATGAAATAATCTTTAAAATACCAACTGTAGATCAAACGCAGCTAGTTTCTGTTTTCATTTCGCAACGCTCAAACCCGAGTCGTTAATCTTCCGCGAGCAAAATTTGACGCGGCGCGTACTTTGGTTTTCCCCCCGCGAAAATGCTTCGAAGATACCTCTCGACTCTTTCCACATTGACTCACTTTGTATATCAGTATCAAGTTCGAACTTGATACTGATACTCATATGATACTATACTCATATGATAATATACTCATACTGATACTCATATGATAATATACTCATACTGATACTCATATGATAATATACTCATACTGATACTCATATGATAATATACTCATACTGATACTTTTTTTGACATCAGTAATTTTGTTATCAAAGCTGCGGGTACTTTTTCCGATATCAGTACTTAAGTAATCAAATCTTATAATCAATTACTTGCTGTTGACTTATAAGATTCGATTATACGATTACTTACTGAATATTTTCAAATGGATACCATATTTTTTATTTGTGCCAATTAATGGAAAATTATCCAGATTTCAGTAAATTATTTTAAAATAGCTAATTTTTTTCGATTTGGTCTTCATCTCATTCTGTGATGGTTCGGGGGGGGATGATTTTGTTGGTGGATCTACTAGTTTTCGGCAAGGGGTGGGAAAGTTCGCCGATGGTTGGAGATGTTGGGTCGGCTTTGCAGGAGAAGGTTTACGTGCTCTGCTGATGTTCATGTGTGACTTTTCTCCCGCCATTTTAATTTCGGTTTCGGCGCGCAGGGAAGGTGTGTTTGATTGGATTGGGTTATCGGAATATGTGCGGCCTTGGCAGGGGGGGTTCGGGTGTTTCTCCTTCTTTTAGCTATTTGAAATTCGTGGTGCGGCTCGGCGTTTTCAAGATCTTGTTTTCCGGGGATCGGGAGCCCGCTTTTTGTTGGATCGCTTTCAGTTTTTTGAATTTCAGTCTGATTATGGATTGGCCCTATAAAAATTGTCTCTTAAGGTTCATTTCCCGACATTGAAAAAAAGTACTCGATACCTAAAATTATCGATTTTGCCCATCACTATTTAAAACCAATAATTGAACTCTTGGTTACATTATAAATGCGTGTATTCAATCAATTACCCATTATTTAAACTCAAAGAAAAGTTTTTATGAACGCATGTATTTTGTCTCATTCATCCCCGTGGAGGGAATGGATGGGACACCAAGTGGGGATGAATGGGACAGTTAAAAAAGTTCAAAAATTTACAAAATAACAAAGTTATTATAAATATTGGACAACGTTTAGCTTTTTAAAAGAACAACACACTTCTATTTTCCAAAGAAACAAATTAAAAAGGCATTTAAAGGGCAAAAAAACAGCCTACATCCTACATTATTCGACTTAATGACGAGTAAAATTAACACATAAACTGAAGCAAATCCTTTTGTTCTTTCAGCTCAGGGGTTGAAGCTGGTGTTATTTCTATTAATGCTACTCGCTTATTATGGGTTTGTACTTTTAGGCAGGCCTGACGAGAAGGGGGGGGCGAGGGGGTAAGATCCCCCGGGACCCAAAGATTTTCATATTGAGTAAGTACTAAGACGAATATCATTTTGAATAGTTTGGAAATTAATTTGTTCACATAAAGGTCCAAAAATGAGTAAATTCCCAGTTGTCTAGGGCAGGGGTCGGCAACCTGCGGCTCGCGAGCCGCATGCGGCTCTTTTGATGTAAAGTTGCGGCTCTCCAGTTCCATTCGAAAAAATTAATTATTTACTATCAAAACTCTTAAAAAATCAGAAAATATATTTTAAGTACCTAATCAAATCAATGTGACTCACAAATCGCGGTGTAACCCTAAGTTCTCAAGATGATTCAAAACGCTACTTTTAAGGGTAAAAACTCCAAACAATTTCTGGGGGAGAACCCCCAAACTCCCCTCAAAATTTTGGATTATAATATGCGCTGTTTTTTCTTGAAAATTCTGTGATTTATGAGGAGAGTGATCCTCATTGGGTCTAATATAGAAGTTCTTAAAAATTTAATTAAAACACAACATTTAGAGGCAAATTTCCAAAATTTTTCTTAAGTTTCCCCCACCCCCTTGAAAATCGGGTGTTTATTATAACTATACTATTTTTCCTTAAAAATTCTGCCACTTAAATAATGATCCTTTTAAGTGCAATCCAAAAAGGCCTAAAAAGAAGCTAAAACGCTATTTTTAAGAGAAAATTTTTAAAAAATGTCTGGGGGAGGACCCCCAAACCCCCATATTTTTCTTGGAGTTTCCCATTATTTACAAAGATTTGAAATTAAGTTTACTAAAATTAATTTCCAATGTGTAAGTAAGACATCAAAAACTTGAAGTAAAAAAGCACCCGAAAGGAGGTAGTACCTCAGAAAAATGTTGGGTATACCTCCCCAACACACACAAATCTCAAATTTATAAAATCACCCTCCCAATCTAAAATCAAATATAATAAGCATATATACTATAACATTGAAACAAAAATTTTAACGGCTCTTTAAAAACGGGGAAATATTGTAATTTGTAACTTTTGGCTGTTTTGTTTCAAAAGGTTGCCGACCCCTGGTCTAGGGGCATATTTTTAATAATTTTCTGGGGGGACCCCCAGACCCCCTTTATTGCTTGTTACTCATCGTATTATCAAAGAAAACGATATTCTTAAGTTGAGTAAAATTCCTAGAAATATTTTAAAAATTACATTAAGCCTATGAATGCATGGGTGGGGTACTTCAGAATATTTTTGCCCCCTACCTCGAAATGAGAAGTATAGGTATGTCACTGGGGGCCCGCTTTTCAACCTTGTCCCCGGGGCCCGACTTGGCTCTCGGCGGCCCTGCTTTTAGGAGTGCAAATAAATAATTTTTGACCTCAAAGCCATTCCTCTCCTGCAGTAACATTTTCCCTGCCATTTTGAAGGAACTTTTCATAAAAATAGAGCATAAAAACCTAACTTGTTTGAATAACACTGTTCAACAAATTTGACCTTCAAAATTTTTTCCTTGATGAAAATAGTCATCTCTTATAGATTTTGGGTCGCTGAATACGAAAATCACCATTAAAATTCTCAATTGACTCAGGATTTTCGGGGAACAGCCCCTCCCACTTTTTACGTTTTTCAATGACTTAATGACTTTGAATTCGATTATCAGGGTTGAAAAGCATTACTTTAGTCTTTAAACTACATCCAAAGGGACAAGGAAGGTTGAAATTTGTAAAATATGACATTTTGTAGCAAATGGATAGGTTTAAGGGGTTTTTACCCCCTTATAAATGCCAAAAAAATGCTTAAAATTGTAGAGGTTTTTATATGCTATTTTTTCCTCCTATTTTTTACTCAATTCACGTTTGAAGGATTCTAACCCTTCAGCAAGGACCCAAATTCGATGGCTATATGCAGCAATGATTTTTACTAAAAGCGGTTGAGGTATTAACGTTCCCAAAGCACCCACGGAAGGGTTCGGAAGACTTCTGGAATCGCGAAGGCGCTCGCGAGCTCAGGAATTAATATTAATGATTTTGAAACGATTACAAATGACGTTATTCTAATATTTTGGGTCTATCCTAAGTAGAAACTCTCCAGTTCTATAAAAACTGACCGGTTTTAGGGAGTGAGGATTCCATGTTTCAAACTGTTAATAGATACACGGCTGTGGATAAAAATTAGGGGGGTCCCCTTGAAAACTGAGGGTGAGGGAGGAAAATGGGTGTCATATTTGAATTCAGCAGGTTATTTTACACAAGAATCAGCTGAAATTCAGTCGGTTGCATTTTGACTTTTTTTTGTACAGCATTTTAACTCTAACTGCGGCATTGGAACCCTTACGTGAATGCTTTGGGGACGTTAATACCTCAACCGCTTTTAGTAAAAATCATTGCTGCATATTGCCATCAAATTTGGGTCCTTGCTGAAGGGTTAGGACCCTTCAAACGTGAATTGCGTAAAAAATAAGAGGAAAAATAGCGTATAAAAACCTCTACAATTTTTTGGCATTTTTAGGGGGTAATAACCCCTTAAACCTATTCATTTGCTACAAAATTTCATATTTTACAAATTTCAACCTTCCTTGTCCCTTTGGATGTAATTTAAAGACTAAAGTAATGCTTTTTGACCCTGATAGTCGAATTCAAAGTCATTAAGTCATTGAAAAACGTAAAAAGGGGGAGGGGCTGTTCCCCGAAAATCCTGAGTCAATTGAGAATTTTAATGGTGATTTTCGTATTCAGCGACCCAAAATCTATAAGAAATGACTATTTTCATCAAGGAAATTTTTTCATTGTTGAACAGTGTAATTGTTTAACCATAACATATTTGAGATGACAGTTGCAACTATTTGCTCATTAAGACTTTGCATATTCACACATGAGTTTGGAACATAATACACAAGTTTAATTAAACATAAAGTTTTGCACCCTATTTTAGTAAACTTTATCAGAAATTACTTAAATGAGTTGAATATAGCAAGCTATTGATGGAAAGTTTTAGAAACAGGAAATCAAGTGATGATGGAACTGTCCCATTCATCCCCGTACCCACTTATTTTTTAAAAACTTAAATTAGACTAGGAAAAAATCCATGGATTTTTTTCATTTAAATTGGAAACTATACTAATATAAGTACTCTTTCAACACACTGTAAAATTTATAGCTTTAGTTAAATTATTTTTTAATAAATAATTATAGAAGTAAAATGATAAAAGTTACTTTTGGTATGGGAAAACACATTTAGTTGTCCTATTTATACAAAAATGGAAGCTGATGTCAATGAACACAATTTTTTGAATAGGCTAGGTACTACTATCTTATGGATGAAATAACAAAAATTTAAAGTGAAGTTAAGGTATAGCTGTCCCATTCATCCCCGTTCTCTTCTACACTGGTGTTCAAAATTAAGAGTAATTACACATTTGTGTGATTTTCTCCAGATTTACTGGGTAGATTTGATGAAATTTAGTATAAACATAGGTTGATAAAATATCCAATAAATAATCATTCAAAAATTGTAATACACGCGCATGCGTAGGAGTCATAACCGTCAGAGTTGAAAGGTATGAAAAAGCGGTTCCAGAATAGAGCAAAATAGTGGGTTTATAAGGGGTATGACACCCTCCCACTATCATGCATGCTTCCTTGAGGGATTTTATAGCGTGAATAAGGCAGATAATAAAATTTTCTGTTCATTAAGCCTACTTTCTCAGAAACCCCGTTTTGGGGCTCTGAAGGGTCTCGCTTGTGTTAATTGGAATGAGTGCATAATGTTTATATATATCTTTAAATTCGATTTAGCTTTCATAGAGGAAGGACGGGTCTCCGCGGCTGCTGGAGTCGTGATTAAATAAAACTTTACTTTTACTTAATTCATCTTACGTTTTCTTCTTGGATTTGGGACAGGGACTCTATATATAAGGCAATTGCTCTCGCTACCCCCCTCCACATAACCTTCAGATCCCCAAAACGGGGTTTCTGAGAAGATACGCTTAATGACCAGGAAATTTTATAATCATTCAAAGAGGCAAGCACCATAGTGGGAGGGTGTCATACCCCTTATAAACCCACTATCTTGCTCTATTCTGGAACCGCTTTTTCATACCTTTCAACTCTGGTGGTAATTACTTCAGCGCATGTGTGTGTATTACAATTTTTTAATGGTTATTTCTTTGGTATTATACCAACCTATGTTCAAACCAAATTTCATCAAAATCTATAAAGTAGATCTGGAGAAAATCGAACAAATGTGCAATTTCCCTTAATTTTGAACAGCAGTGTATAAGGTGTTATTAACTGTTTAGTACAGTGAAATGTATATAATGTAAGGCAGGGTGTGGCCAACCAACCTACTGCATACTAAGTGCCAATAATATCAGGTGAGCAGTTTCGTAACTAGAGTTGACTCATGGGGGGTAGGGTGTCTCAAAAAAAACTTTTTTTCGAAAAACCTCGCTCCCCAGGGCTTTTCCCATTCCTTTTGGTCCCAAAAGATAGTGTGTAAAGTTTCAGCCCCCAAAGTTAACTCTAGGGTTTGCCTGTAGATCCCCAAAGTTTGAGAAAAGTGGAAAAAATTATCTGTTTTCAGAATTTTTAAAAATTATATTTTCAGATTGATACTGCGATAAAACTGGTTCAAATGTGTCATTTAGGACTTATTTAGATGGAATATATTTATTTATGTGTATTAACTGCACCCTAGATTTAAGATTAAAGCGTACTACTTAAGGACGTTGCACTCGCCAAAGCTTATAATGCACTACCGGGGGACGAAATGAACTAAATTTGAATTTCTTCAAAGGAACTCCCTCAAATGATGCCATTTGATGCTAAATTGATATTATAAATTATAAAAACCCTTGAAATAACAATAATGAGGTCTTCCACTGAGCTTTTAATGTAAAAAGTGATTTTCTTCAAAATTTCTCTTTTCCAGCTTATCAAACCAAAAATTTATATTAAAAATGATGGTTGTTGTACTTTTTTAGATACCAAACATTTAAAACTTTATGGGGTTTTTATTTTTAATAAGTAGAATTAAATTTTAAACCGCACAGATCAAAAATGACATGGATATTTCCTATACCAGACGTTAAAATCGATTTTCTTTTTTTAAGTTTGGAAAATTACTTCCTTTTAACGTATTAGAGGAAAATTTTAATTAAAAACTGCTTTCTTTAACATTTCAACCAAGATTCACAAGCATTAAACTATTTTCCTAACTTTGAAAAAAGAAAATAAATTTTCACATCTGGTATAGGAATGTTCCATGTCATTTCCGATCTGTGCGATTTAAAATTTAATTCTACTTCTTAAAAATGAAACCCCTATAAAGATTTCAATGTTTGGTATCTAAAAAAGTACAACAACCATCATTTTTAATATAAATTTTGGGTTTGATCAGCTGGAAAAGAGAAATTTTGAAGAAAATCACTTTTTACATTAAAAGCTCAGTGAAAGACCTCATTATTCTTATTTCAAGGGTTTTTATAATTTATAATATCAATTTAGCACCAAATGGCATCATTTGAGGGAGTTCCTTCGAAGAAATTCAAATTTAATTCATTTCGTCCACCTGTAGTGCATTATAAGCTTTGGCGAGTGCAACGTCCTTTAGTAGTACGTTTTAATCTTAAATTATAAGGGCTATAGGGTGCAGTTAATACACATAAATAAATATATTCCATCTAAATAAGTCCTAAATTACACATTTGAACCAGTTTTATCGCAGTATCAATCTTAAAATATAATTTTTAAAAATTCTGAAAATTGGTCATTTTTTCCACTTTTTTAAACTTTGGGGCTCTAAAGGCAAACCCTAGAGTTGACTTAGGGGGCTGAAACTTTACACACTATCTTTTGGGACCAAAAGGAATGGGAAAAGCCCTGGGGAGCGAGGTTTTTCGAAAAAAAGTTTTTTTTGAGACACCCTAATGGGGGGTGTTAATCCATCCCACCAGTGAACTATAAATTTCCAAAGGTCAAAACTTCATTTAAGAGGCCGAATTGTCAAGTGTAAAACACAGTAAGTATAAAAGACCTCAAAATTTCAGAGGGGGGCTGGGGGTTCTCCCCCAGAATTTAAAAAAATTGTCTCTTAAAATAGTGTTTAAGCTCATTTTGAGGTCTTTGGGTTCAATCCAAAAAGAACGATTCCTTGTAAACCGCGCAATTTTCTAAGGGAAATTTTTCAGTTCTTCATGTTTTAGAACAAGGGTTTCCAACTTTTAAGTCCTTGAGGGCGCAATCAAAATTAAAAGTAAAGTGGCGGGCCGCACAGTAATCTGTGGATCCTTTCTATCCATGATAGATTTTTGGGGATTGAGTCTTATGGTATGGAATTTTTCTAGCGAAAGAGGGCATATTAGTATTATCATATTGTGAAGCTACTACACAGTGTATTTTAGAAAATTTCAGAGGATATATAAATTTTTTACCCCATTACATACAAATTTTGACGACCAACAACAGGCGTGAAGCCCAACTAGGTTTGTCCATTCAACTCAAACTACTAGATTCCCAGTATTTGTAAATTTTATCCTTAAATTCCTTTACTCCATTGGAACTTATAAATTTTATGACTTTCGCTTAATTTTAATAGATTTTCTCCCAAACGCATTCTAGTATTTTGTACTACATTTAGAAACTATGTTTTTCGGTTTCAGATATTTTTGTTGGGTTCGTTTGAATAGCTTTGTGAAAATTGCTTCAAAAACCCTAGAACTACATTTGTAGTTAATAAGGTTTTCCACTTCAAGGAATTTATTAGTTTCTATATTTCATTAAAGAATTCATTAATAGTTTTCTTTCATAGACTAAACTTCAATTTCCTTAGATCTCAATTCTAGGTGCAATATTTTTTTAAGATTTCTTCTGTGGGTAGATTTTTTTATCAACTTAAATTGGATATAATATTTTAGTTGATTTAAAGACGAAACTCAAAATAGGAAATTCGCTGCGATGAATTTTTGGAAATTTAAAAATGAAGGTTAATGAGCATAAATTTGTTTAGCATTAGAAAGATATTAAAGCTTACCCTAATAACATGTAATTGGACCCCCACTTTGGAAATTATGCAATTATTTTGATTTTTATTTGTGCTAAAACAAATCAGAAAACTGTTTTCTTAACTTAAATACTAGATGCTTTAATTCCTGAAAACAGTCTCTAAATAAGAAACAATTCTCTAAAACAGTGTGGTCCTGGTCCAACGCAAGATCCACATGCAGCCCTCGAAGAGAATTAAAGCCCCCTGCCAAAAAAAAGTTTTCCTAAACCCTCGTTTAATTTTTTTTTCCAGAAATGTGTTAAAACTGTTTTATAGGGTTTTCCCAAAATATTTCTGGTAGAATCCCTGACACCAATTTAAAATATTTGTTCTCTTCAAACGATAAACGGAACACCATTGAAATGGTATATCTGGCTGCATCTGGGGGAATTTAGAATTTCAAGCTGGAGGCAGTGGCTTATTTTCTATTATAATGATCATTTATGTTTTTCTTTTATGCTAATTTAAAAATTCTGTATGCTTCATTAATATGATCAATATAAAATCAATATTGGAGCTATGGGTCATTAATTTTTTTCTACCTGTGAATTTTATAAAGAAAATTTATCCCCTCTTTCATTTCCAAAACGTTGTCAAATGCCTGAATAATAGTTTTAAATAATGCGTCTTGTTCATTATGAGGGACACATTGTCACAAAGGGCGAGAGGAGTTCAACCGCGCTGTGACTCACAAATTTTATATTTTCCACACCGCTGAATTACTATTATTACTGAATTACTACGTATTTCTTCAGTTCTTAATTATTTTAACGGGTTAATGGAATTAGTTAAAATTAAAAAAATTATGATACGTATTAGTTAAGTTTAAGATAATGTGTTCTTACAGTGAAGAAAGGGGAATTGAAGCATAATAAATGGGTGGGAATGGTGGATATTGAAAAAATCCGGTCAACGCAAAAATCGGTCATCAAGAACCGTTCAATTAAAACTATTTATTATAAGTGTAAAGCTCTATGAGTTGTTTTTTTTACCGGTTTTTGCATTGACAGGAAATTATGCGACACTGGAATGGTTACCTGCTGTAAAATTAGCTTTCTCTTGCCAAATAAATGCCAATAGGAACACCACGAAAAAAATACCAAAGGTGGCCTCATAAATCTAGCCGACTCTAGGTTGAGAGAAAGTGAGATAAAAAACCTTTGCCCTGGATATGGTTTATGTTTATATATTTTCTCTGAATAATGCATTGCGTGCTGTCCTAATGGTTTGGGTATTAAATTACCTAGAAGGTCTCATAACTAATATTGTTGTCTATTTAGATCTGTCGTAGATATTTGGTTTGATTGTTCTGTGATACTACGTTTGATATTAGGTTTGAAACTTACCTATATTTCAGAATAATCATACATAGTATAAGTTACATAAGAGAGAACGATGTACACAAATAACAAGTTTATTTAACTGGAAATATTTCGTTTCTTTATTCACCCATTCATCCCTAATGTGTGAAGCGTTTCACATACTAAAAACTTAAAATTTGCCAAGTACAAGTTTAACAAGTTAAGAATTTTGTTTTCCGTTAGTAAGCCATACAACTCCTCGTGTAATGTTTCTTTTCAGTATCAAGGTACCAGTTTTTTGAGAAACCCTTTTTAAAAATGTATCAAAAATATTTCATGAGTGTTAATTTTTTTATTTTATAACCGAAAACACTCAGAAATAGGTAGAAAAATTTTCCGTCTAAGCATCAGAGTTTTTTTAACAGCACGACACAAAATTAAAATCTATCAACTACTCTTGTTTTTCTACTACAGCGTATAGGTAGATCCATCCTTTTTTATTGCAAGTTGTGCTCTCACAAATATAAATTCAGCAGTAAAAAAATTAGCTTTTTTGTACAGAAGATAATTTTTCACCCTGATTTTGAAAAAAAACCCTTATTTTAACTGGATTTTTTAAAAAGTTATTTTTAAAATTGCAAAGAGTGAAGTTTATTTTAATTTTGAGAGAAGAACAATTGAATTGTGTTAATTTAATTAAAAACACAAATTTTCTTCCAGTAAATAAGATCATAAAAAGCCATTGCCTTAAAAGTTGCTTCAATGAGTATGCAGGTTATTTAAATATGAAATTAGAGGAGCACTCTTTGAAATTGTTCTGTTACCATGTTGTCAGAAGCTTTTTTTTCTTGGTAGTAGGTACTGCTAAAAAAAGCAGCAGCGGATGGTCAGATGTTCTCGCGCGGGATGCAACCGTCGCTATGACAACAGGTTGCATCACCGGACTCTGCTTTCACCTGCGCTTTTTCTTGCTCTCTGTTTCCGTTTTACCTTTGAGTTGTGGGTTTACCACTTTGCCAATGTTATTGTTATTTTGGTGATTTTTGTGAACTGAAACTTTGAAATTTATAAATATTGGTTCAGTTTTCAATGATGGGACTTAAGGTTTTTCCCACATATCCATCTTTTATTCAATAAATCTATACTAATAAAGATTTTTCTGTAATAATTACACGAGTCAAAGATTCTACCCCGAATTTACTTTGGAAAATTATTTAAAAATAAAATAGAATGTTACAAAACTATGTACTTACTTAAAAAAAGGAATTTATATATATTTTTAATTTTTTTATCCATTTACTCATAGGCCTAGATCAGTCTTAAAATGTAATCCTTGGTGTTTCTGCAAAGCGTGAACGAAAAATTTAAAACACTATTCTAAGTCATCAACATTGCTCGCGGACCGTATAATACATAGAACCATATGTAAAAATAAAAGACTCGAACAATTTTAAACTAAGTTTTGATTGAGTTGAATCGAGGTCCCGTAAAAATAGGCCAAGATGCACTGATCGCCACTTTTGCTTTGGAAGTAAAATGTTTTTTTGCACAGTTAAATTTGCCAGTTGAGAAAGGTATTCCTAAGTAGATATGTTACGGGCAATGTGATAAATCGGGCATTATTAATAATGCTCGAAGTGGAAGAGGGAAATGTGATAAATTCAATTGTATGTATATCAGATGAGATAAAAAATACTGGGAACACTATATTTATTAAGGCGATCAATGAAGTTTTTGAGAAACAAATTAAACAATATAGGTGAGATTATTTCTCGTTTTAAAAGTCCTATATCTATCACAAAGAGATCCGTTGATCCTATTGCAGTGCTCACTTTTGCTTTAGCTTTAAAACATAACCTTAGGGTGGCCTACTTTTCTATGGGAAAAAACAAAGTGTTATGAAATTGCCACGGCACCCCCTCAATTTTTTAGACCTACAGAGAAAACTATTCAAGCAAAGTTTGGGTCTGTACCTTAATTAGAAAGCGATGACCAAAGAGGAGTGAAAAAGTCTAAATTCGAAAATATTCATACAAAACAACTAAAAAACCAAAGATAAAACCCTCTCATTTTGTTCATGATTTTATATAGGAAACTACTAACGTTATCGATATAATGTTCCAGGTTTTGTTTTTTTATCACCTTTATTTTGGTTGTAGTAATGAGGAACTTGCACGATTTTTGTTTACATTCTAAAGATATAGAAAATTTAAAAATAGGACGAAATGTATCTTTCTTTTTCACTTTTACTTCCCGTAAAGGTAAAATAAAAGCGATTCAATAGTGCACTATTTCCTATACCTCAAAAACGCTAGTTTTCCTACGCCGCTTCTTGTGACGTCACAAGTCCCCCTCCGGTTGTACGGATCGGAAAGCGCTGAGCCACACTGGGGCAACGTTTGAAAGGCACGCGTAATTTTTTTTATTCAAAATACACAATATAACTTGGATATCTGAAATGTGTCAGCACAGTTTTGAAATTCATTTCAATTTCTGAAATATATTATTTATTACCTCGTATAGTTTTAGATCAATGAATTTTTTCTTAAAAATTAAACAAAAAATAGTAATGCTCTTACTGAGTTTAAAGTTCTTTTTTTAAACTAATGACAAAGTTTGTTCTCTCAGGTACATTTTAAAATTCAATTTGATTTTTGATAACTTGGTTTATATAAATTTCTTCATTTGAATTGTACTATAAATAATAGGCTTTTATACCACATATAGTTTGTTTATAAAATATAGAAAACATGTTATTGAGTAAAAAAATCAGCTTGAAGATTTTTTTTTAACATTTAAGCAAAGGATAAAGTTTGTTTACTCAGATACATTTTTCAAATTCAATTTAACTTTTTAATAATTTTTATAGGATTTTTTATTTGAATTGCACTATAATTAATAGGTTCTCAAATTATTATAGTTTATTTTTCAAGTTTTATAATATATTTGTGTAAAAAATCCATTTTAAAAGAAAAATTGGGTACCTATTTTTATCTTGTTAAAATTTTTATTTTTGGTATATTTTTATTTTGCATGTTATAAAATTAAATGTAATAAAAAATTGTAATTAAAAAATTATTTTAGATTTAAAACTTTTTTTAAATTAACACACAATTCGTGTAGTTCCACTAATTTTTTTAACCTTTTATCGAATAAAAATAGATATCAGCTCAGTGGATCGAACCCGGGACAGAAAAAATATCACCCCGTGCGGACGTATTTTTTTAAATTTGATAAAATAATTTTGCGTTTTTCTTAAAAAGAAGTAATTTAGTTATTTATATATATATATTTTAAATTAATACACAAGTTTGTGTATAGTAACTATTATTTTTAATCCCTTATGGAACAAAAATACAATCGGCCCATCGGAATCGAACCCGGGAGAGGAAAAAAAAGCAAACGCTAGGCGCGTATGCTAACCATTATTCCACACTGCTACACCGGAGGTAGGGAAATAACGCTAATACACTCTTTTTTTTGTAGTTGAGGCAAAACTAGGATTTTTATCGAAAAGGGTTGATTATTTTGGGTTAATATTTTACTGCAGGAACCCTGTTATTTTTTCCCTGCATCTTTATCTATTGGAAACGCATAGACACCGTTTGATCGCTGGGGTAGCGTATCGTAACATTTTTTTTACAAGCGAAGAAAAATCATTAAATATGTTAAAATGGTTCTTTGAAAATTTTATCATGTATATTTCTATTTGTCAGAATAGAGTTTCTAAAACTTTTTTTCTTCCCAATTGGTTGTTTAAAAATTGTAAGTGAAAACGATGCGAGATATTTACAGCTATACGTAAAGGCATGGGGACTTGTGACGTCAAACCAATCACGTTGCGTTATTGAGTCACGTGCTTTTTAAGTGATTTTAAACTTAAAATTTTAATTGTATTAATATATTTTTGGGGGTTTTGCGATCATTTTATGTCATTTGGATGATTAATCTGTTGATATCACACAGAAATGTGCATTTCCCCCACGGGTGCAAGTTCCTCATGCATTTTAAAACAGCTAATAACTCTAGTACAACTTAAAAACCTGAAATTAGTTCCATTTTGTTTGTAATTTTTTTGTCTTTGATTTAAAATGCATCATGACGATCATTTTCAAAAAGAAAAATTTCAAAAATTTAAAAATTGTGAAAAAAATTAATTAAAAAAGTTTTTTTAAAAAATATTAAAATCCTTTTAACTCTTAAAATAAACATTACTACCAAATTTCAAGTTGAAAATAAAATTTAATCATGTATAAAAAAATAAAAATGCTTGAAATTTAGGTAAGTCCCTAAACCTAAACTATCCCTAAAATTATACAGCAAGAGCGATTCATTCATGGAAAATTCATAAAATCGCTTGAGAGTGTCTATATGACTTACAACATGCAAAAAATGTCAAACCAAAAAAGTTTTTTCATTAAATTTTTTTTCATTTTTTTTTTAATTTTGAAAAAAAAAAATTTGATCATGATTAAACTTTTTGGTCATGATTCACATTAAATCAAAGACAAAAAATTAACAAATAAAATGGGACTAATTTCATGTTTTTAAGTTGTATAGTTCTAGAGTTATTAGCTGTTAAAAAATGCAAGAAAAGCAACTTTACAAAAGTTCTTTGGACATTAGAAAATTACTACAACAAAAATAATGGTGATAAAAAACAAAACCTGCAACATTATATCTATAACGATAGTAGTTTTTTATAAAAAAATCATGAACAAAATGAGAGGGTTTGATCTTTGGTTTTTTTAGTTGTTTTGTATAAAAATATTCCAATTTCGATTTTTTCACTCTTCTTGGTCATCGACTTCTAATTCAAATACAGAGTTGAAATTTTGGCTTCTATTAGCTGTTCGAAAAAAAGTAGAGGGTGCCCAGAACTCTACCTGAAAAAAAAGGTTTTTGGGCCACCCTAATGTCCCTCAATGTATTAATAAATTTTGAACTGAGTGTTAGTTTTCGCAGAGCTGACCACAGTAGAGAATGGTTGATGCTGTCAAATGCCGCTTTCAGGTCAATAAATGCAGCGTACAATTTCGCCCTTTTTTCCGGAGTTTATCTTGAATGATTGTATTTAAGACAAATGCTTGGTTAATACAACTATATCCTTTTAAAAACCTGCCTGTTCTTCTAATAGAAAGTTTCTCTGGTTTAGCCATGTGATTAAGTCTAACTGTTTAAAATTGAGGTAAATATCTTACTAATTACATGCGTTAGAGAAATCGGTCTATAAATAATTTTCTGGATTGACAAGATCCCCTTTCTTAAAAATACCCAGGAAGAATTAAATTTTTCAATTCAATTAGCTGGAAAGCGTTCGGACTGAAGTACACTATTATTGAATGTTTCGGTGAGATTAGATAACTGATTGCATCTGTATAAGATATTTAAAATATCCAGATCTAAGGTTGTCATACCCAGGACATTTGTTATTTTTGAACACTTGCTTATTGCTATATCAGAGGATGAAATTGGTTTCTTTCGCTTGAATCTCCTTATAATATCCCCAAAAGTTTGAGAATATTTACAGTCAGAAATTGCTGTCTGAATTTTTATAAAGTATAATTGTTTTTTTAGAAAAATCGATTATATAAAATTTTTCTTCGAAACCTTTTGAAAACAATAAAAATTTGGCTTTATATTTTACCAACAAATGCGCATTTAAAACTTTTGGTTCTGTTAACCCGTAAAATTTCCAAGTATAAGTTTGGAAAACACACGACGCAGAGGTTTTAGGAAACGAAGACAGCTTGGAAAACGGAAAAGTTTCTTGGCTGACATTGGCATCACCGTTTGGCGAGTTTTGCGACCGACGTCAACCTTGTAACGAAGGCAGCGGTGTGTAAAAATGCCTTCTCTCCCTTCGTGTATTATAGTGAACATATTTATTAGAAGGTAGTCGCACGTGGAGAAGTTAATTTTGACCGCTGTTTTATATATTTCTGATTAATGTTTTGTTATGAAAGTGAAAAAAAAAGTTAACTATGTGAAAGATTACCATTTGGATTAAAGATTGGCAACATGGGTCTCAGAAAAATGGTGAGTTTTATTATATTTTTTAAATTATTAAAAATAAAAACATGTTTTTTTATTCTATGAATATTAAGGTGAGCAGGGGTGAACTAGTCTAGTGAAAATGGAATTTTCGCTAGTTATGAAATACTTTAAACAATTTTAAATAAATTTTTACTGCATTTAAAACGTTTGGATTAGGGGTTTTATGCTTTTAAGTTACCAAATTAATGGTACTTAATGACTTTTAAGGAGTTTCTCTCAAAAATTACTTGTTTTTAAATCACTTGAAGAAAACATTTAAATTAGCTAAATATTTAAAAAAGCAATTGCTTGTAAAAGTTGAGTTTAGAAATTATGCTCATTTTTAAATACCCCTTGTTAAAGAAATCATTTTCTTCTTAAAATGTACACACTCCGTTCCCTTTCAAACTATTTATTTAATTTTAACTTAAAATTGATGAAAATATGCTAAATCATCGAAATACAAATGTATTCTTTTATGAGGGTTCCATGAAATAGTTTCTGAATTTTATAATATATTTTAATGAAAACGGTGAAAGAGTATAAGTACTATGTGACTATCAAGAATAATATTTTGCAAATTTAATTATGAACGTTAGAATATTAATTCACGTTACGAAAATCAATCATAAATGATGGGGCTCATCGGTGTTATTTCAATCATCCTAAGCTGCCCTGTTGAGCCGCCACTGTCTTTTAATTTAATTCGGCAGACTGTATAATTCCACCGAATCTTATTCATTATTTTATTTTCTATAATACTATAAGACTCTAATGAGTTGGGTTTTTAAAAAATATAAACGTAAATATATATTTTGAGGATAATTGTATTTTTTTTTAATTTTTTCTGAAAGTTTTCTTTTATAAGCGTAAACTTTTATACCAATCTCATCTATTATTACAGTAAAATAACGTTAACAGTTAAATAACGTTATAATCTATTTGATATTTTAGTGCCCATTCCTCCTTAACAGGCTTTCTTTCTCTTTTACTTTCTCTACGAAAAATACCTAAGTAGGAAAACAAACACCGAATCATCTTTATCTGTAAAGATTCTAAAATTGAACAATTCTAAATTTTGTATGTGAACAAGGCGATTCGCTCAGTGGAAAATTTAAATTTAACTTTATCTACTTTTCCAGTGTTTTTGAGTATTTGCTCATTTTTTAAGTATCTTTTTTTTTTCGGTTTGAAAATCTATAAGCTCTGATCTAAATAGATATTTTTGCTTGGTGAAAAATTACAGGTAAAATATTTTCAAGCATCTGTCAAAAGGTTTTGTAACTCTAATTCAGAAAATTACACAATTTATTTTCTCTTAATTTGTGTGTGTGTTTGCTATACTATTTAATTATTTTGTAAGCATAATATACGTATGTCTAAATGTAATAGGTTCCTATACTTCTACAGTATTGTATTATATTATTTAGAAAATAACTTAAGATTTTTAAAAGCGAATAAAATCATAATTTCACACTAAACATTATTTGGACTGGTTTTGATTTTATATAGATTCATAACTAAGCTTTTATGTTTTTAAACTATTTTGTTACCTATCTCAAATCATCTCTATCATCTATCATCAAATCTCTATAATCAAAAGTGTTTATTATTTCTTCCTTTTAGTATATGGCTTTAAAATACTTTTCTCTCATATATTGGACCTCTCCATTCTTAAATACATTTCAACACATGAGATGAGAAAAATCTTACATTCACTCCACACACAGCCTGGCGTTGAGGAGAGTTGGCAAGACCCTTTTTTCGTACCAAATTTCGACACCAAACTTTCAGAACTTTATATTAGTGCAGAGTTACAATCAAGCAACAGGGGTAGTACGAGGATCTTAGAGATAACAGTTTTAAATTAATTAGAGGATTTTTTTAGTTCTTATACGCATAATATCATCCCAAACGCTTTCCAACTCCCTAAAATTTAGTTTCAGTCTTGTGATTCTTGAGTTTCAGGCTACCGACTGGGGGTTACAAGATGGTTAAGGCATTTGGAAGTGGTGAGGTTAACTTACTTTTGAGGATTCGCCACAGTCCTATCCTATTGTCAAATAGGTGATATTAGTTTAACGAAATATCCTGAAGTATTTAAAAAAGCCCCATGTTACTTAAAATATTTTATTTGGGTCTATCTTCGGTTTACTTCTAACCTGTTACCCCAAAAGCCTAAACAACATCCCTGTGTAATTTCTGAACCAAACAACAACTTCTCCCACACGTCCCCACGATATTCAAATGGGAGCACCCATCTCTCTTGTTTACTTTCCGCTTGTTTTCACCGTATTCAGCGCGAGACGCGATCATCACAACAACTACAGCATGCTATAATAGCGCTGGATGATTTGAAAGAAAAAAAATAATCCGGCTAATTGTTATTACTCTGGAGTGTCGACGGTTCCCAGTTAGCCGGCGCGGTTTAACGGGAGAGAGAGTAAAGTGGTCACCCGAGCGTATAGAGGGGGTGGGCGGGGCCCGGGCCGGTCAAAATATAGCAACTAGGAAGTACGGTCTCTCGTTCACGACACGATGCTTCCTTTCTCTGGTGGATTATATTATATTCTCTTGTTTTTCGGTGTTTTTGTGCCATCGAGCATGTTTTTTTTCTCTTTCTCTTTTTGAAAACTTAAAACCGTTCTTTGTTGAGCTTTTGCGTGTCAAGATCGATTTGGTGTTACGTGGTGGTGTTGATGAGTGATAGGGGTGTGATTTGGGGAGGTTTATTTAATGGGGTAACAAAGTCAGTTTTTATTCCGGGAATTCAAAAGTTTGTTTCCAATTTGGTTCAAATTGGGTAGATATTTCAAGAAATAAAATTAAGGAATACCTAACTCCTTGGCATTACAGCCCATGTTGGACTATGGCCTCTCCAACAATTTTTCTCCAAAGCCTCTTGTTTCTTGCTTCCAATTACGGACTTTTAGAATCTTAAGGTCCTTTTCAACCTCATCCAACCATCTTTTGACTGGCCTTCGTCTTTTTCGTTGTCCCTGGCACTGGCCCTTGAAGATCAAAATTAGGGAATGGTGCTTTTAAAAAGCAGATTATACCTTCTTTTAAGAGTGTGAATTGCATTACTGATGAAATAATGTATACGTATGTACATATTACGTTCAAAAAAGTTCAAATTTGAATTAAAATGTTTAGTACTAAACATTTTAATTCAAAATTGAACTTTTTTTTGTTCAGTGTTCTAATGGTCACTATAATGTTCGTTTACAAAGGGACTTATTATACTACTGGGCATGGAACTCATTCTTTTGAGGGACGGGATTAAGGGCTGAACATATTTTCCTACCCTTTTAGTCAGGTATGATTTTTTAGACCGGGATAGCAGACTTTTTCTTACAACACAGATAAATTTGAGATAAATTGTTAAATTCGTCGTCTATTCCTGGAAAGGGAGACTTTTCAGGAGTCTGTGGAAATAGACTGTTTTCAGTCAAGGACAATGGCCCTTTGGTCAAGGTGCCTGGCTTTTTGACCCTCCTTGTAATTCTATTCTGTTCATGATACGTAAATTTTTTTTCACAAAGAAGAAAATAATAGGTTAAAAAAAATCTATTAGACTTGGGGTTCATTTTTCTTGGAACTATCCTGTTTGTCAGATATAAATGAACACAGTGGACGTGAAAACTCTGGAAACATACTAATGTGCAGTTCTACGTATAATATGTTATTTTTCATTTCATCGGGATCACAACCCCAACATATACAACCGAACCAACACGCATAAAAGTAATCTGTTGTTATGTCACAGTTTACCACACTGTAAAAAATAATCCTGCAAAAAAACAGAAAATTTCTGGCAGCAAAAGTTGCCAGAAAAGTTTTGTAGGCCGAAAAATCCTGTAAACAGAAAAAAGCTATTACCTACAGGTAAATGCTGTAAAAAGAAACTTTCTGTCAAGTGAGCTACAGATTTTTCTGTTGCCTCTCAGTAATTTTCTGCTTGTGCGCATGCGTGTGGACTTAGTTGAGTTTTTTAAGATTTTAGTTAATTAATATCCGGGGATAGAACCCACGACCTACCGCATGCTAAGCATGCACGCTACCGCTGCTCCAACGATGATTCAGTAAAAGTAGAAGTTATCCGAAGATGTTTTTTCTTTCTCCGCGAACTGAAACTTGCTGTTTAAGTACAGATAAGCTAAAAAACTAGAAAAAAGCTGTTTTTACATAAAATAAATAGAAGTGCGGTGGGAATGTTACATTACAGAATATCTCTGTAAACATAAAGTCATTGTTATTGAAAATTTCTGTTTTTCTACAGTTTTTTTTACAGTGCAGTGAGTGACAATTTTCCAACCCACAACCCATACATTTCGCAAAAAAAAAACTCCTACTTAATATTCCTCTCAAACTGCCTCCCCTTTCACTTTCCTTCCATATCTCACCCGGTCATCAAAGACATTATACGTCCATATCAGCAAACGCGACTGACGGTGGATAAATAAAAGACAATCACCTTGAACGGGCATTAAAAGTCGGGACACAAAGGGTGGAAACGGAAATGGTGTCCTACCTGCAGGATGTTACCCCCTCTCTTTTCGGACCCCACCCCCCTAAACATCATCTGCCTTCAAGGATGTTGCTTTTCCCATGGAGAAAGAAACAAATGGAACTGGAGCTGTAAACAGCTACGCTGTCGTGTTTTCCGGTCTTGCTTTTTACGCTTTATGAACGCACCCGTTAGAAAGTGGCAAGCTTGAAAGGAGATTTCCTGGTGGTGTAAATATTCCGGCGGGAGGCCTTGGGGATCTTTTGCCTGTTTTTTTACTGTTTTATAGAGGATGTGCTGTTAATTTCGCTTGTTTTGGGTGGATTGGCATTCTTTCCTGCTTGTAAAATGTCCAAGTTTCGAAAACTATTCGGGCTTGAACGTGTTTTCATGTTGATAGAGACCTTGGGAATTTATTTGGATTTCACTTTGGGCGCATTCAAAAAAGTGATTAAAAGTATTGAACATATTTCCTCATTACTGAAAAAACTTTCACATTAAACCGCACAATTTGTGTAAAATATACTTTCAGGCCTTGAAGAGTTTTACTGAGTATGGATATATGCATATAGGTTTTGAAAAATTTATTGTTTTGGGACTTAATCACAAAAAAATAGGCCAATGCAAGTCCAACTTTTCAAACCAAAATGCCCATCATCATTTTTACATAACTTTTCCTGCTTTGTTATCACCCCTGCACATTAATTTTGGCTTGAATTAGAGTGAGAAGGGGAGAGAAGGGTAGAAATGGAGCCAACAAGAAGTGAAAAGACGAAGAAAATAAAATAGAGGGAGAGAAAATCCGAACTTTTTCTTTTTCTTTAAACGCGCCTTTCTGGTTGTTACAACGTTATTAGAACACTTAACTTACATTAACACCACTTACATTACATTAATACCACTTACATTAGCATCTAAGTGGTCCAAAAATTATTTATGCTTAATTTATTATATAATTTGAAGTTATAATAGCATAATGTATAGTTTAAATAAACTTTCTTTAAAGCCTTGAAACAACTTCAGTCAATCAATCCATGAACTTTCATTTAACATTACATCATGCATCAGTGTTAGTGCTTCTCCAATCCCTCCCTTAAACAAACGAAACGAAGCAGGTTCGCAGTTCCTCTCTATACCAAAACACCATCTTCCTCAGCATCTCTCCAAAACAAACACTATCACTGACCCCTACTAACAATGCCAACACACATATCCAGCGACATAAAGCTTCCTAATAGCAAGAAAATAAGGAGGATTCAATTATAGGGCTATTTAAAGCAGGGCGCCCCAGTTCCCAAAACGTTTAATTCCTCAGCCCCTGCCTGCAGTGGATGTTTTTGAAGGATCTGTCGTGCGTGGAGAGCACAGTGTTGCGTGCTGCGTTATGTGGCGGTATTTGGGTATATAAAATCGAGCTCAGTTCTCTATATGTAACGGAGAGTTCAATGAATTAAGGATGTCTTTAAGAGAGATAGGCACAAGAGGGTCGATTTGGAAGGGGATTTAAGTTCCTATGTGGTTAATGGTGTCTCTCTATAAATTGGCATGAATTGGCATATAGGAAAACCGTATCCGCTAAATTTAAGATTTGCTTAACCCCTCTTGCTTTCCCCGTACGGGGCCTATTAAACCCTATTATTCCCATGTATTATTCCTATTATTCCCAGATCCTATTATTCCCGTACGGGGCCTTTATTCCTTTTCATTTTTCACAAAAGAGTGGATTTCGTAGATGAACGGAGGATGTGTTCTCTTCCAAATGGGAAATATCCATCGATAAAATTACTATTTAGAGTAGGTTTTTAAAACATCATATTTATAAAGCTGTAAAATATCTATTACATTATCCATACTGCTGACAATGTAAATATGGCAGTCCAAAGTTTTTTTAGATTCAAGGATAGGACATAAGAATTGTTTTATAATTTTGTATTACTTTAATTATTTACCTGTGTACATCAATGTGACATTAGGGTGTCTCAAAAAAAATCTTTTTTCGAAAAACCCTGCTCCCCAGGGGTTTACTTCCTTTTTACGTATTAGGGTAAAATTTTAATTAAAAACTTCTTTCTTTAACATTTCAACCAAGATTCACAAGCATTAAACTATTTTCCTAACTTTGAAAAAAAGAAATCAGTTTTCACATCTGGTATAGGAAATATACATGTCATTTCTGATCTGTGAGGTTTAAAATTTAATTCTACTTATTAAAAATGAAACCCCTATAAAGGTTTAAATGTTTGGTATCTAAAGAAGTACAACAACCTTCTTTTTTAATATAAATTTTGGGTTTGATCAGCTAGAAAAGAGAAATTTTGAAGAAAATAAATTTTTAAATTAAAAGCTCAGTGGAAAACCTCATTATTGTTAATTCAATGGTTTTTATAATTAATAATATCAGTTTAGCACCAAATGACATCATTTGAGGGAGTTCCTTCGAAGAAATTCAAATTTAATTCATTTCGTCCGCCGGTAGTGCATTATAAGCTTTGGCGAGTTCAACGTCCCTAAGTAGTACGGTTTAATTCTTAATTATAGGGGCTGTAGGGTGCAGTTAATACACATAAATAAATATATTCCATCCAAATAAGTCCTAAATGACACATTTGAACCGGTTTCATCGCAGTATCAATCTTCTTCTTCTTCTTCTCGTGTCCATGGATATGTGCACGGTAGAACTAGACACCACCGAAGGTGGCAACAATTGCGACAGCCAATCTCGGTGCGTCCTTCGTATAGAGGGTCTCCTGTAGTGGGTCCATTAGTGGGACTAGGCCAAGATCTAGTACTCTTGGGATGAGAGCTGGGCACAGTATCAATCTTAAAATATAATTTTTAAAAATTCTGAAAATTGGTCATTTTTTCAACTTTTTTCAATCTTTGGGGCTCTACAGGCAAACCCTAGAGTTAACTTAGGGGCTGAAACTTTACACACTATCTTTTGGGACCAAAAGGAATGGGAAAATCCCTGGGGAGCAGGGTTTTTCGAAAAAAGGTTTTTTTGAGACACCCTAATGTGACATGTCCAATCACACTTCATATTGTTAAAACTTTTTTAAATACCCTGGTATGCATTTTAAAATTTTTTAACAGTACCTTTTTAGTTTAAAACAGTACTTGTGACTAATCATCATTTTTCATCTCTCTTACTGTTCAACAGTCATCGAGTAAGTCATGGGGCCGAGTATGTGTTACCATCACAGCTTTATTACCCATCACAGCTTTATTACCCATCACAGCTTTATTAACAGCTTACCATCACAGATAATTTCCCTAGTAGCACAGTTCGTTCCAAAAATATCAATTTTACATAATTGATACTAGAAGTAAAAATTAAGTCACATGTCGAAAATTCGAACAATCTTGAACGTTTGTGCGGCTTCGACCCTAGCAGCACAGCACGTACCAAATATGTCAAGGTGACGTAACTGCAACTAGAAATAAAAGAAACTTGGGCATAATACATGAAAAAAAATTGAACGAATCTTAAACGTTTGCGTTTCTTGGGAATGTCTAATCTCTTTTATCTTCCTTATTGTGCCAGTGATGAGATCTTCATTTGTCCTTTTAGGATTACTTGACAAATGCCCTGCCCTCCCCCCAGAGCATGACTGGTGTTCAAAAAAACATTTATCCCTCACTTCTCACGACCAAAACACCTAACTCGAACGAAAAAAGAGATGGTTCTAACTACTAACTACAATAATTTCTCTCTCCAGCCAAACTCACGGGAAAATCCGTGCAGAGAGGCACAACCGGTGGCTTTGAACCGGCCGGATCGTGTCCGCCGAGACCTTGGCGGCAAGGCCGCTCTCCCCGTAGACGCCGTCCGAACCTTACCGTTGCCGCCTCGTCAACAGGTGAGCAACGAGAATACCCCATTGACAGATGGCCCTCTCCGATCACGAGCCGGAATAATTTCCCCATCCCTCATCCCCATACATATTCAGCCGAGAGCCTCTACTACTATGATGAATCCCGATGTCGTTATTATTCCGTATGGAAGCTGAGCGCGTTAACGCTTGTCCGTGTGCACGGACCTTAATTGCCCGGGTTCGTGGAGTCCGATAGGTTTCGCTGATGACGGTGAGGGCGAGTTGAGTTGCAGTTTTTTTTATATTTAGATTCCGTCTTTTTTTGGGAAAACGAGGAGTTTTTGCGAGATGCGAGGAGAGATCTTGATTTTTTTTTGTTGAGTCGTGAGAAGTGGTTTTTGGAGATAAATTGGAAAGCATTGTTTCATTTTCAAAGAGGGTAATGTTTCAGTAGGATGGAGTCGTCACCACTGAAAGGAATTTGAATTGGGAGAATCAGTAAAATCGTTGTTTATTTCTACCAATGTGGGTGAAAAAAAATCAATAGTTATACCTCAAAAACAAATGACAACTACCGATTTCAGTTGTGATTAATTTTCATTGCCACCTGGTCAAAAGAATGTCCATCATTGAATTTGATTATGGGCTTTGCTATCATTAAATGCATGTTGTTCATTATTTCAACAACAAAAATTAACTTCAAAACCCTATAAATTTAATTTGGGTCTTTTTTCATAATTAAGGAAGTAGATTATTGTTTTATATGTAGTGTGCTATAAATTTATTTAAAACAAGAGGAAGTACCTCTACATCTAAGCGCCTTTTTCTATACCATGACGTAATGCATCAATGTAATTTTTTTCAGGGATGAGGAAAATCCCGGTGCAGACTAAAAAACTAAAAAAATACATTGAAAAAATTTAAAATATTTTGAAATAGAGCATTCATCATCTGTTGTAGAGCATTACTGTGACTTTTGATGAAGTGACCATCAAAGTTATGCTCCAGATCACCTGGCGTGAAATTAAACACAGACTTTGTACAGTAAATACGTAGCTCCTGTCGTAGTTAAAAGAAATACTATTCAAGCTATTTGATATCTAAACATAAAAAAGCGTTTAGCATATAAATAACTTATATTTTTTAAATAATCTTTTAATGCATCAAAAGCATCTCAATAATCTCCTTGTATCTTAGACCGCTTTCCACTACGCAAAATAAAAGTTCCGCGTATAACCGTCGGCGATGTGAAAATCTATTTTTGAATGCATCTTCTTTTTTTAAAGGTATGGGAAATTACTTGAGATGCTACTTTTTTTAAAGTTAACCCATCGGCCATCTGTATAATAAACCATTACTTTGATGTTCATAAAAACTTTTTATAATTTACCCTCAATCACAAGGCGTGTTTAAAACATCCACAGGAATGGTTCTCAAATAAGCTTTTCTTATGAAAAAGATGTTGAGTTTTTAATACTCCATCTTAATATCTTCATTATCATTTTCAGGATTTTATCTGATATTCTTATATTATAATTACATTGATAAATAAAACAGCTTCAATTAGCATAAAATTTTAAGGTTTCTTTTACAGGTTTTGGTTTTTTATTACCTTTTAATTATGTTTGGAAGGTTTTCCCTTCTAATCACCCACTTTGAAATATTATTGAAATAATTATATTTCCTGCTCATTTCTTACTTTTTTTATTCCTTAAAAAAGTCTAACTACATTATTTTTCATATTTAGGCCAATAATTCATTCTAGCATGTGAAGATCCCAAATATGTCTTACTTCCATTTTCGGTTTCGTTTCATGTCAAAATATTGATTATCATCATGCATGACTGAGCTTCGGACCCAGATTCAAAACTAGGAAAGTGTCTAACATGTTCTACTTATAATTTTAAATTTATGTGAACAAATCCTTGTTTACAGTTCTAAAAATAATACACAAGAATCAGTAGAAAAATAGTAGTAGTAACTAAACTTAATATACCTGAAGACGAGTTGATTCTCGTTTCTCTTATACTAGTCTCAAGGAAAGTCCATTGATACAAGACTGACATTCATAGGGCCTTAAAAATGATGAGCTTTGAGGAAATTCCTGAATAATGTGGAATCAGAAGCATGGAAAGATGTAAAGCTTTCTGAAACAATCCCGAGTGAGGGTGCAGAATGCTAAATAAAACATGGAATGTCGCGGGTGCTTGTCGTAAAAGTGATGTGATTTATTTATCGTGTAGGTTACAGGAATTTCTTGGGTTTTTGTATCGTTTCAGAAAGAATAGTTTACGTAATAGAATAAAATAGTGGTTTCGTAATACTGTGCTTTTGGATTAGATTTGTGTGATTCCTAAATGCTAGTTTCGAAGTGTGTTACTCGTATTTTACGTTAAAAATTTGCTTTTGGCTTGAATCTTAAAATTTTCCATCCTCTTTTTATCAGTTATTAAGAATAGTGATGGGCAGGTATCGATACCAAATACTTAAGTACTCGATACCTATAGGTATCGAGTGTATTCGATACCCACAAAAGTATCGATACTTTATTGACATATTTCGTTTTAAATTTTTCAATGAAGTAATCTTTATAATACCTACTGTAGATCAAACGCAGCCTGTTTCCGTTTTCATTTTGCAACGCTCAAACCCAAGTCGTTATCATCCGCGAGAGAAATTTGACGCGGCTAGGTTTTTCCCCCGCCAAATCCTTCGCCTCTATCCACCTCCAGGCCCGTAGCTACTACGGGGCTTTTTGATGGATCGCTTTCAGTTTTTTGAATATTAGTCTGATTATGGATAGGCCCTAAAAAATTGTTCCTTCAGGTTCATTTCCCGACATTGAAAAAAAAGTACTCGATACCTAAAAGTACTCGGTACCTATAAGTATTCGAAACCAAAGTATTCGATACCTAGAAGTATTCGATACCAAAGTATTCGATACCTAAAATTATCGATTTTGCCCATCACTAATTAAGAATAGAAAAGTGTAATTTTGCATTCCAGAGGTCTTTATGATTTTAACCTAATGTAATATATTTTGGTGATGTTGTTTAATCTTACTCTAGTCGGAAAAATTGTCAGAATTGAAACTTTTATGAAAACAAAATGTCTGAATATTGTAAAATCTTCATATTTTAAAACTCTGCACACTTCTCATATTAAATAAGGAAGTATTTATTTTAAGTATGTTTTTTCTGTCAAGGTACTATAATGCTTTCTTTATACTTTTGCACATTCATGGAAGCAAATTTATGGATGAAAGTTTTCCAGTTTTTTACATATTTCAGTGTTCGTTTTTAAGAAAGTGAGACTAATGTAAAAAAATTAAATCGATATAAATTTTAAATAGTAACTAGAAATATTAGTAGCTAGAGCTTTGACATAGTCATTTTGTCTTATTATTTGTTCAATGACGAGTCATGTTAAATAAGAGGAAAGCTTAGATTAGTTTTTTACACAAATTATAAAATCCAATATTAATTAAAGATTGTTATCAATGACGAGTCATGTTGAATAAGAGGAACTCTAAGATTAGGTTTTTTATATAAATTATAAATGCCAATATTAATTAAAGATTGTTATCAATAATTTTAAACTTCAGTAAAAATCGTGTTTTAAATAGAGTTTTAAGAATTCATGGCAGATTTAATTTATTTCTAACATTTTTTCCCGTATTTGTGTAAGTTTAGTGTCATAGAATATCATATTATAAGGAGCAGAAATGAATGAGCAGAACTTATTTTCAATGTATAATTAAATATTATAATTTATGTCCTTTCTTTACTTGAGATCTAGAAATCTTACATTGTTGGAACCGTTCAATGATCCTAGAAATGTATTTATTCTTTTATATCAGAAATATGACTTCAACTCATAATTATAACTTTCACCTACATTTGGAGTAATAAATTCCATCCAATCTATTCTTCACTTAAATGAGTTATCCTCTCCATCCTCTAAAAAAATATAAACCTTTCTTTTTTTATTCAATAGAAAAACTTGAAAAGCATCTTTGCCACATCAATAAGCCTTTGTTAGGCACGATCTTATCACCATTTCAATCTTCATCACATACACACAGCAATCTCTGCGGCCTGATGCCACTCTCCGAAAGAGAATCAGGGTGAACCCGCCGTCGCGTGCCGTCAACAATTGTCCACCCACATCCCCAATCAAGCTTAACAATAGACTTAACATATTCTGGCAACAGTGATAGTCCCAGAGCGTGCCCGTGAACATAAGAAGTATCGAATCGGAAAGGGATCACTCATTAGAGCAGTGGTTCCCAACAGGTGGTCCGCGGACCACTGGTGGTCCGTGAGGCCTTCAGAAGTGGTCCGTGAGAAGATTTTTAATAACTTATCCAAAAAATGTTTGTAAATTTAAAAAAAATAGTTTTCCTAATCACACATTCCAGGAAATAGTAGTAAAAACACTCCAGATACAAAAACGTAAGTAAAAAATCATACGTCTCATAAATAAAAAATGTTATGTTCTCTTTCTCTCCTACGAATCATTTGTTCATTTAGGGGTCATCCATAAATTACGTGAGGTCCAAAAGGGGGGGGAGGGGTCTGGAAAAATCTCACCAAATTTCACCAAGGGGGGAGGGGGGGTCGATTAAAATCTCACGTCAACTTTTTAAGTTAGAAATTATACGTACGATTTTATTTCTTTTTTAAGTATGAGAAGGAAGGAAAATAATTATTTTTAATGGTTGTAGGTAAATCTCACGTGGGGGGGAGGGGGAAAAACACCTCACGTAATTAATGGATGGCCCCTTATATTATTTTGCTCAGTTTTATTCAACAATAGTTTATTACAGAGTAGAAACGAAATGTGATGATGTGGAAAAGTATTGCATCAGATTAATTAAAACTGTGAGGCGTAGGGGTGGGGCAAATAAAGAATCGAGTGATCGGACTTCTTGGTTTGATACGAAGCGAAGCGTGCAAGTGTTGAAAGATACTTGAAGCTGGGATGCAACGGTCAGACAGTGGGTCTTCGAGAAATAGTGGTATGAAAGGAGGAAATTTTTGAGATACACGTGAAATAGGTTTGTTCGAAGATATGAGAAAAATGTATTGCCAAAAATGCGAAAGTTTTTGAACACATAAATTAGTTTCTATTTTAATCGCTCCTTTTGACTCGGTTTCTTTCGGGAGAACGTCAGCCTCGCCTATAGAATTTCCTCTGCCACAACTCAGTCAGTGCAGGTCCAGTTTTTTTTGTGATCAACAGAATTCCTGGTTATCTCATTCGTTCTGCAGTTTAATTTAAAGCTAAGTACTTTCTTTCAAATTTAAATCTAATAATAGTATAATATTACCTTTTGTTGGTCATGAAAAAGAAGAAAAATAACTATTTTATACTGTTGTTTTTTAAACCTATAACTTTTGTGTAGGTGTGAACTCTTCCAGGGTTTATAGATAAAAATGCTTGATAAAAAGGGTTAAATGGTCTTTTATAAAAGGTTTATTTTAAATAATTAGATATAAATTAATGTAATGTTAATTTTTCTTTTACGTTTAATAGATTATTTGGTTTTCTAAATTCTCTTTAGAAACATTGTAAGACTCGGTTTCCCTTACTTCAGAAAAAAAAGTCAAAATTTTAGACCCTCCATGAGGAATGAATGCACTGAAAAAAAAATTAAAATTTTGAAGATACAGTTAGGGATAGAGATGGTCCGTGGAGGTTCAAATTTAAGTGAAGTGGTCCGCAGACATATTTGAGTTGGGAACCACTGCATTAGAGGGATAGGTGGATGGCAATAATAAATAAATCGATATATTGTAGGTCAGTGAGTCTTCATTGTTTGAGGGAATCAATCAAATTGTGTCGGGTGGAATCACGCAGTTGTAAAATTAACCACCATCTTAATGAATGTATACCTATAATCTGCTCACATAGTGATAAGCCTTTGTCTTTACGTGTGTTAAGTGTCGATTGTTCTCTCAACGCGCGGTAATAATATTAATCCCGAGAAGAAATAGGTGATTGAAGGGGTTAGTTTTACAAGGGCTGTATGAAAGAGGTTGTTTAAATATTTGTGAGATTTTTATTGTTAGCATTGCGCTGCGTAGGTTTTTAAGAAAGGCTTTTAAAAATGGCTGTTGAGACTTTAATTGAATCGTCAGTTTTAAGAAGGGAATAAGTCCAAAAAATGACAAATTGACTTTTTGTGCTCAAAACAATCTCCAAGCTTTGCTCTACACATGGGTGAAAAGATGGGGAAAATAATTAACCCCCATAGGGAGATATCGCCCCTTGAATTAATCGATGTCCATTCATTGTTTTTTTAAGTTAATTTGGAATTAAAGTTAATTTGTCTTTCTCTTCATATTCTTTGTGCTGCTGTAAACTAAGTTAAAATAAAATTTCTCCTAATTTCAATTTTTTTTTTCAAACTTTTTTATGCAAGGAATGTTTGACTCTATTCATATATACTCACTCCATTGCTGCTTTAATAACTCAGTTTTACTATAATTTTGAATTTTATTTGTCTTTATCTTTTTATTTCACCCTTTTGTGGTGTAAACTAAGGTGAAATATAACTTAAATGTGAATTTAGGGGTTTTTAAAGATTTTTTCATCAGAAAAATTTCATAAGGTGGAAGAAGGGAATAAGTCCATCAACTTATTTTGACTGTAAAATAATGTTAAATATACTTATATTTGTTTTGATGATTGCTTTGTTTTCTAAACAGGGTTCTAAACTTCCAGTAAAAATTTGGTTGTTATACAATAAAAATTTCATTACTTATACAGTTTTTTTTCGATTTTCTCAAAACTTGGTTTTTGGACTTATTCCCTTATTCCAACTGAAGATTCAATTAAGGTTAACACTGTCAAAATTATTAAGTGCTATTAAAATTCAAGAATGCATTGTAGCCAGCAGGGTTGGAAAAAAAACCTGTTTTTTTTTGTAAAAAACGGGTTTATTTGGTTTTTTTTGGTTTAAACCAGGTTATTTTGGTTTAAACCAAGTTTTTTTTAGAATTTTTTTTCAGAATAAGTTATTTTAGTAGTGATGTTTTAAATCGAGTTGTAAATGAGACATTTATTTCAGGGGTTGTTTATAGTTGATAAATGATTTGTATATTTCAATTAATTAATTTAATTAGTTAATTAAAATTAAATTAATTTGTTTTAAAAATAATTTTTGTTTTTAAAATATTCCAATTTGAATACCTAATATTATTGTAGTGAATAAATATCAGTGTTTATTTATCTTGGATAAATGGTTGAAATAATCAAATTATTTATCTTAATTATATATGGATTAATTTATGAACTTAAGAAATTTCTTAAGAAAGAGAAAATTTTATTTTTTAAATAAGAAGTAAAAGTGAAATGTAAACAACTAATGTTAATCGAAATTGGATAATAGATTGAGATAATTAATTTGAATAATTATTAAATGGAAAAATAATAAAATTAATTTTCTTAATTATATGGATTAATTTATGAACTTAGGAAATTTCTTAGAGATAATTTTTTAAATAAATAAAAGTGAAATGTAAGCAACTAATGTTAATTGAAATTAGATAAATGATTGAGATAATTAATCCAATTAAGAGAATCAACGGTTTTTTATTAATTTAGTAAAAAAACCCAACTGGTTTTTATCTGTTTATAAACAAAACACCTGGTTTTTAGTTTTTATCATTAAAGAAATCAACGGTTTTATTAATTTAGTCAAAAAACCAACTGGTTTTTATGACTGACAAATAAGACAAATTGGTTTTATCATCAATTAATTAAAATCCACACAAGCTATCTTTTATCAGTGAAAAACAGACAACTTTTGTGTATCTCTAGTTACTCTTGGAAATAATGTTTCATTTTAAAGGAAATTAATAAATAAACTATCTCTTGCAACACATAATAAGTTTAACTTAAGCATTCAAGGTTAAGTTTAAAGAGAATTCAATAATTAAAACCCTTATGTTAAAAGATTTTTGATTTTTAATCACCTTAAAATGTCAATTTTTTGGTAAATCTGACCTTTTAGTTTTGAGCAAAAGATTGTATACTTAATAACACTTTCTTTAAAAAAAAAAACCTGAAATTATTTTATAATTTCTAAAAAAAAACCAAAAAAAAACATTTGTTTTAAACCATGGTTTAAACCGTGGTTTAAACCAAATGGTTTAAACCGCCCGCTTTAACCAAATGGTTTAAACCGGCCAACCCTGGTAGCCAGGGAGGTCGTAAATATTTAAATAAAAAGGTTTGCTTAAAGTAGTTACACTTTATTTATAAATCAAAAAAGTTTTTTTACAAATTAAATTATTCGTTAACAAAAACATTTTGTTTGTAAGCATGTACGTAATTTCTATTTTTAAGTACCTTTCCAATTCCTACTAGAAAATCTCAAAACAGTTCTCTGTACATGTTGTTTCTTAGCAAGAACCCATTTGCAGCAGTGAAGCCAATAACAAAACCGTATCTGTAAATGTTGTTTTACCACAATAAGACTCTTTTAGCAGGAAAGCGGAAAACAATTAAATGGTGGTGTTTCTCAAGCTTTTAATTTTAAGTTTTAAGCCCTGTTTTTAAAGGAATCAAAAATATATGTAAACTGTTCGTGAGAAACCTTTATTTTCATTTTGTCCCAATATATTTTAATTATTTTTACATTTTTTCTGTCTCTTTTTGTTTAATGAAATCGGGAAAAATACTGATATTCTTCTTATAAATTTCCATTAAAATGCAGTTTTTGATACATATTTCATAATATGAATTTATTACATACATACGAGTATATACAGGGTGTTTCAAAATTGCGTTGCACGGCTTTTATTCGGAACCAGCGCCTCCTAGGGTCATGGAAGTAAGGTCTTCCCCTAGGTAAGTGACCGTGGAGAATCCATTGAGATGACTTACAGCGCCCCCTAGTGGCGAAATTTAAAAGTTAAAAAAATTAATTTAAAAACTAAAGGAGATAGAGCAAAAACCCCAATGAGAGTATTGTTGCCAACGTCAAGAAGAACTCACTGAAAAAAATTTGATCAAAATATCTTGAATATTCGCGGAGATATTAGCATGTGAAAATAGCACTTTTTCAGGGGTCAAAAAGTAAAAAGTTCGCATATTTGCAAATCTTTTTGATTTTTTGATTAAATTTTGTGTTCTTTCAACTAAAAAAACACAAAACTACACAATAACACTGAAAAACTTGCAAATATGCGAACTTTTTACTTTTTGACCCCTGAAAATCTGCTATTTTCACATGCTAATATCTCAGCGAATATTCAAGATACTTTGATCAAATTTTTTTCAGTGAATTCTTCTTGACGTTGGCAACAATACTCTCATTGGGGTTTTTGCTCTATCTCCTTTAGTTTTTAAATTAATTTTTTTAACTTTTTAAATTCGCCGCTAGAGGCGCTGTAAGTCATCTCAATGGATTCTCCAAGGTCACTTACCTAGGGGTAGACCTTACTTCCATGACCCTAGGAGGCGGTGGTTCCGAATAAAAGCCGTGCAACGCAATTTTGAAACACCCTGTATACAGGGTGATTCAGAAATAATCATCAATAATTTGGGGGGAGGTAGAGGGGCCCTAGACAAGCCTATTTCGAATAGGGATGGTGGGGCGCAGCCTTACAGTTAAAGAGCGAGGACCTAATGTAGTGCGAGCTTTTTTCAAAAGGTCGTTTTTAGAAGGCCCGTGTGACGAAACAAAACATAATAAAATGAAAAACATTATTGCGTGAGGTACAGGAGTATCCGTACTACTTAAATCCTCAATGTGATAGAAATTGGACCACTTGCTGAACCGTAGGGTGAGTTTTAAAACGTGCAATATTAATCTCTTAGTCAAACAATGGAGTTCCCTTAATGGTATTTAGAAAAATGATGATAGGGGAAGGAATTTTCAATGATCAAACAATTTCAATGATCAATGTTACGATCATTGAAAATTCCTTCCCCGATCATCATTTTTCTAAATACCATTCATGGAACTCCATTTTTTGACAAAAAGATTAATATTGCACTTTTGAAACTCACTCCACGGTGTAGAAAGTGGTTCAAATTCTATCGAATTCATGGTGTAAGTAGTAGGGATACTCCCTAATCTCATGCAATAGATTTTTTCATTTTATTATGTTTTGTTTCGTCACAAGGGCCTTCTAAAAACGACCTTTTGAAACGCGCTCGCACTACATTAGGTCCTATAGCTCTTCAACTGTAAGGCTGCGCCCCACCATCCCTATTCGAAATATGCTTGTCTAGGGCCCCTCTACCTCCCACCCAATTATTGATGATTATTTCTGAATCACCCTGTATAGTAACACATCTAATCAAAATTACTTGTACATCTTTAAATGGTATTCATAGATATATTTTCAAAAATACCTTCATTTTCTTCATGCTAACATTATCTTTTTTTTTCAAACACCTTAATACATAACTTTTTATTATCTTCCTATAAAAAATTTACACCTACCTTTTGCAACTTCCACTTTTTACTCTGAAACTCTAAATTTTAATTCTTTAAGAAAATAATTTGAAATCACAAAAAGAAAATGGAGTTAGAAAAATAAACATAATTTAAGAAACAATAATTTCCCCAATCATAAATAATCCCAGTGAGGTTTCATTAACGTTTTGAAAGTAATGAGATAAGACAAAAACCATAAAAACATTACTTTTGATGCTTGATTCACAAAGCATGGATTAATTTTATATTTAAAAAGTTTTTAATATATATGAGGCTTGCACTGTTAAAATGCATGTGCTTAAAAATGAGTACTTTTATGTACTTAGATTTTTCAAGTATATTTGAATTAAAAATGAGTAAGCGGCGTTCTCAGTTTTGAGTACGTTAACACGCTTAAAATCCCACAATTACAGAAAGGGCGAATATTTTATCATTTTGAGTGCAATGAATTGAACATTTGTAAAAAAAACCTCTTTATCATAATAAACATAAGTTATTTTACGATAAGAAAAGAAAAGGAATTTGTATTTACATCGAAACGAACGAACTATTTACTATCGCGGCGAAATCAAAGCAAGCTCTACTGCGGATGAACACAAAGTTTTGGTTCCTGGTTCCTCGGCGTCGCCATTTTTTCGAACGAACAATTTTTCGCTTTCGCTGGAACACTGATAGCTGGATGGAATATAATAAGTCGAATTTTGAAAGTAAGTAACGTTTATTTTCAATTCAAATTGTGTATAAGAATGGTTTTATTTGAAAGTATTGTATATTTTTGATCTTAAAAACATCTTTACACTGTTAATCCGAGGTATTCAGATTTAAATCAAAATTATTCATTTTTGAATACATCATGTGAGCGAAATGGCTCCGAATCAAAACTACTTAGATTTGAAAATTCGATGTGCTTTTATTTGAACTAGAGCATGTTCTTGTTTTCAAGACCCTTATGTGTTCAAAATCGATTATGCGCCTGCTCAAATTTAAGATCTTTATTTGTTTAAATTCAACACTCCATGTACTCATTTTTAAAACCATCCTCTGTTTAGAAACGACTCATCACATGCTCATTTTTAAAACCATCCTCTATTTAGAAACGACTCATCACATGCTCATTTTTAAAACCATCCTCTATTTAGAAACGACTCATCACATGCTCATTTTTAAAACCATCCTCTATTTAGAAACGACTCATCACATGCTCATTTTTGAGACTTCAATCTTCTTAAAATCGACTAAAATGTGTTTATTTCTAAAACTCCCTATTGTTTAGAAAAGACTTTAGGGCTCATTTTTTAGACCTTTTTTATTTAATACAAAGCTTTTTGAAATATAAACATCTTTTTTAATTAACTGCAAATATTAATGCTTTCTTTCTTAGAAGAATATTAAAAGACCTCTCATTAAAGTCGAGAGCATTTTTTTAACAATCTAACAATATTGAGACCTGAGTTCTTATAATATTTGAGAAGCTATTATTTGAAATAAATGTGAAATGAACAGTTTAATCAGTTATTCATAAAACAGATACTTATAAAATTTATTTAAAACACAATCTTCAGTAATGGTTATTTGATTTAGTAATTAATCGGGGCGTTATCAAAGGCCCCCCCCGAAATTTCAATGTAAATTTTTTACTGTTTTTACTTAAAAATTAGTCTTAAAATGCATAAAACCCCTACTTTTAAGGCTCAAAATTCAAAAATTTTTTTGGGGAGAACCCCCAACTATTATTACAGATTACAGTTGTTCCTTGAAAATTTTGGGACTTACAAGAGAAAGAGTGGGAACTCGGTGAGGGAAAAAAGGGAAGAGGGACTCCAAAACGAGTTAAAATCCTGCTTTTAGGGTCATGTTCCAAAGTCGGTCAGACCCGATTTTGGAACATGGAACTCTATCATTTACAACGTTTTTGTAAAAAGTTAGTCGAAATGCAAACATCCAACCGAATTGGAAATAAATTCTTGAAAATGTATGTCCGAAATCCAGATTAGGTGTACCAAAACGATTTGAAAATCTGCTTTTTAGACATATTTCCAAAAATTTTATGGGGGAGAACCCCCAAACCCCCTTTAGCATATTAGAAGACGATTTTAATAGTGAAAATTCTTTTCCCCCTCCAAAAAAACAAATACTGGATCCACTGCTGTCACTTACCTTGGTCAACACCAAAATCGAACTAAAGTTCAAGAAATTTTTGGCCAAACCCCCCCTCCGAAAAAAAAAGTCTAGCTACGGCCCTGTAATTAACAGTTATACAAATTAACTATTGTATGCAATATTGAGTCGTAAATGACTTTAAAATTAATAAATCTTAAGTCCATGCTTTCGAATAACAAATTTCCTTCCTCCATTAATTTTCAAAAGCTTTTTGAAATTGTTTTTTCTTGTACGGGATAAATTGGATTTCATATTTTAACTGTTTTTCACCTCAAAAATATAATTCTTCTAATGATATAATTAAAAATATTCATTTTGCATACAAATTAATGTTTTTATAGAGAAGTATCGTATTTTTCCAAATGGCCCCCCCCGAAAATTTGGTCTGGAACCGCCCCTGGGTCCTCCCCAGAAAAGATTTGGAAATTTGGCCTTATTAACAGGTTTTTAACTTGATTGGTACATTAAGTTCAAATTTCGGGGAAGGGGCAGGCTACTTCAGCCCTGGTTCCCGAGGTTCCCTGGTTTGATATCCCTGGTTCCAGACCAATGGTCACATGAAAAATTTATTAAAAAATATATGTGAATTATTAAAAATAAGTTTATTTCTCCTCTTTTAATATCTATGAATGTAATTTAGAATGGAGTTATAATTTTGAAGAGAAAAATAATACTGTCTCTAATGTGTTAAAATATTGAGTGTCTTATAACTCGTCCAAAAATTTGCAAATTAATTTTGATGGGAACAAATGTTCTAACACCCCAACCCTCATGGTGCCCTTCTGAGAAATAACTTTGACATCCTATGAATATATGTTTGTGAACATGCTTCTTAGAGTTGTAAAACGAGAAAGTTCTCGGAGGAATTTTTGAGGATATTCTATTTTTCGCCGGATAAATGGAAATAAATGTAAATATGTTTGATAATATGAATTGGTCAGGTATTATTAATGTTAAAAACCTGAGAATTATCTGTTGAGAAAATATTTAAAAGCATTTTTAAAAATTTAGTTTACAGAGAATAATTTATCATGAGAATATTCTTAGAGTAATTAGTATTCTAAATTTGTATTTTAGATGCAGCTTGAAATCCGGAACCATTGTTTCTTCAAATCTGCCTGCCGGCTCCAAAAACCACCTCCATTGGGATATCGGTAGTACACTGACGCCAACTGGAATTGCGTCGTACCGGTTCACCAGATTCACCGGCTTGTACTCCATACAGGCAGTCAGGCGGCAGGTCCTCAGCCGAAACCTCAGAACCAACAGCATCGCTTCTTCCTCTTGGTGTCGGGACACGATGACCAGGTGATGGATTCTACTGAGCCCCCCCCCACAGCACTCCGCTCCCAAGTTCTCGCTCTCCTGGGGAAGAGCACCACAGGAACGCTTGCGCTGTTGACCGCAGGAACTTGCTGGGGGACAGGTTGAAAAATCCACAGTAATCCAACTATGCCGTCTTCATAGCATAAAGGATGAAAATGCATACTACATATATAACGTGTTTGAATCAAGTGAATTCGATGAACAATTGAACATGTGCACAGTTTATAATAAAAAATAAAAATTTAGTTGATTGTGTATAAAGATATCAAATATTTGTACTGATATGAGACTTCATATGAGAAAGTCATAAGTTGGATTCAAATATATAGATAAGTTACTTTAAAACAAACTTTGTTGTACCCAGTGAAGTTATGGTACAATTTAACTGTTGATATATATGCTTCGTGTTTAGAAAAATTGTTTATATTGAATTTACTAAGCTGGATACAGCTTGTAGTTTTCTTTTATCTAACTTGTTTACTTTAAAGTTCCTGATTGATTTAGGTTTGTTATCTTTAATTATATTGCGACTATTTTCTGTTAGCTGGGTGCAAGCAAAAAATCGCCATTAAAAATCACAAAATTATTCATTAATATTTGTTTATAGTTGAACTTGTTTTGCTTACTATTAGTTAATATATAGTTGAACTTGTTTTGCTCACTATTAGTTAATATTTGTTTATAGTTGAACTTGTTTTGCTTACTATTAGTTAATATTTATTTATAGTTAAACATTTTCGACTTTTATTCTGATTGGCCACATTTGTGCCTGGCTAACAGAAAAGTACCCTCTTTATTTGTTATATTCCTTGCATTTTAGTTGCATTTGTGTTTTTGGTAGGGGAGAATGGGGTAGGATGGGACATCTTAATATCTTAATAAATCTTAATAAAATTAAGAGTTTTTGAGTGTCCCACCAGGTGAAATAGCTCCATATTTGTTGCTGTTACGGTAGAAGTTAAAAATATAAATTTGCAGGTCGTTCAGATGACAGTGTGCTACTTTGTTGACAAATATAAAAAATTTAAATACTTCAAGTTGTATAAAATTTTAGGGGGCATTTTCTTTGGAGTTTATGGCTAGTGCGTCGTATCCTACGAAGTTTGGACCCAGTATCAGCTTCCGAGGTCATGCTGTCTCCTTGTCAGTTTCATCGAGTTCATGCCCTTTGAACAATTTGGGGTTATTGTCTGACAACTAACTGTTGATATATGTGATTTATTTGAGGGTTGTGTGCCTTTGATCTTGCAAAATAAGTTTATTTTAAATATTAAATACCCAAGACTTAACCCCCTTGAAAAATCATGATTGATGTATCAGTAAAGTTTTTGCATAATTTAACATTAGAATTTAATATTCTATGGCCCATAAATGTGTGTTTTATTGATCCTTTCAAGTAAAAAATTTTGAAATTGTTTCTTTACCTATGTATGTCTTGATATCAACTTATTCTTTTGGAGCTATTCTCTCATTCTACCTAAACCTATCTATTAGCTGAATTTTCAGCTGATTTACAAAATTTTTGGTCCTACATTCCTTATAAACTTTGTATTTTTTCTCTGTGGTTAAAAACTTATTTCCAGAATAATTCTCATGTATGTAATATTTTTCTGTTTATTTTATTTTAATAAAATATTTTCAAGTGAAGTGTCATTTTATTGTGTTTTAAATAAATTTTATAAGTATCTGTTTTATGAATAACTGATCAAACTGTTCATTTCACATTTATTTCAAATTATAGCTTCTCAAATATTATAAGAACTCGGGTCTCAATATTGTTAGATTGTTAAAAAAATACTCCCGACTTTAATGAGAGGTCTTTTAATATTCTTCTAAGAAAGAAAGCATTAATATTTGCAGTTAATTAAAAAAGATGTTTACATTTCAAAAAGCTTTGTATTGAGTAAAAAAGGTCTAAAAAAATGAGCCCTAAAGTCTTTTCTAAACAATAGGGAGTTTTAGAAATAAACACATTTTAGTCGATTTTAAGAAGATTGAAGTCTCAAAAATGAGCATGTGATGAGTCGTTTCTAAATAGAGGATGGTTTTAAAAATGAGCATGTGATGAGTCGTTTCTAAATAGAGGATGGTTTTAAAAATGAGCATGTGATGAGTCGTTTCTAAGTAGAGGATGGTTTTAGAAATGAGCATGTGATGAGTCGTTTCTAAATAGAGGATGGTTTTAAAAATGAGCATGTGATGAGTCGTTTCTAAATAGAGGATGGTTTTAAAAATGAGCATGTGATGAGTCGTTTCTAAACAGAGGATGGTTTTAAAAATGAGTACATGGAGTGTTGAATTTAAACAAATAAAGATCTTAAATTTGAGCAGGCGCATAATCGATTTTGAACACATAAGGGTCTTGAAAACAAGAACATGCTGTAGTTCAAATATAAGCACATCGAATTTTCAAATCTAAGTAGTTTTGATTCGGAGCCATTTCGCTCACATGATGTATTCAAAAATGAATCATTTTGATTTAAATCTGAATACCTCGGATTAACAGTGTGCAAATCTAACCGTTCAGAAATGTTTTTTAGTTCTATAAGATGAGGTTAAATGAGATAAAAATAAAAATACCCTACTTTTTCTGGAAAAGTTAAGATAAATATCAGAAATGTTTTTGTATCCATTACTTATTAGTCGAGCAATTACCCACAGAGAAATTTTCTTAACAACTTTGGCCTCCAATTTTCGAGGATTAAGTTTTCGACTTCAAAAGATATTTTTCTTTTAACCGTGTACTAATAACATAATAGGCGCTTGAATATTTATGGAGTTATTATTTTGCGTTGCGATCTATTCTTAGAAGATCGACATCTTTGAAGGGAGAGAAAGATACAAATAGGGTAAATGTATCCAAGAAACTAAGTTTCCTTTATCACCTCTCCTAAGAGGATTAAGAAAACAAATTATTCCTATCAGAGACAACAATTCTCGTTGCTTATTCCGTCTGTTCCTAATCCATTAACCCAGTCCTTGGTTAGACGAAGATAGCCTCCCTAGACAATGCATCCTTACCAAATCCATTGGAAATTACTACCTCTTGACGGACGCGTAAATTGGAGAAGCAAACAATGGCACTGCTAACAAAGAAATTATTCTCGGTAATAAAACATCCTCTAAAGATTTCTTGATTACTTCGAAGTTTACTCTTAGATTTGGTAGTGGGAATGAGGAAGTTGCATGATTTTTTTTTATTTTTTTAATCGATTCCTCTTGCAAAAATAAGCAACTACCCAAAATTTGAGGCCGATCGAGAAATTTTTTGATTGTCAAAAAAATTAACAAAAATCCCCTTTTTAAAAGCGCGCGAAAACGCCAAGAGTTTGGATGTGACGTCATCTTATACTAAACATTGTTGTAAAGCAATGGAGTTGATGGCATTATTGTTGACGTCATCTTATAGTTTAAACAATAAACGTTTTCAGTCACGTGTTTTTTTCCCGTTTTTTAAATTAAAATATTTAATTAACTGTACATTTTTTTGAAAAACTGACTAGATATTTCATTTTACCATACAAAAAACCATACGGAACACATGTTTGTTTTTGAAAATCTGACACATGCAACTTCCTTATTGATTTATTCTTTAATTTGGGAGATTAGCTGCATTTTCTGTTGTGAACATGAAGGCCAATAGTGGTGGGAGTTCAGCGATACCAAGAAAATTCATGGGGTAAATTGACTAGAGGAAAATCATTTTTATCTTTTATATGTCTATTTCATGATTTTCATCAATCTTTAAGTGATTGTTTTTCCTCATAGAAACTAATGTTTTAAATATATTTTTAGAATGACTAATTAAACTATTGTAATTAAAGAAATGGTTTCTTCGTGTTAGGGGAGAGAAACTCAGGTAGTTAACGACTTCCCTATTTCAAACTATTCTATCCTCGTATAGTTTTAAAAGGAATTTTATATATAATTTAAATTTTTATGTCTTTAAAAGTTTTTGCTTACTCTTTTGGTTCATGCACGAGCGTTAAGATACAGATACCTTACCGATTCGAAATACGTCATGATAGATTTAAATAAATATAAACATGCTATATTTTTGGGATATTTTTGAATGGCTATGAAATTGATGGTTATTTTGGTCGTTATCGACAAACTAGAATCATGAAAGACCCACAATTTAAACACAAGTAATAATTGAATAATTTACTGTAATTCTAACTTCTATTTCTATTATTTTCAAGAAAGTTTCCTTCAGAATGTGAAGATTTAATTATTTTTTAATTTGTAAAAGAAAAACTGTTTTGTTTCTATTCTAGTTTAAAACCTTAAGGTCGGTTTCTTAATGTACAATGAGTTTGAACGAATATTTCATCAAAAAGATTCAAACTATATACAATTAACCTTTACAATCCCTAACTTGTAACTAAACTTTAATGTGCATATTTAAATTGTGATGTGCATATTAAATGTGCATATTTATATTGTGAACTCTTCTTTTTTTCTTGTCAAAAAGTACAGAAATTCCACAGTAGTAGAAGGAAATAACAATACTCATCTTCAAAAATAAATCCATCGATGTTACCCAAAAACCTAAACCTCACTTCATCGGAAAAAAGCAATTAGGTGCCATCATGTTGTCAGTCTTTTACCCGGATGAGGACAGCTTTTTTACGGTACGAACGAGCAGATGGAATCTGTCAATCCGTTTGACACGCTCATTCAGGTGTGAAGGTGGAAGTTGTAAACCGGTTCTTTTTTTTCACGAATTAATATTCCCTTTCACTCGATGAAAGGGAATGAACTCATCCTCATCTTTCGTGTTTGGGGAAGATCGATCGTCTATATCTCTTTTCATCGTCATCGAGTAGATGATTCATTCCAAACTTCGTGACCATTGGATATCTCTGTGAGTCCTGTGCCGAATCCTGTTAAATATCGTTTTTTATTCAATGTGTTATGATGGTACGTCATAAGAGATTATACATTTATTGATTTCGTGATATACTTTACCCTTTTTTCTTCTGGCATGGCTTAATTAATTTTTAAATTAATTTAACAATTAAATAGTAAAGCAGTACGACAACAGATATTGAAAAAGAAAAAAAGTCCCACACAAAACCGCAAGCGTAGTTTTAAATTTTTCAACTGTAAGCTAAATAATAAATAATTAAAAGTAATAGCTAAATAAAAATAATCTCTCAGGAGCCACTGCTCGTCCATGGGTTAATGGATTTACTTAATATGTATTTCCATTTTGACTTGCTACAGCATGTTTTCACACGATCTCTTAGATATTTTTGTGACCCGATCAGTTTTTAATTATTCTAAAAATAAAGTAGTTAAAGAAGCAATAGTGAATTAATTCGATTGATCTTTTGGCCTATTGTTACAGTAAATGTAAAAAAATTTTTTCTGTATAAAAATTTTTTGAATAAATATCCTTATATATTTTTCAGATTTTTTTAAAATTTATTTTCCTAAGCCCAATTAAATTCAGTTGTGAGATAATTTGTTTATAATTAAATTTTAAACAAAGTTTTTATCTTATTTAAGAAATATATGTTAGTGATTGATTACTTACGTATAATTTTTCATATATCTACTTTCTTATATCTATACATTCTTTATCATTTTATCTGACTAAAAATATCCAAACCATCAATTTCAGGAGATGGATAGTGTGTTGCTAGCTGGCTCACTTTTCCTTTAACTCTTGAAAAAAAACTTAAAAAACTTGATCTCGTTGACTTTTATTAATTGGCAATATATTCGTTATAATTTTTCGCTCTTATTATTTTTTCCTTATCAAAAATATCTAATTAAAGTTTGTTGAAATTTTCTATGCGTAAAAAATTCTTTACTTTAAGGAAAAAATTTATGTGCCGAATTTTTCAGTTTAATTTGATTGCAATAAATATAAACTTTAAACTACAATTTATTTGGTAGCCTTTAAAAATGAATTTTGTACTATTAATAAATGTGCCGTATGAAGATATAGTCAAAATATACTTTTTGTTCATATCTGCTTCCTCTTCTCTATATTTTAAAAAGTGAGTTTGTGATGTTTGACATTTCTGTTACTCAGAACTCTAAACATCTAAACAATTTTGCCATATTTAACGGGGCAAAAAATAAAATTGAACCACAACATATCCCGTCGTTTCTTATCTTTAAAAATACACCTTTTACTTCTTGTAGACTTTCCAACAAATCATACCTATTCTATCTCTCTAGACATACAAAGCATAAAAGCTAAACTTTTAAGCACCTCCATCATTAAATCTGACTCTCATAACTTCCCTTCAATATCTGATAAACATCAGATAATCCGAATAGAAAACCGACGGAAAACAAAACCAATTTTTTTGGGGAAAATTAGGAAATAAGGGATTAGCCACGCCAGAGAAGATGCTAGTGAAAGAGAATAGCTCAAGATGTCAAAATGTGCCACTGGACAAAGTCATTGTTGGAAAGAAAGACAGAGGAGTTCTATATCATTTCCTCCCAAGGAGAGATAGGAAGGTTAAGACGATTTGTTTTCAGTTGATTTTAATGAATCGAGGAAGGGGATTCTGATGTTTTAATCCGAGAACAAAACGTGCACAAGGAAAGTAATTTTAAGGCTGCATTCTTCCTCCTACCGGAGAAGAGAATTTTTCAATAAGGGGGAATCAGTTTTTCATATGATTTGCTTCCCAGATCTAAAATTTATCTACCACTCCATAGTGCAATAGAGGCAAGTTCAGAACATGTTTTGTACGCAGTTGGTTAAATACTATGAAAAATTGCTTTACTAGTTATTGTCAGAGTTCTAGTGGATTTTTCTGTTCTGTCAGGGCCGTATCCGAGGCGAGGAGGGTTAACCCCCCTATGAAATTAAGATGATTATTTGAGTAGGTTTTTTTAGTAAAAAAATTCAAGGGAGCTTCCATCTTTGATGCTTGGTTTCAACTGTTCAAATTTTGTTAAAGCCCTGTGTTCTTCCAATGAAGTTTTTATAAAAATTCTATGCCCATCTACGAACAGAGAGCAGAGAAATAAAAGATGAAACATTATTTCAACAAGCCACTATCTTGTTAATTTTCACTTGACGGGAAAAAACTTGGCTCTCCCTCTTTTCCCATGTCTTTTTCATATCTCATTCTCTTTTGGTTATATCTTTCTTTTCTTTTCTTCTTCTGTAATACTTGACCCACCATACCACAGCCTATTAGTCTACACTGAGAAAATTCCACAAGAAACCAGACAATTAGATCATAAATGAACTCTTTAATAAAAGCGATATTAAAGTAGAAAGTAAAAGAAAATTTATTTTTTAAGTACACTAAATTGTTAAAAGTGGTAAATTAAATGGAAAACGGAAAATAGTATTAAACCAACAGCCTGTGTCTATAAAAATTCTTATCGTTCCTGTGTGGAATTTTTTTTCATTTGATTTTATTTGTTAACTATACAACAGCCACTACAAAACTATCAGCGTTGGTGTTAAATCCTTGGTCTAAGAAGGATTCTACCTATCTCAGTCGGCGAAAAAGATAATTTTCCTTTCTTTAGCTGCTGGTTAACACTGATAGTCCAGTAACTTGGTAGTTTTTTCAGGAAAAAAATACAGAAGTTTTTTTCTCAACGGTTTTTTATGTTTTCGAGGGTGCTGAATCCGAATCTGAACTTTGCATACAAAATTTCGAATGGCATTTTGGAGAAAATTCGAAAAAACCCTAAAATTTCACCTCATTTTTTGGTTTTTGGTTTGTAGAACGAAAAGTATGGGTTTCTCAGGAAAAAGTTAAATACAAAAGATAAAGATAATAAAACAAGCTACAAAATCATTCCTTACAACTTTTTTGTCAGACTAATAGTTTAGCCACTAGAGCGCGTTGAAAATAGGGCAAAATTTGCGCCTGCGGGGGAAAACCCAGAAAATCGAACTTTCATCTAAAAATTTAAGTATTTTTTTAAATAAGATACTTTAAAAACTAGTTTTATAATGTTTTACATGAAATAAACCATTCATTTACTCTATTAATTAGTATTTAAATGCTTTTTCCTCAGCAATTTTCCTTAAGAACGCAGTTTCAATAGAAGTTAATATTGTAATGATAAGTAAGTCGTTTTTTGAAGAAAACATACAGAAGTTTTTTTCTCAACAGTTTTATATGTTTTCGAGGGTGCTAAATCCGAATCTGAACTTTGCATACAAAATTTCGAATGGCATTTTGGTGAAAATTCGAAAAAACCTTAAAATTTCACCTCGTTTTTTGGTTTTTGGTTTGTAGAACGGAAAGTATGGGTTTCTCAGGAATATGTTAAATACAAAAGATAAAGATAATAAAACAAGCTACAAAATCGTCAATTACAACTTTTTTGTCAGACTAACAGTTTAGCCAATAGAGCGCGTTGAAAATAGGGCAAAATTCGCTCTGGCGGAGGAAAAATCCAGAAAAGGACCCTAATTTCCTTAAAAAGTCAGATTTTGATTTAGATAACTAAGAAAAACTACTTCTATAATTTCTTACATGACATAATCCTACTATTTATCCCAATAATTATTATTTAAATGAATGTTCTAAATGATTATAAAACTCCTTTAATGATTATTTATAATGATACCAAAATTCAATAATATTTATTTATCAGTTTTTACACCCAGTAAAGTAGATCCCAATTGATTTATTGATGAAATTAAGTAAAACTTAGTTAAAATATAAATACATGGTCACAGAAAATTATCGTACTTCATTCTTTAAAGTGATAAACATAATGGTTTTCTCCATTCGGGGATGGGCTTTCACGTTCATGAGCTAAAACAGAAATTGTGAAATATTGTACAAATGAAGAAAAATTCTGTTTGAATTTCATTAAATTAAAGACTCGAAAAATTATCCAAACACGAAGTATAGAAACTTACTCTACTACGTCCCAGCTTCGGGTGTTGGAAATAATTCGGAACCATTCTCCTCGTCTGAATCTTGTTCTTCGAAGTTAAAAGCTTCGATGTTAGAGCATTTTCCCTCGCACACAACACAAATGTTGGTGCAGAAAAGTCCTGCCTTTCTACAACCACAATTTCTCAAGCAGTCCTTCTTGCATTTACACGAAATTAATCGCAAAAGCTTGTCTGGGGCAGGGGCCTGGAGCGTAGTGATTGGAATTAGGCCATCATTTTTTGTTGCTTTCCAACCCCACTGCTCGGGAGCATGGTCATTACCCAACCAAAGTTGAACTTGATGGTACACTCGCAGACAGTGTTGTTTAATCGCAGCTGATGTTGGTGGAATTGAAGCAAGGTTTGCAGAAACTTTAAATGCCGATGTTAAATATTGCTTGTACCTTAATTTGTATATTGTCGTTTTTTTTAAATTACCACCGTATAGAGCCACCAGAAATATTTCCCCTGTTTTGATTATATCATATTGATCAGTAGTAGGGTCTCTGAAGATGGAAAGCTGAGGTTTGATATCAGGATTGTTCGTTAGGACTTTAAGAAATTTTACCTTCCCTTGATTGTAGAGAGCTGATGTCGAGTCACAGCCACTTTCGGCATGCAAAAACAGACTATGCTTGGCCATATCCCTGTCCATGATTTTAGGTGGATGATAAACTGATGACGAAACTTTTCCTTTCCCTGGTTTAATGAAGAAGACATTAGGCGGAGAGTATGTTCCAATCATTATGACCAGAAGATCTACATCTTCTCCCACTACAGCAACCTTTTCGTGATGAGGTGCCAGAGAATAAGCAGTTTCTACTATTAACCTATCAGCATCATCGTATGCTTGTTTGGTATTAATGTTAGCCTCGTTAAATTTAGACATAAGCATGGTTATCAGTCTATTTTTATTTTTGCAATTTGCCAGAAAGTTTTCCTGAGAAACTGTAGGAACCATTGATTCAGTGAATATTATTTCAACTGAACTTTTCTTTAATGATCTTCACGTATCTTGTAAGAAATTATAAAAGTAGCTTTTCTTAGTTATCTAAATCAAAATCTGACTTTTTAAGGAAATTAGGGTCATTTTCTGGATTTTTCCTCCGCCAGAGCAAATTTTGCCCTATTTTCAATGCGCTCTAGTGGCTGAACTATTGGTCTGACAAAAAAGTTGTAATAGACGATTTTGTAGCTTGTTTCAGTATCTTTATCTTTTGTATTTAACATATTCCTGAGAAACCCATACTTTCCGTTCTACAAACAAAAAACCAAAAAATGAGGTGAAATTTTAAGTTTTTTCGAATTTTCACCAAAATGCCATTCGAAATTTTGTATGCAAAGTTCATATTCGGATTCAGCACCCTCGAAAACATATAAAACTGTTGAGAAAAAAACTTCTGTATGTTTTCTTTAACAAACGACTTACTTATCATTTCAATATTAACTTCTATTGAAACTGCGTTCTTAAGGGAAATTGCTGAGGAAAAAGCATTTAAATACTAATTAATAGAGTAAATGGATGGTTTATTTCATGTAAAACATTATAAAACTAGTTTTTAAAGTATCTTATTTAAAAAAATACTTAAATTTTTAGATGAAAGTTCGATTTTCTGGGTTTTCCCCCGCAGGCGCAAATTTTGCCCTATTTTTAACGCGCTCTAGTGGCTAAACTGTTAGTCTGACAAAAACGTTGTAATGAACGATTTTGTAGCTTGTTTTATTATCTTTATCTCTTGTATTTAAATTTTTCCTGAGAAACCCATACTTTCCGTTCTACAAACCAAAAACCAAAAAATGAGGTGAAATTTTAGGGTTTTTTCGAATTTTCACCAAAATGCCATTCGAAATTTTGTATGCAAAGTTCAGATTCGGATTCAGCACCCTCGAAAACATATAAAACCGTTGAGAAAAAAACTTCTGTATTTTTTTCCTGAAACACCCCTTTTTTGACACCAAGTTACTGGACTATGACGCTGATAGCTCTGAATATGGTTGGTGGTCTTTTATTTCACCTAACGGTTATGAAGTAAACTTTAGCCTTGTGTTTGTTCGAAAAATTCTTTTAACCCCCTTGAATAAACTAATTAGATTACCGTCCCTTTTTATTACGTAATGATTATTTTCATGGGTAATAATATCACAAGCATCCGGTTGTTAACATGAGACAATCGGAATGTTTAACTAAGGCCATAAAAAAGTGGAGCATATTCTGCACGTAAATTGATGCTGCTATGAATGTGTCGTCCGCACGGCGACCTTGAAAGTGGAAGTTGCAGTGCATACTCAAACGGACCACAGCCGCGTACATTATATTCCTCCTTCCTTTTTCGCTTGTCATTTTATTCTAATGCGTTGTCCGTGATTTCAAGGATCGGTGGCTTCCACTAAAGCCTCTTTTGGGGTCAGCAGTGTTGCTATAATAATGACATATGCTGTTATCTTTTATCGCTACCGGAAAAAGAACAAGAAGCCAAAAAAGAAAGAATCTTTGTATTTTTTCACTTGTAGTCATGAACAATAACGCGGGCTCCCTCGTGGGTGTAAAATTAGGCCCTTTCACTGCTGTGGATTCCATATATTTCTGAATCTTTTCTGTGGAAAGAGAAGGGCAGAGTGGATAGGAAAATACAATGGCGAGCTTGTGGGCTAAAAATATGTTTCTTGGGAGTGACAATAAGAGCTGATTTATTGGGGAATTATTTCTCAGAAATTTTGTGGTGGGAAAGTCTGAATGGCATGGGTTAGAATTACCTTTAATAAGAGTATTCTTTAAATAAACCTCGAGATTTTATCTTATTCTTTTTTTGTGGTTGACTTTCATTGTTAGAGATAGTTTCTGGTTTCTATAACTTCTATAATTTGTCAAAAATTTAAGAAGTTCCATCTTCTTTTAGCTGTGTCTGAAAACATAAAGCTGTCGAAGCTGGCCATAGTGGTTTTCCTCAAAGCCATTCACAACGATTAAAAAGCAGGATGTTATCTAAATTTTCAAACTGTGGCTTTGATGCGTATAATGTTTCTCACGAAATCTTTAAAATACTAAAAGGGTGCTGAGCGTGAGCATGAGGTTTTGGCGGTAGACGCTGGGGATGCAAAATGTCTCGGATTGCTTTGGAAACATGGTCAACCCATGCAAAAGTATTTTTAAAACGTTAGAGGGGTATGGCCAGGGCCACCCTATGTCCCCCCATAAATCTGCCCCTGGCGCTAAGACTTGAGTCCAGCTTTGTTTAGATTATTGGGAAAGTATTTAGAATCCAGAAAAATATTCCGAATATTTAATTATATAATAACTAATAGCTATAAAGGCACTTGATTTCTTACAGGCATCTAAAAATTTTTCCAATCTTCTACTAAACTTATCTGTGGCATCTAATCTTTCTTCACAGCAGCCCCATATTTGAAACTTTACCATTTACACTTTGTATTGCTATTAAAGCGCGAAAGACAATGATGTTTTTTGACATTCTAGACTTCTAAGTTTTAAAACGTTCTCATATTAACTCAAAATATAATTTACGGTTTTCTTTTTTAAATTTTTCTTACCACTCTAGCACTTACCTATTGAGGTAGTGCAAACTGAAATCAATCTAATTCGAATTTCTCCAGCATCTTGTAGGTTTTGTTACTTTAAATAGTAAGCATTATTCAGAATAAGGAGAGATAATTTTATCCCGCTTTCCACAAGTCTGATAAAAAAATTAAAGCTCACCAAGGACAGGTAATTGCAAAGCTTTGGGAAATAGTACTTTTGAAACAATAGATGGCATGAGGATGAACTATGCAAATATCCCAACGGCTATGCAAAACAATACCGCTTAAGTTAAGTCAACAGTATAAATTAACCGACTGTGACAAGGTGCCTACTAAACTGCATGATCATCAAACGTGTCTGTAAATAAAATGGGAATGTATTAGCTAAAATTATTACGTGGTTTCATTTTATTTCTTACTGTTTCCGTAGCATTTCTTTTAGAAAGATTGAAATTGTATGGAATATCTTATTTTTCTAAAGGCCCTTATAACTCCTGAAAATTGTGTCTCTTTCTCCTGAATTTTCACTCTGTGTGACTCCTGAGAAACATCTTTCCAATTATCGATCCAATCTTTCCAATTATCCATTTTATCGATTTGGTGGAAATAATTGTTTTTTAAATTGATAAAATTCCGTTGACATGTGAAATTCTAACATCTTTCGGAATTTCTTGTTCCATACTTTATTCTACTCGTAACCTGTAAAGTTGTATAAGGGGTTAATAATTATTATTCACGTTACCTCGTTATTTTTTAGTAGTTTACTTACTCCTGAAAAACTTCTTAAAGATTCCAGAATTTTACTAGTAGAGTATGAACCCTGTGAAATACAGAAATGATGTGAAGAAATGAAATTCAAAGTATAAGATAATGAGATATTGAGAGAAGAATGAATCCAGAGGGATCTATATATAGAAAAAGAACAGTAGGAGAAAGGGTGTATTTTCCTGGATGTTGATCTTGTATACTTGTATATTCCGATTGCAACTTATATTCACCTAAATTACTAGTTCTTGCTTCCTATGAAAATTATTATAAATCTTTCATAATCCAACAGAGTCAGTATCAATATCTTTCCCATCTTGTTTGGTAACTGTAAGAAACCACATAAAATTTCATCATATTTTTCACACAAAACATGCATTTCCCTTCATGTTGATGTATCTCCTCATCGACAGACGAAGAAGTTTCCACACAATGCTCCGAGACCACATGAGACTGTGTAGAGTAGAGGAATGCCCTCAGCAGGTGGTGTCACCGGAATTCCTCCCCCATTGCATCTGCTGCTGCTGGTGGTGGTGTCCCCAAAATACCGTCGTCCTTCTCAAAAATCACGTGTCGACAATCAGTTCGTTAATGATGGAGGTGGAAACAATGACACTTTCCACTGAATGACCCTGTTTCGAGCGAAAAACGCGACAGAACGTTACGTGAGGCAATATGTTTCCATCGAATTGACTTTCCCTTGGTGCCACACTCGCCGATGTGTTTTGTTCTTGCTAAATAGGTGTTCCCCATATCTGAACAGAAAGTGCTGACGCTTGGTGTTTGTTCCTTTTGCGTAATGTGTCGATAGTGGTTTGAAAAAGAAAATGGCATGTCATATTGGTTTACATGAGGTTTCCATCCGTGTTTACTGCTTTCAGAGATCATTTTCGTTCAGGCGGCAGATGCTGGCACAACTACCATGGTGAAAGTAACTTGAAGTTGGATTCTTTGAACTTTGATTCCGCTGTGTATAATAGGTAAATAGCGGTTACTTTTTTGACCGTTTGTGACCGTTCAGTTTGCTTTTCTTGTAATGTTTTTAAGTAACTTGGCTTTTCTCTTTCTCCCATCTTTAACTTATCTTCTCCTCATCAGAGTGAGCGTTACATTTAATTTAAAAAATTGCTGAGTGTCTATTGCAGTAAAAATTTGTTTTTATATTTACAGTGTATGCAAATGTTAGTTCAATTTTCAAATGCTAGTTCAGTTTAATTATGCAATCATCACTATAAATTGTTTTTAGCAAACCAGTTAACTGTGGTATCAAAACTTACTGCTATGGACATCACTGGTTCCCAAAGGGAACGGTACCGCCGGAATTGTGGGGGGGGGCGTTGGTGAGTTGAAATGAAATTGGGGGTGTTATTAGAGTAAAATGGGGCGTTGACTACATTGCTTAATGTCATTTTTATGGGTAAAAACATTAATTTCGATTTAGTGACTCAAAAGAAAATATTTGCAAATTGCAATATTGGACAAAAAAAATTGCAGCGAATCATAATGCCGTAGATAAAGGGTTAAAAGTCCTTTGTAACATGTTAAAATTCAAACATTTCCCTGGGGGAGGACCCCCACACCACCCCCTTTTATCTATGGATTGAAATATCAATAATTTCGTTTACTTTTAAGATGAATACAGGAAGTTTTCAGAAGGATATACTACTAAGTTTCCTTTGGACGTAGACAAAAATTTTAATCACATCAAGGCTTTTAAAAAAGTTGGGTCTTATAAAAGGTAGAATCATTGCCAAATAATTTCAAATTAAATTTTAAGGAGCATAGAAAACTTATATTTTGAATAGTGCCATTGAAGTGCGTTTTGGGAAATGCTGACTGTATGAATTGAATCGTCAGTTTGAAGAAGGGAATAAGTCCTAAAAATGACAAATTGACTTTTTGTGTTCAAAAAAATCTCCAAGCTTTGCTCTACACATGGGTGAAAAGAGGGGGAAAATAACTAACCCCTATAGGGAGATATCGCCCCTTGAAGTTGGGAAATCGATGTTCATTCATTGTATTTTTCAAGTTAATTTGGAGTTAAAGTTAATTTGTCTTTCTTTTCCTATTCTTTGAGCTGTAAACGAAGTTAAAATGAAATTTTCTTTTAATTAAAAATTTTTTCAAACTTTTTTATGCAGGGAATGTTTAACTCCATTCATATTCACTCACTCCATTGATACTGCTCTAATAACTCAGTTTCACTATAATTTTGAATTTTATTTGTCTTATTCCTTTTATTTCACCCTTTTGTGGTTACAAGTTACAAGTTATAATGAGACTTGCGCTGACTGAAAAGTCGCTTCGTCTTCTTCTTCCTGATGTTTATATTTCCTTGTGTGGGCTGTAAAGATTTTCTACATAATGTCTGCTATTGACTTTAAGAAGTTGATTATGGCTTTGGTTTTTTCCTTGGCATTTTCATTAGTCACTTTTAATATTTCTGTAAAACTTGTTGAAGACGTATTTATAGATTCTATAAGCTTTTTCCTTTGATTGGTGAATTTTTTGCATTGGAGGAGTAAATGATCATTAGAATCTACTTCATTACAGAATGAACATAGAGGACTTGTTGCTTTCCCAATCTTAAATAAATTTTGTTTTGTTAATAAAGTTTTAGTTTTTAGTTTTGCCAGAAGAACATCCATTTTCCGATTGGAGGAAATTAAATAAACTTTTGAGGTATCCTGTTCCAAATGAGCGAAGTCTGATGCATATTTGCTTCTTTTCCAAATTTCTTCTTCTTCTTTTATAATTATACTAGCGGATATGCCCGCCCTTGCACGGGTGGAGTGTATATATTTTTTTAAATTAAATTTTTAAAAATATATTTAGAATTTTTAAATCAGCAATTACCAATCATCCCGGTATCCCAGGCGTGTTTTTCCTATCCGTGTTCCCAGTAATTTTCCTATCCCGATGTTCCCGGTACTTTTCCTATCCCGATGTTCCCGGTACTTTTCCTATCCCGATGTTCCCGGTACTTTTCCTATTCCGATGTTCCCGGTACTTTTCCTATCCTGATGTTCTCGATAATTTTCCTATCCCGCTGATCAAGGTAATTTTTATGTCCCGGTAATCCCGGTGCTTTTTTTTCCTATCCCGATGTTCTCGGTAATTTTTCTTGCCCGGATATTTCCGGCCTTGCACGGGTGGAGTGTATAATTTTTTTAAATTAAATTTTCTCAAAATATATTTATAATTTTCAAATCAGCAATTACCAATCATCCCGGTATCCCAGACGTCTTTTTCCTATCCCGGTGTTCCCGGTAATTTTTCATATCCCGATGTTCCCGATAATTTTCCTATCCCTATGATCGAGGTAATTTTTATGTCCCGGTAATCCCGGTACTTTTTTTTCCTATCCCGATGTTCCCGGTAATTTTCCTTTTCCCGGTGTTCTCGGCAATGTTTCCTAGTAAATTAATGAGTCTAGTGAACAAAAATAACAAATTTGAAACAATAATAAAAGATCTAGTAAATTGAAAAGTCTAGTGAACCGCTTCATTTGAAACAATGTTTTATTTTTAAGTCCTCTTCCATGAAAATAAAATTTACAAATTCCATAAATATTTAAATTTTAAAGGAAAACATCTTAAAATAGGGGAAACTAACGTTTCAAAATTAATTATTTGAATTTATTTTAGCGTTTTCACAACTTATATCCTTTTTAAATGGACAATTATAGAGTTTTTCCTGTTAAAATATTTGATATTTTAAGGTTTTCATCTCGTTAACAATAGTGAGTCAAACGGATCTGCTCTAGTAGAGAAATTGAGAAATAAGCGTTTCGGGCTATAAATTCGTTAATTACTCGAAAACGTTCGATTTTAAAGCTTTGAAAACTATCCCAAGTTACTCCCCGACTCGGAATACGTCTATACGTCGAGTTTGGTTTCGGTCCGTGGCCTATTTCAAGAGATTACCCCGGACATACATACCCACACACACACATCGCCCGTTAGCCTTTTATTTATACAGAGACTAGCGGATATGCCCGGCCTTGCACGGGTGGAGTGTATAATTTTTTTTAAATTAAATTTTCTCAAAATATATTTATAATTTTTAAATCAGCAATTACCAATCATCCCGGTATCCCAGACGCCTTTTTCCTATCCCGGTGTTCCCGGTAATTTTTCATATCCCGATGTTCCCGGTTATTTTCCTTATCCCGATGTTCCCGATCATTTTCCTTATCCCGATGTTCCCGATAATTTTCCTATCCCTATGATCGAGGTAATTTTTATGTCCCGGTAATCCCGGTACTTTTTTTTCCTATCCCGATGTTCCCGGTAATTTTCCTTTTCCCGGTGTTCTCGGCAATGTTTTCTAGTAAATTAATGAGTCTAGTGAACAAAAATAACAAATTTGAAACAATAATAAAAGATCTAGTAAATTGAAAAGTCTAGTGAACCGCTTCATTTAAAACAATGTTTTTTTTAAGTCGTTTTCCATGAAAAAAAATTACTCTTTTCCATAAATATTTAAATTTTAAAGGAAAATATCTTAAAATAGGGGAAACTAACGTTTGAAAATAAATTATTTGAACTTATTTTGGTGTTTTTACAACTGATATAGTTTTTAAATGGACAATTATCGAGTTTTTCCTGTTAAAATATTTGATTTTTGGAGGTTTTAATCTCGTTTACAATAGTGAGTCGAGCAGATCTGCTCTAGTAGAGAAATGGAGAAATAAGCGTTTCGGGCTATAAATTCGTTAATTACTCGTAATTATTCGATTTTCGAACTTGGAAAACTATCCCAAGTTACTCCCCGACTCGGAATACTTCTATACGTCGAGTTTGGTTTCGGTCCGTGGCATATTTCAAGAGATTACCCCGGACATACCCACACACACACATACATACATACACACATCGCCCGTTAGCCTTTTATTTATACAGAGATGTTTGATGTTTTTACTAAATCTTCAGGAGCTATTATTTGCTTAATAATGTTAGTGGGAGCTTTTTTCGCTTCTTGATCGGCTTGTTCGTTTTCAGGAATACCTTTGTGACCTGGTATCCAAACGATCTCTAGGTGTCGAACTGTTTCAAGGGCCTTATTAATGCAATTGTTCAAATAAAGTATTACTTTTGGAGATTTCATGTTAATTGAAAAAAGGGCCTTTAGTACTGATAAACTATCTGTTCTTGTTCTTGTTCTTGTTGGTTCACTAGAGACATTTGCTAACTCTGATGGAGCTGCTTGGTCTTCTTCTTCTAATGTTCGTCTTCTTTGTTATCAATGGTTATTAATGATCAATTTGTAATTGTGAAATTTCTTTAAGGAATGAGATTATGGCTTGAGTTTTCTTCCTTGCATTTATCTTGTTCATCTTTAAGATTTCTGTATAATTTGGTGATGTAATATTGAGGGATTTCATTAGTTTGTTTCTTTGTTTAGAGTACCTTCTGCAATGTAATAACATATGATCATTGGTATCCATCTCGTTGCAGAAGTTGCATTTGGGACTTGAAGTTTGATTATATTTAAAAAGGTTTGCTTTCGTTGGAATGGTTTTTGTTCTTAATCGAGATATCATGACGTCTTCTTTTCTGTTCGATGTTGGGAATTTTTCTTTTGAATTCAGATTATCCATGTGAGTAAATTCTGTATACTTCTTGTATTTTTTCCACTCTTTATCTGCTTCTTCTTTTATTTTTTGACTTAGTTCTTTTATAATATCTTCCGGGGATAACATGTTTCTGATAACTGTTGTAGGTGCCTTTCTTGCTTCTTCATCAGCTTTTTCATTTTCGGAGATGCCCTTATGTCCTGGTGTCCAAATGATTTCTAAACTTCTGGCTTTTCCCAGGGATTCATTAATGCAATGCATGAGTTGGAGAATTATTTTGGAAGATTTTGAATGTATGGTTTTTAGGGCTCTAATTACTGAGAAACTGTCTGTTAGGATGGCATAATGTTTGTCTTCTTTTATGAAATTTTCTATGGCTATCACTATTGCTATTGCTTCTCCTGTAAAAATTGAATTTAAAAAAGGAATAGTTCCTGCTAGAACTTCTGATGTGTTTATATTGATTGCTGCTACTTTTAAATATAAGTCTGTTTTAGAAGCATCGGTCGCTATGATGATTTTTTCTTGTAAATTTTCTTCTTTATAGGCTTTAAAGTAATCTTGTATTAGTTTGTCTGGGTTATTTTTCGTTTGAAACTTATATTCATTTAAACTCAACTTTAGGTCAATATGTTTTTTGAAATTAGTTTTGCCTTCTATAATTAACTCCGTATTAATTGAATAGGTCCTCATGATCTCTTGGAAGTTATATTGCATTGAAGGATGTCTTTTTAATCGTGGCTTTTGGCAAGTCTCTTGGAAAATGGTTTTTAATGTTGATTTCTCACCGTGCGAAATATGTTTTAATCCTAACTTTATTAAAAGGATTTTATGTCTTTCGTATAGGGATAATTGATCAGCTTCTTTGAGAAGTAACGGAATGGGAGTCCAACGTGGTAGACTTAAAGCAATTCTTAAAGCTTTCCTGTATATGATTTCTAGTTTATTACACTAGCGGAAATAAAAATCCCAACACCAAGAAGGAAAGGAGATATCAAAGTCAAATTTATTTCTATGATTGCACATAGTATCAATGATAATTGATTAAAAAATCAGCCTTCCTGGATGTTAGGGGGCCGAGAAAACCAGGGAGGAGTGTTGTCTCCATAGGTGTCCATTACCGCTTTCACACGTCATGGTTTTGAGTGACAGGGGCTCTAAATGACTTTTGAGGGATTGGAGGACCATGTTGCCTCCTCAGGTAGTCCAAATTCATATGGTGCACCAGCGGACGTTGCATACCGGGCTAGGTGATTTCTCCTCATTAACCGGACTTGTTTTGTGGGTGTTGGTTCTAGAGAACTGGTAAGACGGGGTAAAAATGCAACCTAGGGGGTTAAGAAGAAAGCTTGGACATTGCATACAACATGTGGTTGTGCATGTTTCTCTTGAAATTTGTCCCCAGGACAGGTCTGAAGGTAAGGGCGGACAACCGGCTAAAAAACCTCAATGACGCAGCTCTGGTTGGAAGAAGTACTGGTGAATCATACTCAGGAGATGCAGAAAGGGAATCCAATGCATCCCCACTCCGTTACCCTGCATCACCACTCCGTGGAACGATTAGAAAATCATCAGCTGAGTGCGCTCTCTCCATTGTGTCTTCAAACTCATACCCAACCGTCGTGGTGCTCCAAACCGAAGCAGGATTCTCTCATAAACACAATGTCATGAAATTGGGATTTTCATTCCCTTACTTCATGCACTATTGGAAACAGAAAGGTCCATTTTCAGCTCCTGGTTTGTAGACAAAGATGTAAGAAGCTATGCAGACCAAACGGACAATCCGCAGTACTGCAAACGACATCCATCCCACTGCCGCTTGTCCTCAGTATGATCTACCGGTACTTTGGCCAACCAGAGCTGCTTCATTGAGGTTTTTTAGCCGGTTGTCCATTCTTACCTTCAGACCTGTCC